>JAWNNJ010002369.1:0-32563 GCA_035045125.1 Hypselothyrea guttata
TTGAATATATAAAGTTGAATAACAAACGTAATATTCAACATACACTGTTGTTTTTCGGAATTTATACTTGTACTTTCCTTTATTATATTTACCTATCTTGAAATCGGTTAATAAACACAGAAGATATAACCTACGTAATATTGCAGGCGTTGCAACGCACGCGCCATGGTAGCGCAGCCGTTAAAGCATGGCTCTAACGAAAAGGGAAGAATAAGTACAGATGCTATGCTTCGTAAGGCTTTTTTATATAATTATATTCAAATGGTTAAATATTAAATAGTAATTTTTACAAATAACTATTATTTGTAAATATATTAAATTACAGTAGAATCCGGTTATAGCGACATTCAAGGGACCGTCGATTTTACGTCGTTATATCCGGCAGACGCACTATCCGAAAGGAGCAAAAAAAAAAATTTTTTTTTTATATTATGGATGCCATGTTCGTAATAGGTTTTAAAATAAAACAAATTAATTTTTTAATCAAAACAAATAATTTAATACAGTAGAATCCGGTTATAGCGACTTTCAAGGGACCGACGTCGTTATATCCGGAAGACAAAATCCATCATTTTGTTTCTTTTTCGTATTGAAAAAACACAAAATCCATGATTTTGTTTGCTTCTTTTAGCATTGTTAAAGAAATCAAATTTTCCTCTTTAAAGTTTTTTTTTTGTTCGGCACGTCGCAATATCCGGTTGAATTGAAATGAAAAATTGAATTGAAATTGAAAAATCTCGTCGTTATAAGCGGTTTGTCGCTAAAAGCGGAGTCGTTATAAGCGGAGGCCGTTTCATATAAGTTTGTATGGGGACCAACCAAACCATCGAGTTTTCGTCGCAATAACCGGACGGACGCTATAAGCGGCGTCGTTATAACCGGATTCTACTGTATATTTAAACCAGAATGGGCGGAGCAGATCAGTCGGACGGGCCCGACTGTCTTATACCCTGTGCCAGAGCTCGCGCTGCGCGCTCGCAAATACAGTAAAAAATGTATTTAAATATTTTACATATAATTTAATTTATTTTTATTTTGTGTTTGTTAAAATAGTTAAATATAATAGAAGAGACTTTATTTTCCAAATAAGAACATTCTATGTTCAATATTACGCTTTCTATTTAACTTTGTATGTTCAAACATACACACAATTCAAGCGCCAAGCAACATGCTTGATATTGCCATCCCTCTCGCACGCTATTCCCACACTTATAGCGTCTGCGCTTGAGTGCGACGCATACAATATTAGGAAGCTTATATCTCCTTTGTATATAAACAGATTTCAATGCGCTTTTCAGGATAGTTAAATATAATATAAGAGCATTTATTTAATAATAACAACATTCTATGATTAATAATACGCTTGTTTTTGAACTTTTAAGTTCAACTATTGTGAAGCTTATATCTCCTGTGTTTCTCAAACGATTTCAATGCGCTTTTCAGGATAGTTAAATATAATAGTAAAGATTATATGTTCCAACATTCTATGTTTAATATTACGCTTGTTATTTAACTTTTTATGTTAAAAAACACCAGATTGTGTGAGTTTTATTTATTTTTGGATGTGAATGGAGCGTGGCATCAACGATTTGAAATAAACTTGATCTGCGTATTAAATACACCTACCTATAGCAACCAAAACAGCTGCTTTAGCATTTGTAGTTTAGGAAATCTCAGCGTTCATACAGACAGACAGACAGGGCTAAATCGACTCAGCTCGACTCCCTGATCAAGAATATATGTAGTTTGTGGGGTCTGCCACGCCTCCTTCTGCCTGTTACATACATTCGCACAAAGTTATTAACCCTGTTTTTCCCATTTTTCAAATGGGCACAGGGTATAAATATTTTATATGTTATATACTGTACGGGTGAGTGCGCAGCGCGATATCTCGTACAGGACAGAGAAGAGCGCGCGAGATTTTTTTGTTTTCGAATTCTTCAGATCAATTTAGTTCCTTAAATAGTCAAATCTGATATTGTAGCCAGAGCCTGATTTCGCTTCGGATCGGATTTAAATAACCATCGTAACCAATTAGAATATCACAAGATAGGTTATTTCGAGGTTATAAGATCCGTTAAGTTTTGATTTTGCTCCGAAAGAGTGACGCACACACACACTAGCGATTGAGCAGGCGAACAGGCGAACGGGCGAGTAACCAGAAAGCGCGCATGCCTCTTATCAGCGAGTGTGGTAAACTAGAATATGCTAAACAAAGGTGAAGCAGGATAAGGGGAGAGTGTGACGAAGTGGACACACATTCGTACATATGTACATGTGTGTGTTTGTGCTGCTTGCAAATAAACCTTAAATATCTGCTTTTTAATTTGCAATTAATCTCAGATGCCATCACACATCTGCTTTGCAGCACACGTTTTTTGTTGTTTCAGCTGCTGTCGCGCATTTCTCTTGATGCCAAATGCCAAAAATTGCCAAATACTCAAGGAAAAACGATAAAAATCAAGATATTTTGGTTTGCATAATTACAAATACATGACCAATTTTCTTTGGGATTCGAGGTTAAGGCGTTCACTGCAATGCGATTGCGATAAAGTCGAGTAATCCGCGAAAATATACAGTGATGAACATAATTATTGGCACAGCAAGCATGTTGCACTTTGAGACCCTTTTTCTACCCTTAATATTTGGATTTTTGATTGAAACTAAATTTATATGAATAGAATAGACAATTTTCAACTGAATGCATTTAATTTCATAGTAATATCTCTTATAATTATTTTCTTAGAATTAAAAAACAAAAAAAAGTCGTAATTTTTCTGAACAAAATTATTGGCACACTTATATTCTAATTAACTGTAATGACTTAATTTCAACGATCTGGCAACTCTTTTTCTAAAAGACCCGTTACTTGTGCATTGGCAAAAGCGTAGCTGTAAAATTTTCAGTTAAATTTTTTGTTGGCGACTCATATTGAAAGAAATTGTACGGATTTTTAACAAAATGGGCAGGAAACAAGTGGAAACTACCGTAGCTCAGCGGAAAATCATTATATATTTGCACGATCAAGGCAAATCTTATGCAGAGATTGGGGAAATGCTAGATCGAAGTCGATTTACCATTCGGAGCATCGTGCAGCGTTTTAAAGGCGCCTCAACATTGAAGAGTGCAAAGCACACCGGCCGCCCTAAATCTTTAACGGACCGTGAACGGAGCCATATAATAAGGTAGGTGAAGGTCAACCCCAAAATCTCCTCAAGCCAGATTGCGGCTGAGGTCAAGCAGGAGTTTGACAAGGATGTTCATCCAATAACTGTGCGCAGGACCTTAGAAGATGCCAATTTCAATTCTCGTGTTGCTAGACGCAAACCGCTCATCTCGAAAGTGAATAAAGTGAAGCGTTTAGCCTATGCTAAGGAGTATTTGAAGAAGCCGATCGAACTTTGGAACTCCGTAATATTTTCAGATGAAAGCAAATTCAATATATTTCGTTCTGATGGCCGCCAAAGGGTGTGGAGAAAGCCCAACACCGAATTCCAAAAAGAAAATGTTGCTTCGTCAGTTAAACATGGTGGTGGAGGAGTCCTTGTTTGGGGCTGCATGTCCGCTGGAGGTGTAGGTGAACTGGAATTCATTGATGGAATAATGGACAAAAAGAAATACTAAGACATCCTGAAGAGAAATGTGAAAAAAAGTGCAGAAAAATTAAATTTGCCATCCACATTTAGCTTCCAGCATGACAATGATCCGAAGCATACGGCTCATGATGTTCGTATGTGGCTCGCACATCATGTGCAACACACATTGCCGCATCCGCCACAATCTCCAGATCTTAATCCCATAGAACATTTGTGGGAAGAACTGGATAGGCGGGTCAAGAAGCGCCCAATAACATCAAAGGCACAATTGAGAGAGTCACTGGTTGAAGAATGGAACAACATTGGTCCAGAAGTAACAAAAAAATTGGTTTTTTCGATGCCAAAGCGCTTGGAATATGTTATTAAACAAAAGGGTTTAGCAACAAAATACTAAATATGTTTTTACGCGCTATTTTTCAAACAATTTGTTATTTTTTCATTCAAGTGTGCCAATAATTTTGTTCAGAAAAATTTGGACTTTTTTTTGTTTTTTAATTCTAAGAAAATAATTATAAGAGATATTACTTTGAAATTAAATGCATTCAGTTGAAAATTGTCTATTCTATTCATATAAATTTTGTTTCAATCAAAAATCCAAATATTAAGGGTAGAAAAAGGGTCTCAAAGTGCAACATGCTTGCTGTGCCAATAATTATGTTCATCACTGTATGTCGAATAATCTGCATCTGTAAGCGGACGCAAACAGAAATACAGTTTGTGGCGACACAGCAACAGGTAAATTTTTCGTCCATTACCGATAATGGGCATAAGACGAGGGGCTATGTTGCTTGAAAGCTCAAGTGCGGCGCAAACTTTATTTCAATGTCAATATAAAAAGAATTGGCAACAAAACATTTGTTTGTGCGAAATACACATACACACATGCATACATACATACACACATTTCTACGTCCATTGGCACCACACACACACACACACACACACACATACACACACATGGTAGCATGGTAGCATGAGGATAAGAAGGGAGCCCAATCACCACCATCACCGCTCAATGCACTGGTGGAATGACGAAATTGCAGACGCCCGCAGCAACTGCAACCGCCTAAGACGGAGCTACCAACGGGCGCGCGGATCTGAGTCCTTTCTAGCCTTGCAGGAAGCCTTCCGCTCAGCGAGAAGATCCCTGAAAAAGGCGATCAAAGACAGCAAGAGGAAATGTTTCCTGGAACTTTGCGACTCAGCGGAGCATGATCCTTGGGGCAACGCATACAAGCTGGTTGTCAAGAAGCTCGACAAACAACAGCTGGCCGCACCAGATCCTGCTGACATAAACGCAGTTGTCGAGCACCTGTTCCCAAGCGACCTGGCAGCCATCCCTAGCGTAGCGCACGTCAACCCTAGCGTTCCATGCGATGTCCACCCATCTGACAAGGTTACCCCGGAAGAAGTCGCCCAGATTTCGGCAAACCTGAAGCTCAAGACAGCTCCTGGCCCCGATGGCATTCCAAACCGGGCATTGAGACTTGCGGCAGCCCTGCGTCCCGACATATTCTCAGAGCTCTTCAACCGTTGCCTCACCGATAGCATTTTCCCCAAAAGATGGAAGAAACAGAAGCTTGTGCTGCTGCCCAAACCGGGCAAGCCCCCGGGGTTGTCCGATTCGTACAGGCCAATATGCCTCATCGACTCAATCGGAAAACTCCTGGAGAAGCTACTGGCATCGAGACTGGAGCGGGCAATAGCAGCAGCCGGAGACCTCTCTGTCCACCAATTCGGCTTCAGGAAAGCAAGGTCAACTATCGACGCCATCAGGAAGGTAGTTGACATAGCTTCGTCGGCTATCGAAGGCTCTAGATGGAAAGGCGGCAGCAAGCAATACTGTCTTATGGTAACCTTGGATATTAAAAACGCCTTTAATTCTGCCAGGTGGAGCAATATCCTTGAAGCACTGGCAGCCTTTAGAGTGCCGCAGTACCTGATGGCCATTACCAGAAGTTATTTTGCAGACAGGCTACTGCTATACGAGACCAATCTAGGCACAGTGGAGCACCAGGTCAGCAGAGGAGTACCGCAGGGCTCAGTACTGGGGCCCTTGCTATGGAACTCAATGTACGACGGCATCCTGCGCCTCCCGCTGCCCACCAACGTGCATATGGTTGGCTTTGCGGACGACGTTGCAATTCTTGCTGTGGCCAAAGGGCTTCACGAGGCAGAGGCACTTTGCGCCCAGGCGATTGCCTCAGCCGAGGCATGGTTGTCATCAGCAGGCCTCCAGCTGGCGCCGCAGAAGACCGAGGCCGTACTCATCAGCAGTCGGAAAAAAGTGGAGACGGCGCATATCACGATAGGGAGCACCACGATCCAGTCCCAGAGAGCGCTCAAATACTTGGGAGTGATGATCGACACTCGCCTCTGCTTCCGCGAGCACCTGGCGTATGCTAACTCCAAAGCGGCTGCTATCTGCAACTCGCTCTCCAGAATCATGGTCAACACGAGAGGCCCCAGACAGCACCGACGAGTACTCTTAAGCAGCGTCACTAGATCCATCATGCTCTACGCGGCCCCAATATGGACTAAAGCGTTGTTAACGAGGTCGTACGCCAGGGGCATGTCTGCCACCCACCGCCTAGGCGCACTGCGCATAATAAGCGCTTTCCGGACAGTCTCGGACGATGCGGCTCTCACAATCTCGGGAATTCCCCCAATCGACCTTCTGGCCGAGGAACGCGCTGCGGCCTTCAGTGATTCTCGGGCGACAGAGCCTCTACCTACTAGGGCGTCCAGGCCAAGAGAGATCACCATGCAGGCCTGGCAAGCAAGATGGGACGCATCCCTAAAAGGCCGTTGGACGCACAGGCTCATCCCTGCCATTCTCCCATGGGTGAACAGGAAGCACGGGCAGGTCAACTTCTACCTGACTCAGATGCTCAGTGGGCACGGCTGCTTCCGTGCTTACCTGCACAGATTTGGCCACGAGCCATCACCAGAATGCCTGTGGTGTGGAAATGGAGCCATAGAGGATGCAGAGCATTCGTTTTTCGTCTGCGAGTTTAGCGCGGCGTTGAGACGCACGGCTGAAGCGCTGCTGGGCAGCACCCTCTCCGTCGAAAGCGTGGTCCCGTTGATGCTCCAGTGCGATAGCAACTGGAACACCATCAGCAGTTTTGCGTCTTCCCTGCTCATCAATCTACGCGCAGCGGAAAGAGTGAGGAACGTCTCGAGGGAGTAAGCGGAACACCAGCTTCAGTGAAGCAATGCTCACCGGTCGTCCCACTGAAGCCTGCAACACCTCTCTCCAATCCTTCCCAATATTTACAGTATTTGTTGTATAGTATTATTAAAAATTTTGTTGCAATAAATGAATTAAAAAAAAACACATACACACACACACTTGCACACTCGCTCTGTGTGCGAGTAAATAAACTAATCGATATTTTGTTTTGTCACTCGTTATCTCCTACCGCTCTGTTCTCGCTCAACTGCAAATACTGTTAACTGTAAATCTCAAGTGTGCACCCGCAAACTTTGCAGCTAATTGGGCACTAAATGCAGCTCCACTGTGCGAGGCAGCAGCGGCCAAGCCCTTTTGTTGACCACTGTATAAATAATAAAGCTAACCTACCTGTTAAGTAAAAGTTGTTGAATTTCTGCGCGAGGCCCAGCAGACGCGACAGTTTCACCTCAGTTGACGACATTGAGACCAAGATCCAGGTCGAAGAGAGCGGTGAATACGGGAAGAACAAAAGTACTTCAATCAAATAAGCGCCGGCTTCGTTTTCTGAAACTTCGCTGCGGCTTTGTTCTCCGCACTCCGAGAACCCCTCTAGCAAGCGAGGGCAGCAGACACACGAGCGCAGGGATGGTGAAATGCAATGGGTGGCTTTGCTTCGGGATCTGTTCAGCTCTTTGTTCACAGTGAATGAAGTTCGGATTTTCTGCTTTTTAATCACAAACAACTACAAAAAACCAATTATCAAAACACCTCACGCAATGGCAAGCACAGCCGTAGTGCTGTAAAACACACTCAACTCGATAACGATAGGTGATTCTTGCGCAGGGTTGCATTGCAAGTGTCGAGAACAGCTGACGTTTGTTTAGCCTAAAATAAGTGTTGCAAACGAAATTTGTCCTCTGTTTAACAACACACGTGCGCAGCAAATGTCATAGGAGAAGCAAGTGGAAAATTTAGAAACATTTCCACAGCTCGGGATCACAATTGTTTCCCTTTAATGTTGTGAGCTCCATTAGGCTTGGCAAGGCACGCGAATAAATTCCAAAATGAGTGACGACTACTTAAGGAAACCATTTTCACTGTCCCCCGCACCTACCGGTGAGCAGCCAAATGGCAATTACGCAACATAGGTTGCAATTACATTAATCATTGTTTTTGTATTGCAGTGGACGACCCTCAGCCGACGGCGTCGACAAACTACACACCGGCTGCGAGCACGTTCAGCAGCACACCGTTCTCGCCGTACCTCAACTACGACTCCCGCCTGCTGCCCCAGGCACAGCCGGAGTTCATATTTCCCGAGGGAGCCAACAAACAGCGCGGACGCTTCGAGCTGGCCTTCTCACAAATCGGCACGTCCGTCATGCTAGGCGGCGGCATCGGCGGCCTGGCGGGCGTTTACAACGGCGTTAAGGTTACCAGCGCGCTGAATCAGACGGGGAAGCTGCGTCGCACCCAGTAAGTAGGCTACGGAATTGCTTAAACTTCACATGTGCATAGAACAGAGCACTATGGGAAAAAATATCACATTTTGAGGCATTAATTCATTCAAAATTCAATAAATTCACACTTGATTGGCGGAACTTATTAAACCATACCACGAATGTTAACAAAGCGCGCCGCTGTTGAGTTAACAGCTGTTAAATTCGGCTATCGATATGCTGTGCAAAAGTTGAATTTTAGGAGCAATTTACAAAAAAAATGTGTGCAAATAACGCATAGGTTCCAAATTTTATGGAATGCATCGAAAGTATAATGATTTGCACTAAGTGTTTGAGGTTGTCAATGCTTTAAATTAATTCTGCTGTTATTGTAATTATGTGTTGTTAGCCATTTAAATTGTAGATGGAATTATGGAATCTGCTGTTTAAAGAGATTAACCAAAAAATTCCGTCCGTTTCCATTCATGACACGTGTGTTATATAGTAGACTTAATTCATGATAAATAACATTATTGGGGTAACAACCTCACTTGAAAACGCAGAGTTATTTGCAAAATAGCGGCTCTGAGCTTTGTTAATCGTAAAAGAGAGTATAATACTAAATGGCAATAAAGAAACAATTATATACACCTATAGCGACTATTTTATTAATTTATTTATTTATTTTACCTGTTTTGCTGCATGAATATAACATATATGTTTCTAATAGGCGGGCCACGTCTAAATATTACTATTCAATTATTTTCAAGGAAATGGGTCACTCATACTTCTTAATTAATTTCATCAAAAATATTGAAAAAAAAACAAAATAAATCGTGTCGCTAATAAGCTTTAGTATCTACAAAATACTAGTATTTTTCTTCTAGCTTCTCTGTTTATGCTGTAATTTACATCACTTGTATATCGAGCCCTTCCCGCGAAAATGGCGTAACCAACAAAAGCAAATTTTACAGGAGAACGTTTTTTTCGCGAGAACGCGTCTGAAATTCGCAGCAAATCTGGCGCTTGCGATATAATTGACAGGCTGATATCTCAGTAAATACGCAAGATAAAATTATGAAATTTTTTGTGTTGATGAGTTGGGTGATTATGAACATAATTGCATCAAAAACCGAAAATCGAAAAAAATGTTGGTTACGTCTTTTTCGCGGGAAGGGCTCGATATGTTATGTTTAGCTATGTGTATGCAAAGTTTAGAACGTCTATGTTGAGTACTATGGAAGTTATAGCGTTTTTATTTCTTTGTACCGAATTTTAAGTCGAAAGGGGGCGGCAGAAAAGTTTTCAAAAATCCCCATAGAAACTCTGGAATATACTATTGAGTTTTATTTTGCTCAAAAATAATTTTTACTTTTAATTTATAATTCAATTAATCAAAATTAATCATTATTTGTGAAGAAAGTCGTAAAAATCGCAAATTTAACAATCTTTCTGGAAATGCATAGATCCTTGAAAAAGGATCAAGAGGATGTTGTCCTCTTTTTTGTATGTCGATTCTAAGTGATTGATTTTTATACCCTGTGCCCATTTAAAAAATAGGAAAAACAGGGTTAATAACTTTGTGCGAATGTATGTAGACCCCACAAACTATATATATTCTGACTCAGGACGACGAGCTGAGTTGATATAGCCATGTCCGTCTGTCCGTCTGTCCGTCTGTCCGTATGTAGATTCGCCTATGCTGCAAGCAGATCAAGTTTGTTTTAGATTTTTGATATCTCTCCCCATTCACCCGCTAACCGCGAAAAACAAAAAACAGCCAACGAGATCTTGGAAACTAGAAGAGTTAGCAACACAATTTTTTGGTATCTAGGTTCTCCAATGCAGCAATTACATCAAATATGTTTAAGTTTTTTGATAACTTTTCGCATTGGACCGCTAATTGAAAAACAATTTTTTCAACAGTTTTCGGTTTTAAAGCTATTATTTTAATGGTAAAGATATGAGATTTGGCATGAACGTAGTCTATGGTCTTCTCCATCAATGCTATGAATTGCATTACAATCGGATAAGAAACAGCGAAGATATTAACAGATAAAATATTTAAAAATATAATCACCTAGATCTTCCAAAGTATAAAACCTAAAAATACCATTTTTTGCTTTTTAGGTTCTCCTATGCGGCAATCAGATCAAGTTTGTTTTAGTTTTTTGATAACTCTTCACATTGGTCCGCTAATTGAAAAACAATTTTTCGACAGTTTTCGGTTTTAATGCTATGATTTTAATGGTAAATATACGGGATTTGGCATGCACGTAGTCTACAATATTAGAGCTACAAACTTGGAATTTGACATGTATGTAGCCTACAGAATTATCCTTCAATGTTGTGAATTATATTACAAACGGACAAGAAACAGCGAAGTTATGTAACAAACCATTTTTTTTATAAATGTATGTAAGTCCCACAACAGCCACAGTTTAAAAGCTATAGACTTGGGATTTGTCATGTACGCAGCCTATGATATTATCCATCAATGCTCTGAATTACATTTTAAACGGAAAAGAAACAGCGAAGATAGCGCAAACAGAGAAGCCACCTATATCTTGCAGACTATACGAGCTATAAATACCATTTTTTGGTATTTGTGTTTTTCTATGCAGCTATCAGATCAAGATAGTTTGGGTTTTTAGACCCTTTACTTTAAAAAAGTAAAAAGGGTCTATTAGTTTAGTGCAAAGAGGAAATGTGTGTAACACCCAGAAGGAGGCGTGGCAGACCCCATAAAGTATATATATTCTTGATCAGGACGACAAGACGAGTCGATATAGCCATGTCCGTCTGTCCGTCTGTCTGTCTGTCTGTCTGTCTGTCTGTCTGACTGTCCGTCCGTATGAACACCTAGATCTCAGCAACTATAAGAGCTAGAGACACCATATTCGGGATTTAGATTCTCCTGTTTCGCGAGCAGCACGAGTTTGTTTTAGATTTTGGATACCTCCCCCCCTTCCCCCGCAAACCGCAAAAAGCTACTGCAGCCACAGCTTTAAAGTTATTGACTTGTAATTTTGTACGTAACTAGCTTATGACATTCTCTATTGACCCTGTGAATTTCGTTTCGATAAGAAACAGCGAAAATATGGAACGGACAATTTGCCGCACTAGGCAGAGGGGGGGGGGGGGGGGGGGGTGGTGTGCCTTGCATACGCGGGTAGGTTAGTGTGCGTGCCTTTGACTGTGTTTGTAAATGCATAAAGTTAAAGTAAAGTACTGTCGGTTACATCCGACTGTAGCCTCCGTCCCACTGATCTGCCCCGTCCATATATTTTGATAACTCCTTTTATTCTTCCGCTAACCGAAAAACCAAATTAGCAACAGTTTTCAGTTTTAAATCTACAGTTTAACAGCTAATGACTTAGGATATGTTATGTACGTAGTATATGTCAATCTCCACCGATACTTACGATCGGATAAGAAACAGCGAAGAAAACACAAAGTACAGGGTCTCCTACAGTCGGTTGCGTCCGACTGTAGCTCCGTCCTTACTGGTTTTTTTAATATTTGCAATGAATATTTTTATTTACCTTGTTCTTAATTTTATAAAACAAAATTTAATTGATTTCAAACCATATTGGCTGCTAAACGACTAATAATGTAGCACAATGAGGGAGGTTCAATCATTTTCTTAAGTCCACCGTGTCCAATTAAAATTTAAGTAATGCACCTATTGAATAAAGGTTGCAATATTAATAATTTAGTTCTAGCTATTAGGGTTTCCAAATTATCGTCGTGTATTATACCGTCTCTAGTTGACAGTCCTTCAGTATGTTTGGTTGAAGAAACAAAGTGTTTAGTACGAATTAGGGTGTGTCATCGAAAAACTACACAAGATCTTTGCATTTAAGTTGACAAATTATAAAATATACGAAAACGTTGCAAAAACTGGGTGGGAAACATCAAATTTTATATAAAATCCATCCAGAGACAAATTAAAAAGGGTATGTCCGACACAGCATATCCGACACAACATACTTTGTGGAATCTGCCATTTTCACGAAAACACCAACCAGAAAGTCGACGAAAGTAGGTTGTTTTAAAATAACATATTTGCATAGGAAATCTATCCAATTTTAAATTTGTATGTAACATTACTATCTACACCTACCTCAAAAAACCTTAAAATTATAAACGGCACAGCATCCACAATAGTAGCGCTACAGACTTGTAATTTGGCATGTACGTAGTCTATTGTATTCTCCACCGATGCTTTAAATTAAATTGTGATTTGAAATAAAAATAGCGAAGATATGCAATAGACAATGTTTTGCTAAATGTATTTATGTGCAACTGCAGCCACAATATTAGAGCTACAGACTTGTAATTTGGCATGTACTTAGCCTATTGAATTATCCATCGATGCTGTGAATTACATTACAATCGGAGAAGAAACAGCGAAGTTATGCAGCAGTAAATTGTTTTATAAATGTATGTAATCGCAACTACAGCCACAGTTTAAAAGCTATAGACTTGGGATTTGGCATATATGCAGCCTATAGCATTATCCATCAATGCTGTGAATTACATTACAAACGGAATAGAAACAGCGAAGATAGATCAGGTAAAAAGTAAAAAGTAAAAAGGGTCTATTAACTTAGTGCAAAGAGGAAATGTGTGTAACACCCAGAAGGAAGCGTGGTAGACCCCACAAAGTATATATATTCTTGATCAGGAGGACGAGACGAGTTGATTTAGCCTTGTCTGTCTGTCCGTCTGTCCGTCTGTATGAACGCGTCGAACTCAGCAACTATAATAGCTAGAGCAGCCGTTTTGGTAATTTTTGAAAGGTGTATACAATACGCAGAACAACTTTATTTCAATTTTTGGATGCCACGCCAGTACCCATAACAATGGCCATAAATATAATACATTGACCAATTTAAGACATATAAATCTATATATGTAAATTTGTATACCCTCTACCCATTGAAAAATGGGAAATACAGGGTTATTGACTTTGTCAAGATGTGTGTAACAGGCAGAAAGATGCGTGGTAGACCCCATAAAGTATATATATTCTTGATCAGGAGGACGAGCTGAGTTGATTCAGCCCTGTCTGTCTGTCCGTCTGTATGAACGCGTCGATCAAGTTTATTCCAAATTTTTGATGCCACGCCCCTACCGCGAGCAATGGCCATAAATATAATACATTGACCAATTTAAGACATATAAATCTATCTAAATAAATTATTTCTTCTACGAACTGTGGAGATGATTAATATCTACCAATTCTGCAAATTTTATATTTATTTAATATCGGTCCATTATTAAAAGAATTATGTTTAATTAAAGATATTTTTTTTTTTTAAATTTAATTTTGGTGTATATCTAAAATAGTAGTGGGCTGTACTACATATAATAATATCCCGATATACCATTGGCCTCCTCGTGGCTTGCCCGACTGTACCCTGGGTACCCTGTACCCATTGAAAACAGGGTTAATAACTGTCAGAATGTATGTAACAGGCAGAAGGAGGCCTGGCAGACTCCACAAAGTATATATATTCTTGATCAGGGAGACGAGCTTAGTCGATTTAGCGATGTCCGTCTGTCTGTTCGTCTGTCCGTCTGTATGAACGCGTCGATCTCAGCGACTACAAAAGCTAGAGATGCCGTTTTGGTTGCTATAGATGGGTAGTTATCTTACGCAGATCAAGTTTATTTCGAAAATTGGATGCCACGCCCCCTTGACGCCCAAAAATCAATAAAACACAAACAACCTCATGTTTTTTAACATAAAATGTTGAATAACAAGCGTAATATTAAACATAGAAGGTTGTTATTTGGAACATAAGCTCTGTTGTATTATATTTAACTGCGCATTGAAATCGGTTAAGAAACACAGGAGATATAAGCTTTACAATAATTGAACTTAAAAGTTTAGAAACAAGCGTAATATTAATATTAGAATGCTGTTTATTTTGAATATATACTCTCTTATATAATATTTAACTGTCCTGAAAAGCGCATTGAAATCGGTTTATAAACAAACTAGATATAAGCTTCCTAATATTGCATGCGTCACACCCAAGCGCAGGCGCTATAGGTGTGGCAATAGCGTGCGAGAGGTATAGCAATACCAAGCATGTTGCTGGGCCTTTGAATTGTGCGCATGTTTAAATATTTGAAGTTAGTTAGTTAAATAGCAAGCGTAATATTGAACATAGAATGTTGTTATTTGGAACATAAACTCTCTTCTATTATATATTCAAGCATCTCGAAAAGCGCATTGAAATCGGTTAATAAACACAAAATATAAATAAATTCAATTATATGTAAAATATTTAAATACATTTTTTACTGTATTTGCGAGCTTTGGCAGTCTGGAGGTGATAGTGCAGTGCGAAAGTTTTATAAAATTATATTTATACATAAGTTGAATTATATTTCAAATATTTTAAATAAATTTGAATAATTATAAATTAAATTAATTTAAAATATTTTAATTAAATTAAAATATATTTAAATTTACATTAATATTTTATTAATAAATTAAATTAAATTTAAAATATTTTAAATTATATATTGAATAAGCGAGCGCGCAGCGCAAGTTGTGGCACAGGTCGAGCGCGCAGAGTGCGATATTTTTATTTATTTTTAGACCCTGTACTTTAAAAAGTAAAAAAGTCTATTAATTTAGTGCAAATGACAGATGTATGTAACACCCTGAAGGAAGCGTGGTAGACCCCACAAAGTATCTATATTCTGACTTAGGACGACGAGCTGAGTTTATATAGTCATGTCCGTCTGTCCGTTTGTCCGTATGAACACCTAGATCTCAGCAACTAAAAGAGATAGAGACACCACCTTTCCGGATTTAGGTTGTCAGCTAATGCAAGCAGATCAAGTTTGTTTCAAACTTTTGATATCTCGCCTCCTTCATCTGCGAATCATCAAAAATCTACACCTACCTCAAAAATCTCGAAAACTATAAACGCCCACAGCAGCCACAGTAATAAAGATTCGGACTTGCAATTTACAATGCACGTAGTCTATGGCATTCTCCACCGACGCTTTATATTAAATTATGATTTGAAATAAAAATAGCGAAGATATGCAATAGACAATGTTTTGCAAAATTTCATTATGTGCATCTGCAGCCACAATATTAGAGCTACAGACTTGTAATTTTGCATGTACGTAGCATATTGAATTATCCATCGATGCTGTGAATTACAAACGGATAAGAAGCTGCGAAGTTATGCAGCAGTAAATTGTTTTATAAATATATGTAAGCGCAACTACAGCCACAGTTTAATAGCTACCGACTTGGAATTTGGCATGTACGCAGCCTATGGCATTATCCATCAATTAATTACGAACGGAAAAGAAACAGCAAAGATAGACCAGACAAAGAATCCACCAAGATCTTGCAGACAATTTTACAATTTTTTGGTATTTGGGTTCTCTTATGGAGCAATCAGATCAAGTTGGATTGGATTTTTTGATGGATCCTCTCTTTCCTCCGCTAACCGAATAAGCAAATAGAAACATTTTGTAGTTTTAAAGCTTTAGTTTTAAAGCTAAAGATTTAGTATACGGCATGTACGTAGTATATGACAATCTCAATCGATGCTGTGAATTACATTACGGTCTAATAAGAAACAGTGAAGAAAATACAAAGTACAGGGTCTCGTACAGTCGGTTACGTCCGACTGTAGCTCCGTCCTTACTGGTTTACTAAGGAAATTTGGTTGAGTTATTTTTGTACATGTCAATAAGTTCTATATTTTTATTGCAGGCTAATAAACCACGTAATGAAGCAGGGCTCTGGTACCGCAAACACTCTGGGTACGTTAGCTGTGTTGTATTCTGCGTGTGGAGTATTGCTGCAGTATATTCGTGATCAAGACGATAACGTGAATACAGTCATAGCTGGTACAGCTACTGGTTTGCTCTATAAATCCACAGGTTTGCTAATAACCAGCAAAATGTTCTTCATATATAATACTATTTGTTTTATAGCTGGACTGCGGAAGTGTGCCTTGGGTGGTGCAGTTGGTTTGGGCATATCATCGCTCTACTGCTTATATTTGTTGGCGCAAGAAAGCAACAACACAAACTCAAGTCCAAAATTCCTGTAGGTAAGGTAATACGGAATAGGCCTTCTAAGCATTGAGCACAGTTGTTGTGAGGAGGCCATAGCTACACTGGAGAGATACACTACAGAAGCCTAGATGTGTGGGTTCTTTTTGATGCGCTTAATCGTGAACTATATATTTTGTTTTATATTCTAAATATATATATATGCATATATGTAGATATGTATATTAAGATTTATCTGGACATCATAAAAGTTTCTTTTTAGTTATATAAATATATAAAGATATATCGGGACACTAAACAAGTTTCTTATTAGTTAATTGGCTGAACAATTACCTGATTATCAAAGAACCACAATTAAAGTCGGGAGCTTTTACTGCAACTTACATATACAAAAAGGTCGCTTTATTTTATATTTACTCTGTACTACGCAAGCGATTTGGATTTTGGCCTAATAATCGAGTTCTTGTGAATCATCTCCAGTCAAGGCGAGCACTTTGATGTTTTTACGTTCGTCCAGAGCATTGTTTGCTGGGGCTTCGCAGCTCGTATCTTTTGTGGAGCACGTGTGGCAGTGGCAGCTAATGGCTTCCATGTATTTATATTTCCGGATGCTCTCCTCAGCCTCAGGATGACAGTGCTTGAGTGTAGCTATTGAGGGCTGGCGTTGGTCGTGCACACAAACTGGATGAAAGGAACGCTTAAAGGGAAATTTCCAGTCGGAGATTTCACTAGAATCGCAGCGACCCCAGCAGCTCCATACGCTAACGTTATCCCAGCATTCGCGTCCTAGAAAATCGGACTGTGTTACTTTGTAGGTGTACATGCGACGATGGCAGCCGAGGGGAGCGATAGTGGGACCACTATAAATAGGTTGCAATTCTACCAATTGAGCGGCAGTTATGTACATCAGTGGGCAAGCCATTATAAGCCAATAAATCCTGAAAGTAAAATTATCATTTATAATTGTCCATCATACTACTTTAGAGCTTTTTCACTTGCAGAACAGCAATCATTTCGAGTACCCAGTTGAACTTCCGACAATCGAAATAGTTCTACTGACTACCTCAAATTACGTTCACATTTATAGCATCTCCTAGAACTTATTTTCGCAGTTGTGGCGGAGTCTGCGCATTTTGGTTTCAGTTCATTATTTTTTGTGCAATTTAACTGTATTTCGCATTTATACTTCCAAATGCGAGTTTTATGACTCAACTAATTTATAATCCGTTTTTATACCCTGTTCCCAAAAAACTGGTAGCGGCATATTTAATTAGACCCTGTACATTAAAACAGAACAAAAGGATGCATTAAGTTGTTGCAAAAGGAAAATGTGTTTGACAGCCAGAACAAGGCGTTTCAGACCTAACAAAGTATATATATATATATATATATATATATATATTCTTGGTCAGGGCGACGAGCTGAGTCGATAAGCCATGACCGTTTGTCGGTCTATGAGAAAGCGTAGATTTCGGATACCATCAGTCCTTCAGAATGTAGATAAATGCATACCTCACGCAGATCAAGTTGATTTAAAATATTGGATGCCATGTCCTAATTGATCAAACCCAACAGTTGAGCTTAGAAATAAAACTCTTGATCGATAGTTGGCTGGGATGATAAGCCCTAAATCGTAATTCAACTAAATATGATCCTTATCGTAGTACTCGTTTTACATCTTAAGCCTCCAAATATGACAACTCTTTTCGTTTTATCTCCATATGTCGTCTCTCTTTGACTGATTTATTTTGTACCTTATTTACATAAAAGGTTTGTATGCAGAATATGTACTCTATCATTAAAAGTATTTACATATTTATTATGTCCATAGAAATTGGTAAATAAACTGAAGTTTTGAAAGAAATAATATTCTATGCTTTGTCTCGCTCGTTCTCTAGGATTGCAGCCGTTATACACAAAAAGTATATAGTTATATTGTGGGTAAGTACAGGGTATTTTACAGTCGGGTGCACCTTAATGTACGGCCAAGCAGCGCGTGAATCGTCGGGAAAAATGCATATTTAATACAGTAATAAAAAATTAATGGTGTATAAAATTTGTTCTCAAAAGTAAATATTAAACCAAAACAAACAAGACTTGATTAAAATAAAACCCCACAGTTAAAAAAGCCCGACTGTCTTATACCCTGTACCAAAGATCAGCCTTGTTGGTACAGTATTCTATTTAAAATATATTTTGAATCTAATTCAATTTATATTCCGAATACCAACTTTCTATGTTTAATAAAAATATTTTATTTATATTATTTAGCCGCTCGAATCAGCTAACGATTAATAAATATAATCGATACCTAGGGAACACCACGAGGAGGCCAATGGTAAATCGGGATATTATTATATGTAGCATAGCCTACTACTACTTTTTTTAGATCCTGTACTTTACAAAAGTAAACGGGTCTATTAATTTAGTGCAAATGACAGCTGTGTGTAACAGGCAGAAGGAAGCGTGGTAGACCCCACAAAGTATATATATTCTGACTCAGGACGACGAGCTGAGTTGATATAGCCATGTCCGTCTGTCCGTTTGTCCGTTTGTCTGTATGAACACCTAGATCTCAGCAACTAAAAGAGATAGAGACACCACCTTTCCGGATTTAGGTTGTCAGCTAATGTCTACGTAGTCTACGGCATTTTCCACCAATACTTTAAATTAAATTATGATCTGAGACAGACATCGCGAAGATATGCAACAGACAATGTTTTTCAAAATGTATTTATATGCAATTGCAGCCACAATATTAAAGCTACAGACTTGTAATTTTGCATGTAAGTAGCCTATTGAATTATCCATCGATGCTGTGAATTACATTACAATCGGAGAAGAAACAGCGAAGTTATGCAGCAGTAAATTATTTTATAAATGTATGTAAGCGCTGCTACAGCCACAGTTTAAAAGCTATATACTTGATATTTGGCATGTACCCAGCATATGTCATAATCCATTAATGCTGTGAATTACATTACGAAAGGAAAAGAAACAGCGAAGATAGATCAGACAAAGAAGCCACCTAGATTTTGCAGACTATAAGAGCTAGAAATACCATTTTTTGGTATTTAGATTCTCCTATGTTAGGGTTTTTTGATAACTCCTCTCTTTCCTCCGCGAACCGAAAAATACTATTTAGCAACAGTTTGTAGTTTTAAAGCTTTAGTTTTAAAGCTAAATATTTAGTATATGGCACGTACGTAGTCTATGACAATCTCCATCGATGCTGTGAATTACATTACGATCGGATCAGAAACAGCGAAGAAAACACAAAGTACAGGGTCTACTACTGTCGGTTACGTCCGACTGTAGCACCGTCCTTACTGGTTTTTTTTTTTTTTGGGTATTTAGGTCTATTTGTACACTTCGACTAGAGTTTGATCTTTTGCGTAGACCTTTCACGTGGTTATGACAGATCTCTGTGTATTTATTTTGAGACTTTTTATATAGTTTAGCACTTTGGTTGGCTTTGTACTCCATATTTTGTGGGGAGGAACTATGTGTTCCTCAAGATGTTGATGTCGTTGTCTGCAGAGAGCTGGGCAATCGCACAGGATGTGTACCGCTGTTTCTTGATCCCCATAGTAGAATCGGCAGATGTCCGTCTCAGAAAGGTGCAATTTCTTCAGGTGATACCTCAGACCGCAGTGACCGGTGAGGTAGCCTGTCAAGGTGCGTAGATCGTTCTTACTCAGCTGAAGTAGCCTTTGGGATTTTTGTTTTGAAGGAGAGAGGAATTGTTTGGCTTGCCTTTGGCCGTCACTGTGTGCCCAGTGCCTTTTTAGTTCCTCCGCTTCCCAGGTTCTGAGCCTCTCTACCCTGTGTCCTTTTGAGAGTCCACAGAAGGGTTCGGGCCCGATGAAATGCCAGTTTTCTGCCCGTTTTGCTAGTTTGTCTGCCATTTCATTGCCTGCATGACCCTCATGTCCAGGCACCCACCCTAGCTGGAGGGAGTTAGCGGTGCCCAGAGCATTTAAGAGTTTAATGCATTCGGATACTAGCTTTGATGTCGCATGATTGATGCTTTGAATGACCTCAGTGTCAATTGGGCAGCTTGGCTGTCCGACATTATAAAGATCTGTTTGCCTTTTGCTTTTCGTCTAAGACATTCTCTTGCACAGATCTCTATTGCATGCACTTCTGCTTGAAAGATGGTAGGTGATTTTCCCAAGGGTACGACTTTCTTCAGATTGGGTCCAAAGATTCCTGCCCCTGTATCCCCATTTTCCAGTTAGGATCCATCTGTATACCAAGTTTCTGTTTGGTTTGTGTTGCAGAGGTTTGAGGGTTTCCAGGCCTTTCTTTCGGTGATAGTTACATCATAGGACCTGTTGAAAATAATGGTTTTTACTTGCTCCTCTGAGATGCGGAGAATCAGGTCATTTTGAAGTTATGTCAGAATTCCTAAGTGGCTCGTCAAGTCTCCACTCTTTAGATTGGCGATATTTTCCAGCTTAGCTAAATCAGCTGCTGCTTCTCTTTGAGTGGATTTGTTCCACCAGGCAAGAGATCCATAAGTTATTATTGGTCTTATTACAGTTGTATAAGACCAGTAGATCATCTTAGGGTCTATGCCCCATGTTCGTCCGAATAGTCTGTTACAGGAGAAAAAGGCCCTTGTGGCCTTATTTATTGTGTTGTTTAAATGTGAGTTCCAGGTCAGCTTGGAATCAAGTGTGACTCCTAGGTATTTTGCTTCTTTTGAGAACTAAATTTTTGTACCATTCAGCGTTGGATTCTTTAGAGAGAGAATACTTTTCCTTGTGAATGGTACAATAGTAGTTTTCGATGGATTTACATTTAATCCATTTTCTTTACACCACTTCTGTGTTACGTTGAGGGCCATTTGCAATCTGTCTGATATGGTATCTTCATGCCAGCCCATGCAACATATCACTATGTCATCTGCATATCCTTTCGTTGTAAATCCAGTGGCGTTCAGCTAATGGAGAAGCTCGTCAACCACTATGGTCCACAACAGCGGTGAGAGAACTCCTCCTTGAGGACAGCCTCTTGTGGCCATTATAGATTCATTTGTTAAGCCCAGGTTTAGAGAGATGACTCTGGATCACAGCATTTCGATGATCCAGTTGGTAATGTGCGTCGCTACACCTTTTTTGATTAAGGCGTTTTCAATCGCTTTATGTGACGTATTGTCAAATGTACCGGATATATCGATGAAGGCTCCAAGTGCAATTTGTTGAGAGGCAAGTGCCTTCTCTATTCATGTTGTGAGATAGTGTATGGCCGTCTCTGTGGATTTACCAGCTTGGTATGCATATTGTGATTTATGCAGAGGGAAATGCTTGAGATTTAATTCCCTTATGTGCTGATCAATTATTTTCTCCATGGTTTTTAGAAGAAAGGAACTGAGGCTAATCGGTCTGTATGATTTAGGCGATTGAGCATCAGCCTTTCCTGCTTTAGGTATAAATACAACCCGAACCTCTCTGGCCTTGAAGATGCGGATTAGCGTTGGCATTAGGCATGGTTGAATGCCATCTGGACCAGCTGTTTTATAGGGACTGAACGAATTTAGTGCCCATTTTACGCTGTTCTCATGGAATATTGCTAAAGGCTTTGAGAGTCTAGCAGTCGAGTGGCATGGTGTCCGTTTGACTGTAGGTACATGTGTAGCCTTTACGCATCCTGGGTAATGTGTCGCTAGGAGCAATTCACTAGTTTCCCAGGGTGTGTTCGTATAGCTTCCGTCTGATTTTTTGAGCGTACAGATGCCGTTTGAATGGTCTTTTTCAAGAGCTTTTTGGAGTCTGACTGCATCAGGTAGGGTCTCTATCTCACTGCAGTTGGATCTCCAAGTAGCTCTTTTAGATCATCTCAGCTCTTTGTTATATGTTGTTAAGGCATTTTTATATATTGTCCACTCAATTTTTCCATTTTTTGCCTTATTGAACAGGTTTCTTGCAGATCTTTTTAGAGCCTCTAGGGATTTATTCCACCATGGAACGTTTCTCTTGTTTTTGCAGATCTGTTCGTTACAGGTGGATTCAAACGCTGTAACAATTGATACGTGAATGTTATTGATCTCAAATTCCATTTCTTTCGTGCTTTTTATCGGAAGATTTAATATGTTCACTTTCTGCTCAAGCTCAGAGCGAAATTGATTCCAATTTGTCTTACGGGGATTTCTTTTTATTAACACTTCGGGTTCCGTTTCTCCAATGTCAAATCTAATGTGCTGATGATCTGACATGGATACTTCGTTCGATACGTGCCATTTGGAGACGTAGGCCGACATGTTATTGCTGCATAAGGTGAGATCCAAGACCTCTTGCCTAATTGCATTCATAAATGTCGGTTCATTTCCCTTGTTTAGTAAAACTATGTGTTCTTTACTAATATATTCTAAAAGGTACTCACCTCTTTTGTTGATATCCGTGCTTCCCCATGCTGTGTGGTGCGCGTTAGCGTCGCACGATATCATCCATCTCAACCGTTTGCTAGAGCAGTAATCCACTAGGTCTTTGATGGTTGAGGTGGGATTTTCTTCCTCTCCGGGCAGGTAAGCTGAGGCCAGCACCACCTCTTTTACTCCGTGGACGGAGGGCATCTTTAGCCATATTGCCACGAGGTCTTCATTGATAAACTGCGAGAGAGGAATAAAAGAAAATTTTGTGTTAATAAGCCGTTCTCGGACGAGATCTGGCGCTTTCGTATATTAACTTGCCATGGGTTGTGGTTAACCGTTTGATAAAATTTCCTCCGGTCCAAGGTTCCTGTTTAAACGTTATGTCCAAAGCCTCTGTGTTAAACCTCCAACTCAGTACGTCGGACGCCGCCTTCGCACGGTGGAGGTTTATCTGGAGGCATTTCTGCTATGCATCACTGTATTAGCCACAGGGCGAGATCTAATTGACCTCGTACCCATTTTGTTGCAACCTTTTGGCTGATACGGGATCCATTGCAATAGTGAGGCCTGTTGTGGTTCCTCTGTTATCTGTGTGGAGTACCCGCCAACCATCCACACAGAGGCCATGATTTTGACACTGGATGAGATCCAGTATCTTTTGGCCTTTTTCCCCCTCGGGTGTTGGGAAGTACCCGAAAAACAATTGAGGCTTCGGCATGTTAGCCTCTTCAATAATTTTGACCGTACCATCACCAAACAGCTGTAGCTCAGGCATTGTTGCCTTTAGCCATTCAACTGTCGACACATCCTTGCAGGCTACAGAGAGCCATCCCGGCCGGAAGGTGCAACCCGAGAAGCAAGGCTTGATAGCCTCATACTTCTGGTTATACACCTCCTTGAGGATGGCTGCCTGTAGCTCCGCCTACTACTACTTACATATACATCAAAATTAAATTAAAAAACAAAAATCTCGCGGGCTATCGCCCGCAAGACATGACAGTCGGGCAAGCCCGACTGTCTTCTACCCTGTAACAAAGATCAGCCTTGCTAGTACAGTATTCTATTTAAAATATATTTTGAATCTAATTAAATTTATATTCCGAATACCAACTTTCTACTGTTTATCTTTTGTGTATAGTATAGTGTAAATGGTATATCGGGATATTATTATATGTAGCATAGCCTACTACTACATATATACATCAAAGTTATAGTTAAAATTAAAAAATTATAAAGATTTTCAATTAATTATAATTCTTTTAATAATGGACCGATTTAAATTGAAATTTGTAAAATTGGTAGATATTAATCATCTCCACAGTTCGTAGAAGAAACAATTTACTTAGATAAATTTATATGTCTTAAATTGATCAATGTATTATATTTAGGCCATTATTCGCAGTAGGGACGTGGCTTCCAAAAATTGAAATAAACTAGTTCTGCGTATGGTATACATCATTCAAAAATAACCAAAACGGCTTCTCTAGCTCAATGTATTATATTTATGGCCATTGCTCGCAGTAGGGACATGGCATCCAAAATTTGGGATAAACTTGTTCTGCGTATGGTATTCACCATTCAAAAATGACCAAAACGGGTTCTCTAGCTCTTATAGTTGCTGAGATTGACGCGTTCAAATTAGTCAATGTATTATATATATGGCCATTGCTCGCGGTAGGGACATGGCATCCAAAATTTGGAATAAACTTGTTCTGCGTATGGTATTCAACACTCAAAAATGACCAAAACGGCTGCTCTAGCTCTTATAGTTGCTGAGATCGACGCGTTCATACAGACGGACAGACGGACAGACAGACAGGGCTAAATCAACTCGGCTCTTCCTCCTGATCAAGATATATATATACTTTGTGGGGTTTACCACGCCTCCTTCTGCCTGTTACATACATACATCCTGACACAGTTAATAACCCTGTATTTCCCATTTTTCAATGGGTACAGGGTATAAAAAGTATAAAATGGTCTGCTAAGTTAATGCAAATGGGAAATGTGTAACCCAGAAGGAGGACCCAGACCCCACAAAGTATATATATGTTCGTTATCAGGACGACAAGCTGAGTTCAAACGGCCATATCCGTATAAGAAATGGGAAAAAGAAGAAGAAATGGGAAAAACAGGTTTAATTTCTGAGAATGTGTGTAACAGACAGAAGGAGGTGTGGGAGACCCCACAAACTATTAATATTCTTGACGAGCTGAGTCGATTAAGCCCTGTCTGTCTGTCTGTCCGTCTGTATGAACGCGTCGATTTCGGAAACTACAAAAGCTAGAGCTGTCATTTTGGTGTTTGGTAGATAAATGACGTACGCAGATCAAGTTTATTTCAAATCTTGGGTGCCACGCCCCTTTCGACCACAATGAATGAAATAAAATCCATTTGCCAATTAAAGAGATTAATATCTATTTACATAAATTATTTTTTTTATCAGTCTGTGGTGTTTCGTAAAGTCTACCGATTCTGTGAATTTCATCTAATCGGTCCATAATAAAGATAGTTATGGTGTTTTATGTACCTTATAAGCAATTAAATGCGTGTATGTATGTACATATTTGTGCCGTTTTGTTTTTTTTTTTTGAAGAAAAAAAGGTACTTTTCCACGCTGTGCTATGTTTGCATACTTTTTCATTTAATTTTAAAATCAGGCTAAACACGCGTCAAACAGATCAGTATTCCCTATTTTGTAATTATTTAACATGCCTGAAGCTAGATTGACCTTTAAAGTCACCCAATTGACTTATTATAATCTCCAAATGGGAAAATCTGTAGCTTAGCTAGTGGATATGTTTCGTGTATCGCGAAAATCAATTTATAATGTTTTAAATAGAGCCGAAAATGATGAAAAAGGGGGAAGCAAAGTGTGGAGATGATCAAAAAAACAAGATTAACGAACGGGCAGACCGCCTAATCATGCGTCAGGTCCGTCAAAACCCCCAAATCTCGACCAGAACCCTTGCTAAGGAGTTAAAGAAAGAGTGTTGCACAGTCGTTTCACACGAAACCGTCCGCCAATTAATTCTACTGAACAAATACTCAAGATCAATATTCAAGACTTGCGCGGAAGAAGCTGCTGCTTTCGGAAGCTAACATTGAAAAGCGCCTAACTTTTGCTGTTAACATAAGCAGCAAGCCGGAAAACTACTGCGATATGACGTTCTGTGTTAAACCAAAATAATGATGTATTACGCCGATGGCCCAACCAGAGTATGGCGCAAGCCGATAACAGCTTTTAACAGTAAAATTTGGCAAAGAGTATTTGTTCCGTAGATTTCATTGGCGGACGGTTTGTAGCTTTTGATCAGCACTATAGTTGGTGCTAAGTTTAAACTTTTGCTATATTTCGATTTCCGGATAATTACAAAAAACTGCCCTAGTGGTACGCTAATATATAAATATAAGTCGATTTCGTTCCTTTTACATGTTTACATATGTATGTTGCATGTGTACGCTTAGTTCACAAATAAATGGACGGGGCAGATCAGTGCGACGGAGGCTTTAAAACTGTGACTACAGTAGCTTTTTGCGGTTTGCGGGTGAATGGGGGGGGGGGGGGGAATGTCAAAATTCTAAAATAAACCTAATCTGCTTACCAAATATGAGAACCTAAATCCCGAATATGGTGACTCTAGCTCTTATAGTTGCTGAGATCTAGGTGTTCATACAGACGGAAGGATATGGCTATATCGATGGTCTAAATACTTGTATACACGATAGCTTTTATATGTATGTATTCCATATTGTGTGTTTGTAAACACAAAGTACTACAGGTCCTCCAACTGTCGCTTACGCCCGACGGATTGATCGGCTCCCCGCTCCGTTTAGTTTGTAGATAGCTCCCGAACAAAAAACAATATCAATACAGTCGAATCCCGATGATTCGTAAAAAATTCTGTCCCCTTGAAAAAAACTCGTTAATTCGTAAAAATTCCATACATTTTGGTCCCCTCGTTAATTCGTAGTATTTGGCGCAACGCAAAGAATATTGAACCTCTTATAAATCGTAATTTTGTTTCGTAACCTCTTATAAATCGTAATGCGATGCGAAATTTTTTGTAGTTAAAGCACCGTTAGATTTTGCAGACAGCTATGCCGACTTTATGTCGCTATGCATTATGAATTATAATTTTATGTTATTGTTTAATTTTCCTTTAATTTGAAAAACGTACAAATAAATGTACATACTTATAATGTTTGTTTAATTTTAATAAAGTTAAATACATATGTAAACATGATGTGAAATGTAAAAACCCAGTTTATTCGACTCTTTCATTTTTTAGCCCCGTTAAATAGAAATCTCGATAAATCGAATTCCCGCCTAATTCGTAAAAAACCCCTTGCCATTTCGAATTATCGGGACTCGACTGTATTAGTATTTAGCAATTTTATTGTAAGTATATATTGCAGAAATTTAGGTGTACATTGAAAATTTTGAAAATTAAATTTGCCAAATCTATAAACATTTCTAAACTTAATTTTGCGCGATGAAAGATTTCAATTTCAAATTGTGCTTTGCGAAATGATATATATTAATAAGAATAAAAAAACCTGTTTCTTGACTTGGAGGAAGGTATTAATAGCGGAGAGAATTCGTCTTTGCTGGTAAGGTTCCGGTTGGGTTTTGGTTGTAGGTTACGAACGTCGTCTACGATCGACGACGAATTTCATGATGCGAACCATAACGCTGATTACGCAGCTGCACCCGAAAGCGCCGGTTATTTTCCTGACCGCGATCCTCGAGCTGGCGGTTAGCGTGGACGGGGGGCAGGGCAGCGGCTGCATCAATTGCAGCAAGAGCAGCGGCAGCAGCTGGAGCAGGTCCAGGCAATGGTAGGGCTACCTGCTGCGGCAACTGCAGCTCCTCACCATCCGCATCCTCGTTGGGGCTCTCTTCGTCCATTTCCTCCATGCCAGCATCATTGTTATCCAAGAGAGACTGAGAGCGCGCCGTGCTGCCGACATCTTCACGGGCCATTGCTGTAGCCATGAGACGCTGACGACGCTCTTCCATTAGGCGATCACGTTCCTTGTGTATGTAATCCCGTTTGTTTGGTAATCCTGCCACATTATTGGCCGAGAGAGCTGAACGCACAATGTTCATATCAGTGGCCTCCATCCATTCATCCGTTTCTGCCACGTAGCATTCCGTGTGTGAGATAGTAGAAACCCCATTGAATCCCCCAATAGCAAAGATCATATCGTCAATAATTTCCAGTCCGAAATTGCTCCTCGAATGATTCATTTGTCGAATAAAATGCCACGACTGTGTTTCTGGATCGAATCTTTCACCGGTGGAAAGTCTTGAGGTGCCATTGAAACCACCAATAACGTAAAGCTGATCTCGGAATGCAACGCAGCTAACTCCAGAGCGTCGATGGTTCATGTTTGGAATACGGGTCCAAGCATTGATTAACGGATCATAGTATTCAGCACTGTCTAAGCACTCCTGCCCATTAAATCCGCCAGTAGCATATATCCTGCCGAGCAAAGTACACGCACTTGCATCAGAGCGTTGCATGTTCATTGGCGGAATGATGGACCATTGATTGGTTTTTGGATTATATCGTTCCACAGTATTCAAGCGATTGTGGCCATCGTACCCACCAATCGCATAAATCATGCCGTTTAGCTCCGCCACACTGACGTAGCAGCGCCGGCAGTGCATTGGGGCAATTTCGTTCCACTTCTTCTTGACGGCATCAAAGACCCTACACGTATTGAAGTACTCCACGCCGTCGTAACCGCCAATTGAGAAGATTTTAAAGCCAATCACAGCTGTGCCGTGATAAGCTCGAGGTCCAGCTGGATCTTCTGCATTTATGTTGACCCAGCGATCAGCTCTCGTATCATAAGTTTCAATACATCCCTTCGAGGTCCCTCCGCTCCAACCACCAATCGCGAAAATAACTTCGTGCGGCAAGCGGGGCATCGCTAATGGTGGAGTAGTAAGCTAATGTTGAAACGAATTTTAAAACGATTAAAAACAAGACCTAATTAGAATGTACCTCTTCCGCTTGGGGGTTCAAAAAGTCCAGGTCGTACATAAATTTAAATGTATCGACTATTAGTGGTTTGGCTGCATCACATTGAATAACATAAGGATGCTCTTTTACCTCTTCCATGAAACACTTTTAAATGAACAAAAAATTAGACCCGAAAAGTTCAATACGGTTAATCATTTAAAATTACCTTAGGGGTCATGAGGCCAAGTCGCACACCCTTCATTAAATGGGCAACATGCTGCTTTCGATTATCTGGATCTCTATCAATCCATTTCACACATAACTTCCATACATAATCCTCTTCTCGTGTGTTCAACTCATCGTCGCTAATTATGCGATAAAAGTCCTTGACGTTTAAGTCTATTATGTCAGAGTTCCGAGCAGCGACATCCGTGAAGTACCTTAGCGTGTAATTACGTGCCTTCAAATACAAATCCTCGAGAAAACGAAAACTAGTACCAGAGTTTAAATCAGTCAATTAAATCAATTACACTGGTCGACAAAAACGAAAAAAAAACCCTTTTTGAGGTGCTGAGTTAAAATATGGACACCAAATTAAAGTGCAATTTTTTTTCCAGATATCCCGATTTTTGTGCAATGCTAGGTGCATATAAACTACCATAAAATTGAAACCATCAAACCGATTAAGGGTTTTAATAAAAGCTGTTGAAAATAAACGGAAAAAGCTACTCGCAACTGTAATCAGTTACTTGCAATCGTCTAATATATTGTATCTTGTATTTAAACCATTTAAAAATCGAAAAAAGATATGCTTACTACATAGGAGAGCCTACATACCAAAAATGGGGCCTCTAGGTTTTATACTAGTTTGCGAGAACTAGGTGTTGATGCGTAATGCAATTTGCAAAAAATACATTCGCAAAACTTTGTCTGCTGTTGTCTTTTGCGGTTATCGGGGAAAAGTATAAAAAATCAAAAACAAACTTAACCTATGTGTTTTATGGAAAACAGACAAGGCTGTATCGGTAAATATAGGGCACCGTGCGAGGTCACTACCATGAACTGCATTAAACTTACCGCGCAAAGCCCATAATGCTAATGCAATTTTCGGGACTAAGAGAGTGACTGAGGTAGTCCTTGCACTGCTTGACCAATCCTACCATTCCGACGTAATCGGCGCATATCAGAAGTTCGTGAACGTTGTCATCGTTGATGTTTGTGTTACGTAGGTAGGCATATTGGATAACTGATTTCATTATTGACCCACTGATACCTGGAATATGAACAACGCGGCTATCATCAATCCCAGCTCCCGCACGGTTATCGAAGCCAGTGAACTGAGCACTACCAGATATAAAATGTGATTCATTATTCATTTTTTTCCTGACAATGGCAAGGTGGGAGGAAATCTCACCGAAAATAGGAACTACAGGAGCACATAATTGCACGATGTACATTAAAGGATTGCTCTCCAACGGATATCTGAGCATCACACAACAGATTGGCTTCGCGTAGCTCGTTTAGCACGTTTAGAGCATGATCACTGACAATGGGTGAAAGAGATTTAGACGATGGACTTTGTGATAGATTATCTCTGTTGAGTTCATTCAGCTGAAAGTTACTATCCATATCTACGTCCATCATCTCAACTGAAGCTACCCCTAGTTCTAATTCCAATTGACCTTCGTTCATGCCATGCAAATGATTTCCGTTTTGTCGGTGCATGTCGTCAGCGAGACAGCGGCGAGGTCAGAAATCCTGGTGCTTGTCTAAAATTCAGAAAGGAGGCGAGGTATTATCACAATATATATTTTCCGCATACCACTTGGCACTTAAAAAGCATTTTCATACCAAGGAAAACGTGTTTCGTTTTAATTTTTATTATTTTTATGGTTGTTTTAAAGAGAGAGATCTCTCCGTATTTAACAATAGAAACAGAAATAAAGTTTAATAATTAATCAACAACAACGAGACAGTTCTCGTAACGCACAAAAAGTGACTACTAAGTGAAAAGTTCAAAACTTAAACTAAAAAACATAGCTCAGCAGTCTATTTTGAAATCATACGTACATGGGCTATACTATTGCTTTCTTATCAATATTTGTATACCTTGTATCCATTTAAAAAATGTAAAAACAGGTTTATTTTTACAAAAAATATCTATAATTGTAGGCTTGTTATAAAAGTACCATTACTGTGAAAAAATGTACACATTTTAGAAATACTTTGACTTATTGAAGAAAGCCGTAATTAATTTAGCATTGAAATCAACGTACTTTATAAATAAATGATCCGTTGGTCAGAAAATATTATGAATCTGTCTTTGGCTTTAGTTAAAATAAATCGAAATATATCGTAAGCAAACTATCTTATGTCTTTAATTACATTTCGCAAATGACTTCAGAAGTTTACGAGTATGTTTAATTTACATAACGGTCATCGGTGAATCGCCATGGTGATTTTTAGTCTTTTGATAACGCTCGACCAATTGAACTGGAGAGATAGACAAAGACAGACTTTATGAATTCATTGTGTCTTCGTCCCCGTGTTACGTATTTTCCACAAAGTTATAATACCCGTTTAACGCATATATAATAGTAGGTACTATGTAAAACAATATAAATATTTTGCATTAGAAATGTTTAGTATCTATTATCCTACTGTCTATATTTAGCATGTGTACAACTTTATTAACAAACGGTTTTTGTAATACTTTCCTTCCCTTCCTGATACCATTTCCATGTGATTATGCAAAAATCAATTCTATGGTTGAATATTTTAATTCAAAACCTTCTGCGTTCTATTTGCATCTCAATGCGCAGTCGTCAGAGTTCTGCAAGCTGTAATAAAATCAACTATCACACTTTACAGCCAAAACAGTCAGTTCAGAAAACTGGTCGAGATGAAGTCAGTTTTGTCATTGGCATTTGTGTTATGGCTGCTCTTATGCTGGTACGGGGAATGTAGCTTGGTGGCCAAACATGTATGGTTGCGGCCTGGTTGCCATAAGGTAGGCAATACAAGAAAAATCTCCATACCCGATTGTGTTGAGTTTACGATTACAACCAATGCTTGTCGTGGCTTCTGTGAATCCTATGCTGTGCCATCAATTTTGGCGACTCTAACGGACCTACTAAGGCCTCCAAAGCCTGTAGTATCAGTGGGACAGTGCTGCAATATGATGCATTCCGAGGAGGTGAGTCATTAAATGGATAACCTTAATTTTATGTAATTTATTTGTTAACATTTCATTATTCTAAATAAAAAAAACCAGAATGGGCGGATCAGATCAGTCGGACGCGGCCGACTGTAGAATGCCTTGTACCAATTATTTGAAATATGATTTTAAAACTAGTAAGGACGAAGCAACAGTCGGACGTAACCGACAGTAGTAGACCCTGTACTTTGTGTTTTTTTCGCTGTTTCTTATCCGATCGTAATGTAATTCACAGCATCGGTGGGGATTGTCATAGACTACTTAAATGCCATATTCCAAATCTTTAGGATTAAAACTGAAGCTCTTAAACTGTTAAATGTTTTTAAATTGGTTTTTCGGTAAGCGGAGGAAAGATAGGAGTTATACAAAAACCCAAACAAAACTTGATCTGATTGCTGCATATTCAGAACCTAAATACCAAAAAATGGTATTTCTAGCTCTTATAGTATGCAAGATTTAAGTGACTTCTTTATCTAATCTATCTTTGGTGTTTCTCCTTTGTTCGTAATGTAATTTACAGCATTGATGGATAATGCCATAGGCTGCGTACGTGCCAAATCCCAAGTCTACAGCTTTTAAACTGTGGCTGTAGTGGCACTTACTTACATTTATAAAACCATTTACTGTTGCATAACTTCGCTGTGTCTTCTCCGTTTGTAATTTAATTTACAGCATCGATGGATTTAATAGTCCACGTACATGCCAAATAACGAATCAG
>JAWNNJ010002370.1:0-437529 GCA_035045125.1 Hypselothyrea guttata
AGATTTTTAACCGACTATATAAATTTTATTTTATAAAGATTAATAAGATAATAATTAATTTAAATTAAATTATTTTATAAATATCATACATAAGCTATATTTATTTGTTAAATCCAGATATATCATATGAAATATACTCCCCATATCAAAGTTGTCAAACTAGATCAATAATACCACTTTACAACTAAAAATATGGTACAACATTTGCCGAGTGCAAACTTACAATATTTTACATGAATCCCATTAGGTTTTCCTTTATACAATTTAAAAAATAAAAGTTTTCAATGTCTGTAATTGGAACGCAATAAACATTTCTCTATTTATTGTAATGCTCAGATTTCAGTGGCTGATGAAATATACTATATGGAGAGCGCCTTTAAGCTGGCATAATACTACCAAAGATACCTTCGTGAGATTGTGAAATCAAAGCAGTACGAGTCTTAAAATAAAGCTATAGATTGATAAGAGTACTGGGCATATTTAGAAACGGCATCCAAAATGTTTTCCATTGAGTCACGGTAAAAATGTGAGGCGCAAATAGCCAGGGGAATTTTACCAAAATTAGCATATTGTTTTGATCTCACTTTAATGTTATCTATTAAATAGACGAGTTTTCTAGCTGTGTCATCTATGAGTCAGGGCCTCTCTTGTCTGTTCAAATCTTATGCCTTTATTGTGCAGTCAAGTGTGGCGCCAATCAACAGCGCTATCAAATCGCTGCTAAGCCCCAGAACATATGAAAAGTGCCGCTAATTTGGCCCTTGATTGTTCAGTTATTTGCACGGCGCGTGCTTATTATATAGACACATTTCTTGTGTACCTGAGGCTAACATAGTATTAGACCCTTGGCATTAATTGTAGCTTCTGCTGCATTAGCCTAATTGAAGCTATATCGCCTGGAATTCAGATGGTATAAAATGGTAGAGCTGCAACTGTTGGCGGCTTATTCACTCTGCATCCATATCTGTTTCGACTGCTAGCTAAATTCCTGGTATAATAAAAAGTGTAATTTATGAATTATAATTTATTGGCAGTTGAGTTTTGTGATTTACAGAATTCCTTTATGGCTTACAGCGACTATAAACTATAAAAGATACATTAAGTAAGTCATAAAAACTGTAAATTACGCATAAATCTGAGACTTGCCCGTGGCTGAAAGCGATAAAGCACAGCTCAATCGTCAAATGTGTAGAACTTGTTTTATTTTACAAATAGTTTATATTGTTTTAAAAATCAATTTTGATGAATTCTATGAAAAATCTGTAAGTTTTTGCGACTTGTTTTAAATGTGTTTCAATTGAAAATCTGTTTTTGTTATATGCAAATTTTAAGAAATTAATTTCCGCATTTCAAATATTTATAGTAAACATTTTTGCCAATTCATCTTTGCAAAACTACGAAGCGTTAATTAATTTGCAATCTTATTTTTGTCCAAAAAGCATGGTGAAAGGCCTCAGCATAATTGACCAATTTGATCTGAAGAAGTTCAAGTGAGAGCAGCAGGCAAACATTTCTCACACATTCAGATACCTCGCAGCCGGAGGGTATAACAGAAATACTTGAAATAAACGGAAAACACTTGAAGCGTTAAACAATTCTGGCAACTTGAGGACGGACTGAGTTCCAGTCTCAGACAGAGTTATGGCCTTTGGCCAGCACATGCCAAAAAGCAAGAAAAAAAATAAAATAAAAGAGAAATAATTTACGAGAAAACAAAAGTTCATTTAGAATAAATAAATACGGGTTTACAAGTCAGACTTGCAGCAGTCGGCAGTCATTACTCGAATATAGTATTGTAAATTCATAAAAAAGAATAAATAAATACAAACAGAGACAGCGATAGAGATGAGAGGAGAGAGAGAGGGAGAGAGTGAGAGATAGCAGAAAAAGAGTTATAAATGACGATAAACGGAACTTGTAAAGACGTCGCCAAGTTGTTTCATGCCCGTGGAATTTCAGACATTTCAGTTATTTATTTCGGCACATTAACAACAGGGAGACAACCCTTCCCCTCCTCCCTTTACATGTGCACAGTGTGTACACACCCGGGGGCACACTTAAAATTGATTGTAAAATAAATTAAAACGAAGAAAAAATGCTCAACAAATAAATGCGAATGCGAAATGAACATGTAAAGAGCTTTGGCAAAAACAGTATAATTTAATTAGCGAACAGTTGTTGGCATTTTATAATTATTTACTTGAAATTTCCACTGTACTTGTACATATTTGTACCCTGTAATAAAGGCCAAACGAGTGGGGAATATTGATTCTACTAAAAATATATTTTATATAATTTTTTCAAAAAGTTTCTTTTGTTTCTTAAATGCAAAAATCATTTATTAAATTCTCTGTTATTTTTGTTGGTTACTGTAGGGTATTTTTCGGTTGTTACTGCTTTAGTTTAACATACTTTTCTTTGATAAATTCAGCAAATATTTGCTCAGGGCCAGTGCAAGTGTCAATTTATCGGCAGACTATTTGTCAGCTTGTACTCCCTCGATATACATATAGTATATTCATTTTTTGCGGCATCGATTTGGTTTTTTGGAGCAATGCCAATCGGTTATCTGATAAAATATTTGGCATACTTCTGACCGAGTTTATCAATTATAGGCTGGGGTTTCCGATCTTGCTGTTATTGTTATGCTATATGCTGATTGTTTGGGCGCTACTTAGAAGCCATTGTTTGCAGATGACATAACGCTCTGATATAACCCCGTCAGACGAATGGAATGTAAATGTTACGTCGATATTCGACAAATATTATGAGATTGCTCGATAAGCAAAATAACATGTTTATAGGTAAAACAAACCCACAAACAAATAGCACAAGTTACAGATCGTGCGCGTAATTTAGATAATATTTCAGCGTATTGCACAATTAAATTATCATTACAACACTGTGCCAAATTTATGCCCTTTTTGGGATAATAAATTAATATAATAACAGCATACTCACCATCAGGAGGTAAATAATCTTGGCATAGACCGTAAACTGTGGTAACCTGTAATTAAATAATAAATACATTTTTAAAGCACTCAAAGCATACATAATTAAATATATTTTAAGTATTTTCTGTTGCCCATAATAATCTGAAATTTATTTGCATTTTTTCAGCTACAATTATACCAATCCATCAAAATTGCTGCCCCTCAGTAAGGTAAGCTCATAATTTAGGATCATAGCTCACACACCCACAGCAAAAAAAAAAAAAACAATTTTGACCGTTTATATCATTATTATTTACAACGAAAACCAGAACAATTTCAATTATAGAGTATATTTGCTTGCTCTGTAATAAGTCAGCTGTTTTGACAGATGCTCTGACAATTATTAAATGGAACAGGCAGCCCAAGGAGTGCAATGCAGGCACAGATAAATTCAGTACAATAAATTCGCTTGAATTTATTATGCAATTAGTTAAAGGCGTGCATAAATTTTCACACTGACCGAGACAAGCAGCCGTAACTAATTGCCAAAAATGTGTCGGCCGAAACAAAGTGAAACACGGCTAAGAATGTGCAGAAAACTTTTCCGACTCAAGACCTTGAAAGTTCCAGCCTTATGCAATGGGCAAACGGAAACAGAGAAAGTTGCAAGTTGAGGATTTGCTAAACATCCGGCTGGGATTTTTACTTTCGATGCAGGCCTTGAATGGCAAATACAAGCCATTAGATAACTGAGGGAAAACCTGAGTCGAAAATGCACTGACCTACTTGGCCAAGAGGCCAAAAGTTCAAGCAAATTCATGGCAATAAAATGTTGAGCTTTGTGCAAATGAAAGTTTAATAGAGTGTCATGTCCACGCTAAAAGAGGACACCAGACGAGGTGTGGTGCCCTTGATGTGACTATCCGAATTGGTTTTCAGCTTGGCGTAGTTGTAGTAGTTGAAGTCCCTCAGACGATACTTGCCACTGCGCAGATAGATGGGAATGCTGTTATTCTCCAGCTGAAAATCCCGCAAGCTGTAATAGCCCTAAGGGAAATTCCAAGTTGAATTACTTGCACTCTATCAAAAGGTTGTTACCTACGGGTCTAATGGGACACTGACTGCTGAGGTTGCCGTACTTTCGCAGATTGCGAAACCAGGTGTTTGTCAAACTGGCAGTGTGCAGCAGTTCCTTCATGGTCCTGCAGGTATTCAAATCAAAGTTGAACATAGTCAGATACTGCTGTGTGTGCTCCAGCTGATACTGCACAGTTATAGCCGTACGTAGACCCAATTTGATGGTTCGAACTACTTCCATATCCACATTCAACTTGCCCTCTGGCGTTAGCCAACCTTTGAGCTGGGATATGTACTCATCGCTGGCTTCGACGCTGACATTTGTGAATTTGCTACGCAAAGCTGCAATGTTTATTCGTTATATATCGTAGTTTCAAGGAGTGGTCGGTATATATTTACTGATCAGCTGGGCAGTTACCTGCCACTGTAACAATGCCAGTAGGTAAACCACGAGCACCATGACTTTGTTATTTGACTGCCAGCGATTGACAGAGACAAAGCTCGGTGTGTTTGCCAATATTATCATCATTAGTCGGGCACGATTGAGCTGGTAATTAGCTCTCGTTTTCTCTCTCTCTATTCAATATCGGTCATGAATTAGACAATACTTATAAAGCCCATGCTAAAAACTGATTAACAGCACTCGTTAAACCCGTCTAGCCGATGTGTAACAGCTTCAAAATCAATATCCACAGCCCAAATTTAGTGGGTGTCAAGATTATTTTGTTTGAAGTTGTAAAGATTCATTTATTTAAAACTCTTGAATAGTTTGGAAATTAAAAATAAATTTGGTTTGGGTTTTAATTTTATTTAATTTCAATTTTTTTTTTTTTTTTGTGAAAATATAAAAATTTTTATTATACTTTATTTTATGGTATACTATTACTGTTATGTGTAGTAATTTGTACCATAGTGATGTGTAATATTTCAATTTATATATACAATTGTATATATTTACTCCTAAAGAATAGGGTTTTTACAAATATTAAGTTATAGTTATATTCGTCTGTTTGGTAAGTCAGTTGGGTGTATTCTTTTCAGTCTTCTCCTCATCGTTATGCCGTGGTTTCTTCTCGCTCGCAGGAGTCTTTTTGCTAGCTGGTTAGGGTGGTTTAATAGTTTAATCCGATATGCAGTAGCTTGCCGATTGATAATATCTCCAACCAATGGTACTCGGAGTTCCTTTGCAATATCTCTATTTCTTATATACCACGCCGCACCAGAAATTCTGCGCAAGATTTTAGACTGCATTATACAAATTTTACTTAGATTGGATTTCGCTGCTATGCCATACACTTGTATCCCATATCTCCAAATGGGTGCCAGAATCACTTTGTAAATTTTGACTTTGTTTCTGAGCGATAATTTACTCCTGTCATTTAGAAGCCAAGCCATGCTACTCGCTTTAGTTTTAAGCCGCTTAACTACATCTGTTATGTGACGCTGGAAATTTAGCCGTTTATCTAGAGTAACTCCGAGATATTTGTGAGCATCCTTCTGTTCCAACAGTTCGCCATGTAAAAATACTCCAGGAGAGGTTTCTTTTCTAAGAGTATATGTAACTGATACACATTTGTTTGTATTTATAGCAATATTCCATCTGCAGGCCCAGTTCTCAAACCTTTTTAAATACATTTGAAGAAGATCTGTAGCAGTGTAAACACACTTATCCCTGGCAAGAATAGCAGTGTCATCTGCAAAGGTGGCAACAAGTAAATTACTCGGGTCCGAAATCGGAATGTTCCGAACTGAGGGCATGTCATGCGTGTACAGACTGTAAAGCGATGGGCCTAATACGCTACCTTGCGGTACACCAGCTCTGATAATTTTTTGTTGGGAGGATAAGCCGTCCTGAACAACTTTAAAAGTTCGCTCATGAAGAAAACTTTTAATTATCAAGTATAGTTGAGGGTTCACCAATTTTTTGAGCTTATGCAGGAGACCTTCATGCCACACTCTGTCAAACGCCTGTTGAATATCCAGATAGGCTCCTACTATATACTCCTTACCATGGAAACCTTCAAGCGCAAAGTTTACAACTCGGTGCAGTTGCTCAGGCGTGCCGTGTCTGAGTCTAAAGCCAAACTGAAACTTTGGAATAGCCTTTTTGACCTCCCTGGTATCTAGAAGTCTTCTTAAAATGCATCTCTCCAATATTTTACCAAAAGCTGGCAGAAGGCTTATCGGACGATACGAGTCCAGTTCATCTGCTGGCTTACCGTTTTTGTGAATCATTATGATATTAGCCTTCTTCCAAGCGATTGGAAAATGTCCGAGTCGTAAAGCAGCGTTAAAAATCAGCACAAGGAATAGCAAAGCTTTGCAAGGGAGTAGCTTGATAGAGCGATTATCTTGAATAGTTTGGAAATTAAAAATAAATTTGGTTTGGGTTTTAATTTTATTTAATTTCAATAATTCAATAAACTAGAAAGTGTTTTCAAATAAACCTTTTAATTAAATGATCTATTCCCAATTTCAATAAATTATATTCTTAAAACTAACAAATTGATCTCTCTATTAAGGTAATATTTAAATAAAATTTTAATTATATTGCAAATAAACATTGGATTATTTATATCAAAATAAAGTAGATTGGCAGTCTAGTCGCAATTCCTTGTCTTCAGAAGGTGCCTTGAACTAGTTTAACTTATCGTATGCGGGGTAGTAGTAGATATTTCTACTACCCACCTGTGTTTATCAGTTTCACACCGTTGCTGGTCGAAAGTCCATTAAACAATAGCTCAATTTGCAAATCTGGCCATCAATCAAAACGCCTCTAATCGGCAAATCAACAGCGGCAAATTGATTGACAGACAAAGTGGCCGGCAATTTAATACGCTTTGGGGTAACTACTTTTTGCAGTCAGTGTTTAATGGACCCCCCATGCGGATAAATCACAAACGGAGTGACTTCCACATAAACATTCCAAGTTCAATTCTGTTTTGCAATCGGCACAAGCTAACCGTAAAGCCAACTGGGAGTTCGTTGCATTCAACATGATGCAGATGAGGTGGATATGGCTGCGACTACTACTATTACTACTACCATTTACAAGTTCTACTACTACTACTACAGTTTTAGTTTAATAATTCCACCACTACAGCTTTTATTTAATATTGATGAATTTAGTTATATAGTAGTATTCTACAATTACAATTTAATACTTTTACTACTTATATTGCTACAACTACTACTACTTCAACTTCTACTTCTACAAGAACTATTACTACTTCTACTTCTACTTTTAATTTTGAAAAAACTACTTCTACTACTACTTCTACTTCTACTTCTACTTCTACTTCTACTTCTACTTCTACTTCTACTTCTACTTCTACTTCTACTTCTACTTCTACTTCTACTTCTACTTCTACTTCTACTTCTACTTCTACTTCTACTTCTACTTCTACTTCTACTTCTACTTCTACTTCTACTTCTACTTCTACTTCTACTTCTACTTCTACTTCTACTTCTACTTCTACTTCTACTTCTACTTCTACTTCTACTTCTACTTCTACTTCTACTTCTACTTCTACTTCTACTTCTACTTCTACTTCTACTTCTACTTCTACTCCTACTTCTACAACTACTACTACTACTACTACTACTACTACTACTACTTCTACTACTACTACTTCTACTACTACTACTTCTACAATTACTACTAATAAAACTTCTACTTTTAGTTTTACAACAACTACTACTTCTACTTCTAATACTACTACTATTAATACCACTACTACTACTACTACTATCACTACCATTTCTACTACTACTGCTGCTGTTATTGCTCCTTCTATTTTTGGTCACTGTTTGCTGAAGCGGCGTTTAATTGGAAACTCAGTTGGGTGTTGGCTTTGACCGGTCTGCAGCTTCAGCCGCTGTCTTCATCAACTGCAGCGCAGACAGCTGACAGATCGGACATTTGGCTTGGATATATATACATTTTGGCCAGGCTTTGCTGTGGCTGTAAACAAACAGGCAACAGCTGAAAAGTGGGCGTAACTTAAGCTCTAACACAGTTTTGACAGCGCTTCAAATTCGCTTGATACAATAATGTTTACAATATGTTAAAACTGTGTGGAGCATTTCTACATTTGGCTGGCCTTTCTCTCTTATATTATGCCCAACTTTTGCTGCACTTTTGTTGAACAAAACCAAGTAAATTCGCCTTGCCATGCAGTCAGCTGTCATATTACGCATACGCCACATTGTGCCGCAGCTGAGAAGAAATTCCCCACACCTCGGCCTATCTCTCTGGCTGAATTCGCGGCTTTAATTGCAAATTATTCAAATGCTGCAGCTGTCACTGCTGCTGCTGCTGCTGCTGCTGCTGCTGCTGTCATAACCAGTTCCTCCGCTCCCCCCGCCCCCTCGTGGCTTTGCAATTATGTCTGAAATTAACAACAGTTCCCCACAAAAAAATGTGAAATGTGTAAAAAATGTGAGCTGTGTGTGTTGTGTGTGTTGTGTGCCTGCTGCCGTCTCGTTTTGTTGTCAAATGAAATTAGGCGTGAAATGCAGTTTGAACTTTAGTTAAAATATTTTTACAGCTATTACCATTTTTTGTGTGCAGTTTATTATGCATTTTTCCCCACTGTTATGCACAAGTGTTTCGCTTAAGCGCCACGTGCTCCGATTAATTGTTGCCAAATAGCCTAAATTGCTTTGTTTTGATTTGTTATTTTGGGGTTTTCCTCTGTAGATTTGGAGTTAAGATCTGGCTATGATATATCAATGGGTGTGTTATCAATGCTTCGGCTATTTTCAGCTTGATAAAGCTGAAAGCGCAGTTAATACTATCGCAATGGGCGGTAGCAAACATGTCGTTTCTTATACCCTGCAAAAAGTGGAGTGTTTAAGAGAGGTGGGCAAGACTAGCAGCAGTAAACGGAGTGTAAATTTGGCAGTATTTAATCGATTTATTAGAGACTTTTAATATATTTAAAATATTTAAATTAATAAAATAGAAGACGAGATGAACAAAGTTGGATTTTTTTCTAGATACCATTTAAATCGTATATTTTAAAATAAATAGTTTTATATATAGACTGTTTAAAATTTTTTAATAATTCTAAGATGCCTGATGAGAATGTTTGGCAATAATACTATCTGATCTGCCGAATTTTTTATTAACTCTTCTGTAAGCCTATTGATGTTGTGCCCAGAATCGTTTCTAAGAATGTTTAGAATGTTGGCAACATTCGAAATAGTACTATCTGATCAAAGCCAAGTTTTTCCATTAAAAAAAAAAATCCATTGCTAGACGTCGAGCCTGAATTATCACCTTCAGTTATATTAAAAATTTTTAGAAAATTATTTAACAATTTATAGGGAATATTCTGAGTTTATGCGTAGTATATAATGCTCCTAGTTTCATTTCCTTGCTAGTAGAAAAATGCTGAGCTCATAGCATGTTAATCTGGCCAGTTGCTGTTGCTGCTGAGATGTTGCTGCTGTTGCTGTTGCCGTTGCAGTTGCTGCTGTCTGTTGTCTGTTGCTGTTGTCTGTTGTCTGTTGCTGCGTCTTAAGTTGCATTTATATGCAAATAACTTAAATTGTTTTCAATTTGCCTTGGCCGCCACATTCCTTTGGCCAACTTGCAGCTAATTTTATGGCTAATTGTCCGCTTGTTGCTGCTGTTGAGGCTGCTGCTGTTGCTGCTGCTGCTGCTGTTGGTTGGCTGTGATTGCTGATGAAGTTGTGATATTTGCGATAAAAATATGTATGTGATAAAAATTATAAAGCGTCGATAGTTAGAGGCAGGAATTTCTTAATTGCCAGTGGCAGGCAATGCCAATAAATTGGCCAAACAGGACGAGCATTAAGCGGCGGCCATCAAAAGAATTGCTGGCTTTTAATTAATTTTAAAATGCCAGCAATGCAAATAGTTGGCTCAAACGCTTTAACCCGCTTCACTTTGACCCCCTTGACCTGATTTATTTGCTCGAATTGAGGCTTAAAGCTTACATTCGTATCATTTCATTATGGCAGATGAATATCTGTTTTCAATTTCCTGCGCAGACATGAAAAATCCAGCTGCAGCTGCTCGGAAATTAATCAAACTTGAGGCAGCAAATAAACCGGAAATATATATCTGTAACATTTCCTTTGCTTTTTTTTCCTTTTTTGGCAATTTATGCGACTGTCGCAATGCGACAGCCATAGAAATAGCAGACGTTCAGTATAGAAGGCAATAAAATGGCTGAAATCGATGCTGAAAATGGCGAATGCTAAGAGTACAAATTTCACAGTATAAAACAGCGACTAAATGTAAATTATATAACTAAATTAATATAAACAATATGTGAAATAAATACTATGATTATACTTGAGCTGTAAACAATAAAGATTCCAGACTCTTATGTCTTGTTGGCTTAAACCTACTACTTATGAAACCCAGTCTAAATTTAGCACTGCCCAACGGTCAATTGACTCTTCAAGTTGCTCCGGCTTTACCCATCGTGAAAAATATGAATAAATTCAACTTGGGCAATAATTAACTGCGTATTAAGCAATGTTATATTCAATACCAATATTATATATTCAGCGACACCTCTGGAAATATATGGATGTGTTTCGGATGGCCCTTGGGAGTTACGCCCGAGGGCCGATTAGGGCGCACCCAGGGCAGAGTTTCAGCGGGAATCGAAGCTGAATCGAGAATGTGAATTGAATTGAAAATGCGCAGTACGTACGAGTACTTGCTGTATGATGTACCACAACAATTTGCATAGACTGTGACTGTGTGAATGTGAATGAATATGAATACTCGTGTAATGCAAATGTGATTGCCATTTTTATGAGGCACAACACAACAGCGCTGTGTAATTGTTATTATAATTATAATGTTGCATTTGATATGCTGATTATTACATTACTTCAGTTTAGTAGATTGCTCAACAGCGCTGACATAATGACAAGCTTTACGAACTGGAATATTAATATAATCAATCCCAGCTCCACGCCCGACTACAGTACATCATTCTACCGTCTATATATATCTATATCCAAAGAACTAAAACCGGTTCTGGACTAAAAGCCGCTAAAAGATACCGAGCTCAGTTTTTAGTTTGCAAAATATTGGGATTTAAATAGCAGCTTAAGAAAATACTTTGTATAGGAAACACCAAATAAAATAAGCCGATTAATGCAACAATTTATAGGAAATGAGCTCAGGCATTCCTCGAAGGCTTAGTCAGTGTTTAAGCTAAATGTTTGAGTATACGTTTGTTCAATAAATGTAGACATATTAATTATAAGCGGGAGTATTTAATTATCTATATAGCATTCTCTATCGATGCTGTAAATAACATAACAATCGGATAACCAACAGCAAAGATATGCAACAGACAATTCGCTCGCTTAATGAGTATCTGTAATTGACTTTCCGATTTAAAAAATTTATTATTTCAAGAAATTTCGTATTTATTTAGATTGTATCTAGTTTTTAAATGTTTTCTTCAATCTGTTATTAGTTTGTAATATTTAGTAAATGTTTGAGTATTTTTTAGTTCAATAAATGTAGACATTTTACTTATAAGCGGGAGTATTTAATTATCTATATAGTATGCTCTATCGATGCTGTGAATTGCATAACAATCGGATATGCAACAGCAAAGATATGCAACAGACTATTTGCTTGCTTATTGAGTCTCGCAAATTTAAAGAAATTTATTATTTAAAGAAATTTATTATTTCAAGAAATTTAATATTTATTTTGATCGTAGCTAGCTCTCCAATGTTTTCTTTAAACTGTTATCAGTTTGTATTATTTGATTTTTACATTTTAAATGCCATAATGTAATTAGTTTGTCAACAAGCGTGCTGTTAATACTTCTATCTCTTTGAGGCCCACACAAATGGGATTTAATAAATTGCCATTTAATTGCTTCATTTGTAAATTGTGTAAACTGCGAGATTGCCGAAGGGCGCTTAGTTCGCACACATGTTGCATGTAATTGAACAGACAAGAACAAGAGCCAAGAATGAGTAGAAAAATTGCATTTAGACGCCAGTTAGTAATTATACGATATTTATATGCAATCAGTGTGCGATGCCAACTAGTTTTCCCAGCCAAGTCATGAACTCAGCCACGAGGAAATGCCATTGAACGGCTATTTCCTACTGCCACCCGCCTCCCCCGCTCCATTAACCCCCCAGTATAGACCGCATATTGTGCTGCCCTGACATTGAATTGCATCTACATTAACTCGCATCTAACTGTAAAAGTGGTTGTTGCCCCACCACATGCCCCATTTACAGTTACGAGTCCCCCTTCTCCTCGTTGAGCTGTGACGATTGTCTGCGCTTAGCACTTTATTAAATGATTGTTTATCGGATTGCTTAGGGGATTGATATGACTGACAATCAGTGGGGAAGATTGGCATAAGTAAAAGTGAGAGGGGTAGATAGTCAATCAAATTCAAGTAAATTAAATCTAGAATATGAAAGGAATTGTGTGTAAGTTTGTAAGCATGATTTAAGACACTTGTATAATAGAACTTGATTTTTGGGTAATATATCGAAATTATATTACAGAATTGTAAGCACGGGACAAACGCAACAAAGTATATATTCAGACCTGTCCAAATGAGCCCACGTTGGGCGCCATTCGTGATATTATATAATTATATTAATGGTAGAAATTACTATATCACAGTAATAGTATTTCGTAAAAATAAATAAAAACAATTTAATACTTTTACAACAAAATACAAACAAAAAAGATCCCACGTTGGGCGCCATTCATGATATTATGGTATTATTTCTAACATAGTGTATTATAATAATTTCATTATGTATATACAAATTTCTTTTTCATCGTGAAATGCAGCATTCCTAAATTATTATTGAATGATTAGATATTAATATTATTTATGAAAATTTTTATTGGAACTGCAACTTTGCTTTGAGTCCAGAAAATCCCCGCGAGATTCAAGTGCTGTACTGTCAATAAGAGCTGAATAAGCATGATTCCATTCCATATGAAAATTCAATTAGAATGCATAAAACTCATCGTGAGTAACTTTGTATTTAGTACTTAACCTACGATAGCAAATGCTGCACTTCAGCTTCTTAAACCTAATTAAATTCGCATTAGAAATTAAAGTGGCTTAGGTCAGTAAAGCCAACTGATTTCCGGCGATGCCTGATAAATGGGTACGTGGAAACGTGTTTCATTTATGGACGTAAGACTGATTACGCCTATCTAAACATGTTGATACACTATGTCTAAATATTTGCATAGAATCGCAATCGCAATCGCAAGTTTCGCCCAAGGGTTTGCTGAGCATTTGAATTCGCAGTAGACGAATGAAATATTTTCCCAGGCATGTCAAATGTAGCAGGGGCAGCGACAGCGACGCCCACACGTGGCAAGCATCCTTTCACCCAGTGGCAACTTTCCCACAGTGTGGCAGCTGCACTCGAGTAAGCCCACAGGCAGCGTGATAAGTGGCAGCAGAAAACAGAAAAAAGTGTTAAGTGGCAAACACGCAGTTGCAAATTCCACAGTTGCACAATTCATGATCAAGTGCAATCTTTTGACATTAATATGACAACAAAAGGAGCCCAGACAACAGCCAACGGACACAGACAATGCCCAGGCGGTTGCCACAGTTGCAAGTTGCAAGTTGCAAAAAATCAATTATGCGCACGCGGCAAGAGGCAACAACAACCGAATGAATGACAACTGCGGCCACGAATGGAGTCGCGCAAAGAATGATTGAGTATGCGACAGCCGAGCTGTGACAGACGGCGCGCAGAAGCAGAAGACAGCGAACAAAGGACAGAACGGACAAAGAGGACAGAAGTCTGACGAACAGTGTTGCCAATTTATTATAGTCAAAAAGAGCTATTTTATTGGCGGTAAATAAATCTGGAAAAATTTGCAAAGAAGACTAGAAAACCGCCAAGTTATTCCTGATATAATATCTGCTTTTTCTCAACAATTAAGCTTAATCTCAATCTCAAAAATCTAGCAAAATTTTAGATAATTTGTTGCTTCTTTATTCAAAAAAACCTTTTTTAATTTTGATTCGAGCTGGTTTTTAAAGCTATCAATCTAAGCCGTAGATGATAATCAAATTTTAGTGGTTTACTTTTTTTTGTAAGTTTTTGGATTGATTAAAGATGAAAAAAAAAAGAATGGAACAAGACTGTTATATTGTTTTTGTTGCGGCTAGAGCAAGAGTTTTTGCTAGCACTTTGTTTAAATAATTAAACACGACAACATATTCTATAGAATGGTGCTTTCGACTGATCCGCCACGTTGTTATTGGTTTTCAAATACTTAAATTGAATAATGTTTTTACTTTAAAAATATTAGTATTCTTTTGATATTTAACAGCTTAAATGGCAGCAAAAGTATAGAATGCCAACAAAATATTTAAAAACTTTATGCATTTTAAAGTTAGAGTGGAAATTGTGTTTTAAACTAAATCAAAATATTGTTAAAAGAGTTATAATTGCTTTAAATTTTAACATACATTTAGTAGAATTAAAAACAAAGCTGACAAAAAGCTAGAATGTTTTTGAGGAAAGCTGCTTTGAAGTGCCGCTTCTCGCAGCAACACAATTTGACAAGCAAATGCGCTTCAAAAACAGTCAGAATTGACGGAAAAAAACCGGACTTGGCATCTCTGCCGAAGACCAAAGACTGGAGAGTGAAGAGTGAAGACTGATACAGGAATTCTCTCACAGAGAGAAGACACTCGCCATGCGCTGATGAATGTCTGTCAAATTGCTGACACGCACGCAGACGCGCTGACATTGACACAATGTGCAACAAGTCTTTGTGGCAGGCAGCACAACAATGTTGCACAGTTGTCTCTGCCACCATCTCCGTCTCCTTCTCCGTCTCTGTCTGTGTGTCTTTCGCTGTCTCTTTCACTGGCTGGCTGGCAAATATTTTATAGCATTTAATTTGCAACTGGCTGCGGCTGTCATCTAATTGAGTTGTTCGCTGCAAGTCGACAAAAATATTTATCGGCATATTAATGCAGCATATTTCAAATGGCTTGCCAGCCTCTGACTTACTTCCTCCAGTCCTCATTCCCCACTCTCTCAATCTCTCCAACTCTCCATCTCTCAGTGTCTCAATCTCCTTCAGCTCTAACTAGTTTATGCAATTTGAACGATCGGCTGCCTCTTGTCTTATCACATGGCTTTATTTATGCTATGGCCGCGTGTGTGCCGATAATTGGATTATTTACTTTCGCGGCTTAACAAACTTGTGAAAATTGTCAGGTTTTCGCTTTCCATTACCCAGCCTTTTTTTTCATTTTCCCATTTTCATTTAGCCTCAACTGATCGAGACGTCTATGGCAAATTTGCTAATGCCTGCCGATTCCAGCTGCCGATCAGCGTAAGTTGTGGGTGATATTCCTCTCGATATTGTGCTTATCGAGACGTCTATGGGTCACATTTTAGTCTTGGGTATAATCCTAATCTGAAGCTTGGTTTTGGTTATAAGTTTGCTGCTCTTAGCGCAGACTTTTGTGGCTGACTGTAATGGGATTTATTGTAGAATTTATTGAATTTTTACCAATCTAATGTAAGGAAATGCTAAATTTATATATATAGAAATAACTGTTTTATAAACTGAACCAGAAAAATCAAAATGTATTAGTTTTTTGTTTGGATAATAGGGAAAATTTTCAAACTATTAAATCAATAAGTATTAAATTTGAAAGGCGTATATTGTAAGGTGAGAAAATGTATAATATTATTTTATAATATATTGTTTTTTAGGAGGATTTTTTAGGAGCTATAGGAGCTATAGTTTAAAAAAAACATAAAATTCAGAAAAATGCATGAAATATGAATAATTTATTCTTCTTCAATCTATTAAATACATTCCCACAAAATTATTAACCTTGTTCACACCCATTTTATGGGTACAGGGCACACCAATAAATATATTAAATTTTGAGTGATTTTTTATTGGAATATTTTATGACATATTTTCTGAAGTAATTTTTAGACCCTTTACTTTAAAAAAGTAAAAAGGGTCTATTAGTTTAGTGCAAAGAGGAAATGTGTGTAACACCCAGAAGGAGGCGTGGCAGACCCCACAAAGTATATATATTCTTAATCAGGACGACAAGACGAGTCGATATAGCCATGTCCGTCTGTCCGTCTGTCCGTTTGTCTGTCTGTCTGTCTGTCCGTCTGTCCGTCTGTCTGTCTGTATGAACACCTAGATCTCAGCAACTATAAGAGCTAGAGATACCATATTCGGGATTTAGATTCTCCTAATCAGTAAGCAGCACGAGTTTGTTTTAGATTTTGGATACCTCCCCCCCTTCCACCGCAAACCGCAAAAAGCTACTGCAGGCACAGTTTTAAAGCTATTGATTTGTAATTTGGTATTAAACTAGTTTATGACATTCTCTATCGACGCTGTAAATTTTGTCGCGATCGGATAAGAAACAGCGAACATATGCCACAGACAACTTGTCGCAATAGGCAGAGGGGGGGGTGATGTGCCTTGCATACGCGGGTAGCTTAGTGTGTGTGCGTCTGATTGTGTTTGTATGTACATATACTCAAAGTAAAGGGTCTCCTACGGTCGGTTACGTCCGACTGTAGCCTCCGTCCCACTGATTTTCTTAAGTAATATATGTTATTACGCCTAGATCTGCCTAACTGCCCACTGTATGCTCGGCCATTTTGTAATATATTTGCCAGTTAATAGCAGATTTTATTGGCTTTGTAACGAGCAAAATAGCTGTTGACAACCGAACATTGATTGACAAATTCACAGCCTGAGCAAATGAAAACTCTAATTGACTTAGTGGGATTTGAGGCAGGCTAGAACGCAGCGGGAAAAGGGAAAGTTGCAACGCACTTTGCTGGGTATGAAAACCCTTTCATTTTCCTTTTTCATAATTAAATGCAAATCCATATCGAACGCTTTGTCTTGTCGACTGACTGTCAATGTCTGCCAGCAGCTGCTGCCGTTGCAAGTAACCCAAAACCTCGAAAGCTCGAAACCTCGCAGCGACAGCTTGCAACGGCACGGTGCAACACCCAGGGCGATGTGGCAGCCACAGTTTGAGGCATTAATATGCATGAGACGTGTCAGCGGGCGACGCCACAACGCGTTTATCAGGCATCTGAAACATGCTCGGCTTTACCGCTTCCTTCCACCCTCATGACCCAATTATAGACCCGTGAAATATAGACTGGAAATTAGCAAATAGACAAAGGCGGCAACCGGGAGCGTTGCCCCTACTCCCCCTCCTGCTTAAGATTGCCAAGCGTTTTTCGGAGTAAATTCATAAATCAGAAATCACTTAGGCAAACTGCTTGAATTGCTTTTTTACCTGGTTGTAGATGTTAATGCATATTGACTCTTTGGCTTTTCAGCTGCTGCTTTGCGTTTGAATTTGGATTTGGACCTGGTTTGGGCCGAGGCTTGGGCCCTGCCTTGTTTGGGGGCCAACAAATGTTCATGTTTGTGCGATAATATTGACAAATTGTGCAAACATTCGCACACAATTAATAAGGCCGGGCCCACACGACCTGTGCCGCAGAATCGCAGCCCACGTGCGTCAAAGACAAAGCTACTGCGACAGCAGATAGAGAAAGAGATAGAGAGAGAGAGGAAGAGGGACAGCGAGTCTTGGCTAAGACACAAGACAACATAATTCCCATTTCAATTGCAATTCCAGGCTGGCCTTTTGCAGCTACCTAAAAGGCAAAATCCAAGCAGCTAAATGTCGCTCTGCATAAACTGTCAAAGAGCGTCGGGGAACAGTGGGGCTGAACATCAGCAAAATGCATTGAAAGTATATATTTTCTCTTGTAGAATTAACAGGCAAATTTAAATATTTGTTTAATAATTCTTAATGCAGTTTAAGGCTGCCAATTATGTTCGGAAAAATATTTTATTTTCTTTGTTATTGTTATTTAACTATGAAAAATTTTAAAATATAAATTTTCTCTTATTAAAAAATAAAATAAAAATGTTTACTTTAATGATTTATTGATTTTTAAGCAGCAAAAATTATTCACAAATATTTAAAATCAATTATTTTAATTGTTTTATTTTTTATTATTTTAATTATTATTATTTAACTGTGCACAATTATTAAATATATTTATATATATTAGATTTTATTAAAAAATTAAATAAAAATGTTTATGTATTTATTTTTTATTATTTATTAATTCATTTTTAAGCAGTCAAAAGTATTGGCAAAAATTTAAAATGAAATACGAATATTTGCTATTTTCTAATTATCCCTTTTTAAGCAAGCAAAATTTCAATTTGTTTTATCAATTCTTGTTGTAACTTCAATTGAATATCAGGCGCACAATTTAGCACAGTGCAATAAACTTTTAACCACTGTGCGCGGTGCTTCTGCTGCCGCTCTGCTCTTGAGGGCCAGGCACGTTTAACAGTTGGCGCCCACACACGTTCCCGGTTCTCCCAGCCTTCTGAGATGGATAGTCTGGACTAGAGCTGGAACTAAGCCTGGACATGAACCGCCCACGGCGGAAATGCCATAGAACAGGCGTCGGGCAATGAGCTTGCAACTTGCAACTTGTGGCAAAGCTGAAGCGGTATTTTTTTTCAAATGTCCGCAGCCAAACTATGCGCTGTGATTGATGATTGTGGTACTCGCTGTTGTCAGTTTAGGCCTTTGATGTGGCACCAGCAGAATCTGGCTTTGAATACTTTTTCAACACTTTCGGTTTTGTTTTTGTATACCCTGTACTTAAAAAAAGCGGAAGAGGGTATGTTGAGGTTGTGTAATAGGCGGAGGGAAAAGTATATAAATTCTGCATTAGGGCGGAAGCTCTTCCATCGAAAATTTTTTTTATTGATAATGCGAATTACATAAGAAACAGCAAAGATATGCAACAGACAATTTGGTCGACTGTTTGCGTTTAGTATATAAATTCTTTATTAAAGCGAAAGCTCTTCCATCGATAACATTTGTCATCGATTATGTGAATTACATAAGAAACAGTGAAGATATGAAGATATGCGACGGACAATTTGCTCAACTGTTTGCGTATTTTTGGAACAGTATATAAATTCTTCATTAGGGTGGAAACTCTTCCATTGATAACATTTTTCATCGATAATGCGAATTACATAACTATTGGGTAAGAAACAGTAAAGATATGCAACAGACAATTTGCTCAACTGTTTGCGTATTATTGAAACGCAAACTACAGGGTATTCTAATGTAAGCTACGTCCAAGCCTTCTGCCCTACTGATCGGCCCCGTACCTACTGTATTTTCTTTGCGTCAGACAAAGTCGACAATTTATGCCGCATAACTTGTGTATTCAGTCCAATCGAAAGCTGCATACAAAGCTGGACTTGTAAGCGGCTTAGAGGCAGGAAACAGCGACGGACATTTGTGTTGACAAATCAATTAAATGTTGAATTTAAAGGCGCACAGTAGCGCCAACCCCCTTAACCCTCTTAACCCCTCAACTGCAGCTTAACACGCAAACTGCGCCTCTGGGCCAAAACCTAGAGCTGGCTTTGAGCTCCTGGTCGGTATCTGTATCTCTGTCTGTCTATAGAGCTGTGGTTAAAGCCCTGTGCATGTTCTGGCGCTTATCGAAATAACATTGATTGCATTTCCTACGTTCATGCAAATCGTAAAGTGTGAAAACAAATTGCAAGAGAAGGGTGGGATGAAGGGAAAGCCGGGAGGACAGGAGAACTCAGTGCAGCCGGCAGATAATTGCACTCGATTTGTAATTCAAGATTAAGGGCAGCCACGCTACGCTTTTGGATCTTTTGTTTTAATTTATGTGCACTTGACTTGGATCTTTTTTTGCCTTCGCCTGTGCCTCGGATAATCACTTAAAATGTGGGCCATGACTTAAGTGATTATGTAAATTTGGCTTGCCCTCTAGATGCGTTTTTGCAACCAGTGATGCCAGATTTCTTGAGCCAGAATTGGTTAAAATTGACAAAAAATAATTGGTTGAAAATGGCTAAAAATTATTTGCATGTTTTAAAGTATCCATTTTATAACACTATATATTTTATATATATAGCTTAACTATATTTTAACAACTTAAATAAAACAAAGTATTTATTTATTTATTACAAAAATATTCGGGCGATGCAGATCAGTCGGACGTAACCGACAGTTTAGGCCCTGTACTTCAAATTTTGTGTGCTCAATTAAAAAGTGAAAAGAAACGGAATGGCTAAAAGTTGCAAAATGAAATCAAAAAGTGGCTAGATTTGTGGCTTATAGCATTTTCAAAAAAAAGTGGCTAACCCGTTTAAAAAGTGGCTAGATCTAGCCACAAAGTGGCTAAGTTGGCAGCACTGTTTGCAACCTTCAATTGCACAAAAAAGCAAAAGATTGTTAAACAACTTGAAAGGCAACAAATTGATTGGCAATTTAAAGTAGAACCTTAAGACAGGCAACAGCGCATTAAACTAAATATAATTTATGTAAGTTTTCAAGGCATAAGAAAACAGATTTCTTTTTAATTGTAACTGTTATAAATTTAATAAATTTTATTTAAATTATTTGCATAGATTATTCGCATACTTACATCGTATTTACTTGACCTCATTTTACCCATTTATTTTGCATCTAATTTGCATTCGTATTGCGGCTACGCTCTTTTATTGTTTGAAGTATGCAATCCAAGCGACCATTTGACAATTGTAGTTTAATTAATTATTTAATTATTATTAATCATTTGTTAGTCAACTCTGTTTTCGATATGATTATATGCTTATAATTTGAATTATTTATTTATTATTTTATTTGTAGAATTTCTATTTGCGTTTTGTTGTAATTTGATTTTAGAAAGCGGTTGCAGGGGATTATCCGTTATGATATATTTATTTTGGTTGCATATATAAATATATATAGATATTTAGAATTTTGAACACCTTTTGTTAAGCACTTGATTTATATAAAATTTTATATTATTTTATTTATTGGGCAAGCACTTTTTCTCTATGCATAAATTTATGGTTTAATTTTAGTTTATTTAATTGAATTATCAATGGATTTCGTTTTGCGTTTTTTTGATATTATTTTCACAGTCTTTAATAATTATTATTGAAAAGTAAAAGGCTTCAATTGTTGCAACTGCAAGTAGAATGAAGAGCACAAAGTGTGTTCTCAATATTACGCATACGACACGTGGCACCAGCTGCTGTACAAATCGAAATCCAACTGAATTGGGGCCAAAAGGCCGCAAATCAAACGGCAATTTCATACGAAGCAGTTGCCACTAACTGTTACTTTCGGCCAAGAGAGACAGAGAGACAGAGTGAGAGAGGGAGAGAGAGAGAGAGAATCAACGATTCTGATTTTGCTGCTGATTCTGGTTGAGGTTTTTCCACGCTCTGTTTGTTGTTGTGTTTGAAAAATCGTTAGACTGACAGCCACAACAACAAGCACGACAAGAACAACAGGCACAACTAATGCCAAAAGTGCACGAATGAAAAGCGCTGGGGAAAATGGGAAATGGAAAAGGAGGAAAAGTGGCAGGGGTCGCAGACGGACGGCCAAAAAGGGGGCAGCAACCACGTGAAAAATGCCGGAAACAGAAATCGATTTGCACCAAGCGCTCAAATGAGCATGTGTTTGCCCACTGTGCACGCGTGTGTGTGTGTGTGTTAGCCCACTGTGCATGTGTGTGTGTGTGTGAGAAAACTGACAGAGCAAGAGGCACAGGCAGTTTTAGAGGCTCGTCCCCTTCAGAGAGTTGCTCTGTTTTCGTTTGTTGCAAACTGAATAAATTCTTTAACTGTTTTTTGTTGAATTCGATTTCACAGGTCGAAATTATGTCACATCACGCAACGCACGAAAGTAGGCAATGAAATTTCATATTTTTAAACGCGACTCTGCGCAATGTTTTCCATAGATTAACTAACAAAAAAATTTATTTAAATTATATTTAAGCAGCAGCGTTTTTTTCTAGTATATTTTTGATTACCCGTCGCTGCTGCTGTTGCTGCTGCTGCTGCTGCTGCTGCACGACGCGTTGAAAATTCACGTAACAATTGATTTGTGTGTCAAAAATGTCACAAGTGTCAAAAATTCGATGGCGAAAACACTGCGCTGCGCTTGCCACAGCCAGAGAGCGCCACACAGAGAGAGAAAGAGAGAGAGAGAGAGAGAAAGCACAGTTACACGTGCATAAAGAGAGAGCGTCTAAGAGCGCCAGTGAGCCATGCTGCTGCGCGTTGGCCCAAAGAGCTGCGCTCAGCACGTGTATCCTGACAGAAGAGCACAGCCACAGCTGTTAAGAGAGCGACTAGAGAGGCAGAGCGAGAGAGCGAGAGAGCGCCAGCGAGAGCTTTAAGCTTCACTTCAAGCTGTGCGTTTGTTTTGTTGTTGCGCTCAGCTGATCATGAGCTAGCTAAGCGTGCCTTAGTGTTAGAGAGTCTTGTGGTTGCAAAGCTTCCCTACAGAGTTATGCGATACCCAATATGGCTTATGATACAAAGTCTACAAGCATACATACACTGAGCGAAAAATAGGATTTTCATACGCGAATTAGGAAAAAGTTCCATAGGTCACACAATTCTTGATCCAAGAACAGTATTATTTAATATTTATGTATTTATTTAAATGTTTTTATATATTTATAAACTATTGAAAAAATATATAAGATTTTTGTATTCTATTCAATAATTAATTTAAACGCAATTCCGATTTTTCGCTTAATTCTTTAATGATTCCATTCGGATTTGTAGTTAAGTTGCAAAGCAAAGAAAAGATTTTTTTTTTACAAAGAATCATTCTACTTTTTTCTGAGTGTTTATTAATTAAGCGTAATTCTATAGAATTTTTTATATGTATTTAGTATATCATTCTAGCTTTATATTATTTATGAATTGACAGACTTTGAAGGTATGGTATCTATATATTTATAGAAAATTTATATACAGTACGAAATAAATCAGATTGTTTTTATAGAATCAAATCGTTTATCTAAATCAGAGTAATAAATTTATTTTATCAAACCCAATAACTTAGTTGTATAAATTATAATAATTGTTCATATGGAGTTTAATGAAACTTATAATAAATCAATTTAATTATATACATATATTTATGATTGGTAAAAAATAAATAATTAATCATTTTAAATAAATTTGTAGTAATTTATTGGTTTCACAGTGTTTTTATTATTTTCTTTATATTATTTATTGTTATTTTATTTAATTACTTTTAAGCAGCTGTTGTCGCTGCTCTGGTCACACTGTGCTCTTAGTCATAGCTCTATCCCTCTGCTTCCCACCTTCAAGTCTTGGCAAATCACTGCAGTAGGGTTCGACTTTGGCCAGTTGCTAAACGGCTTAAAAAGGCTCAAAGGGGCTTAAATAGGATACGTGGAGGAAACGTTTTTCTTGCACATTGCACAACAAGAGGCGGCCAAAAGGGGCGTAACAGAAACATAAACTTGGAGCCAAGTCCAGAGGGTATTAATATTTGCTTAGACAGGTGTTAAGCCTGAACACACACACACACAAATATAGTATTATATATACATAAATATATAATACATACAATAAGCTGAATAGTTGGTAATATTTATAATATTTATTTATTTTTTAAATTATTTTTTTTAAGTATTTTCGAATAGTTTTTAGCACTTGAATTTGAATGATTTGCTTAGAGTCTGAATTGGTTACGAACACGCGACCCGAGGCATTCAAACGCATTCACATGCAGGCTGGTATTCATATTCATATTCATATGCATTCGATACACATTCGATTCGATATTCTCGACACCACTGGGGACTCGACTCAACACTCGCTGCGGACTGCGGACTGCGGTTTTGTTGTGAACCCAACTAAATGCGATGAGAAACTGGCCGTCCAGGCAGAGCCGGGCAAATGACGATGGTTTTCTTATTGGAACAGTCTCACACACACACACACACACACACACGCACACGAAGAGAAAGAGAGGGAAAGAGCGAGAGTGAGAGAGAGAGAGAGAGAGAGCAGAAGGAAGGCAGAGAGGAAGACCGGCCAGCGTCAGCTGCGTCGCGTGAGCGTGGATATGTGGTCTGCAGGGGGGAGGGGGCGTCTACTGGAGCAACGATGTTGTTGCTATTCACTGTGTGTGTGCGTGTGTGTGTGTGTGTGTGTGTGTGCACGCCACTTCACACTGGTCAAAATGGCCATTATTTTGCATAAAATGAAATAATAAAGCCAGAGAGCTAAAGTAATTTTCTTCTATAAGTCGCAAAAAAATCCCCGTTATCATTAATAATTTATAGATAGTTGTGATAATTTTTTTGTTTAATTATATGGATTGTTTTAAACGGTGAAGAACTTTACCTGGTAATTATTTTATGATAACAAATCGAATTTATTATCTTAGCCAGCGCACTGTATGGTTGTCTTTATGATGATTCAGGCAGAATCATTCAGTTAATTTTAATAGTGGTATAAACTTTAGATAAACTTAAATATTTTTGGATACTTACTTTTTTTTAGAAAGTAATATAACTGTAATTTTGCTTTATGGCTTGTTAAAATTTTAGTAATATAAAGTTTTATTAATATTAGTTTTATTAATCCCTAAAAAATTTTATTTTAAAATTTAAAAATTAAACAAAACTTAAGCAAAATTATCTATATTTGAAATTACGATTTGATGAATAAACAACAAAAGCTCAAAATCCGACGCAGGTTTTCCGATTTGTTTTGAGAACAATCGGCTGATCGATATTATTGAACTTTGCAACACTGATAAATAATCAGGCTTTATTGATAATATATTTTGAGAAAACTTAACTTATATTAATATTTTTCTCTGCATAGAAATAATGATTTTGTGCAATAAAAACTGCCTTTTGAACCAGTGTGCACTTGAGGCTAATAACAACAACGACAAGCAGAGGCACAACAACAAACAGAGCAAAAGCGAGTTGATTGCAACCGAACTTGTGGCAGGAGGCAGAAATCGAGAAAGCTTCGCCGTTTGCCGCTATCAACTGTGCAGAGTTGCAACCAGATGTGGCGCCACAGAAAGAGAGAGAGAGAGAGAGAGAGAGACAGCAGCACAGCGAAAGAGACACTGCAGAAAGAGCTTAAAGAGCAAGAGAAAGAATTAGGCCTCTTCAACATTATGCGGAAGTTCGCAGAGGGCGCAAAGTCTCAAAGAGTAAGAGTGAAAGCAAGAGTAAGAGTAAGAGTAAGAGAAACAGCAAGAGTAAGAGAGCGGGAGTAAGAGATAACGTGCAGATTGCATGCGATAAATGCATAGCTCTTGAGATTTGTGACTCACTGACAGAGCAGCGGAGCGCAGAGAAGGGGATTGTGTGATGGTCGCTAGGGGTGGCTTTTCTAGGGTGACCATGTCTGTGAGCTGCAAACTTGGCTACAGTGAAATCTTGGTACGAAAACTAATATAATTACATATAAATTAAAGAGCTATTTTTAATAAAATAAATGAATAGTAATAAGTTCTCCATACATATTACAATATTTAATATAAATAATGAAATTTTTTTTAATATAAATAATAATTATATTAAATAAATTAAGCTCTTCAATTTAATTACTGTTTGTTGTATATTTTATTAGTTAAGTTAAAATTTTTCAATTTTATAAATTAAAAATTTTTTGATAAGATTTTGTATATAAAAATAATATTGAAATAGTCCCCAAAAATATATAAAAAATGTACACATTTATTTGTAGTTTACCACATCGCTTTTAACTAGTTTCCATTAATAATAGCTGATAATTATTTAAATAATTAAACTATTTATATCCCTTTATACAATTTGAAAAAAAAAAATTATAAAATATGTGCTCTATAAAAATCAAATATTTAATATAAATAATTCCTAATTAACATATAAAATGGGTAAAATTAAACACGTCTTACCATGTCGCTTTTAGCTAGTGCGCACTGTACATTTTGAAAGCTTTAAACCGTTACAAAACTCAAATGCAGCCTGCTGGTCACTCTAGCCCAATGGCTGCTGCTGCGCTCCCACTCTCTCTCTCTCTCCCTCGTGCTCAGGCACTCTCTCTCTCTCTCTCTGTGGCTGTGGGGGTTGCTGTGCGCCTCTTAAGTCCATGACCACGCTCTCGCATGCGATAATTGGCCTTGTTGCAAGCAACAACAGGTTTGAGTTGCACTCACGCCACGCAACATGTTGCAATCGATATTGAATAACATTTGCATCGAACAGCCGATGGCAGTTGGCATTGGCCATGGCTGAGGACAGGATCATTACAAAGGTGCAATTGGAGTTGGAGTTGGAGTGGGAGTTGAGATGTGGCAGCTGTGGCAGCCACACGCACAGTGTGGCAAATGGCAATCAGTTGCTGAGGTGTTTTGTGATATATTGACAGCATTAAGGCTGCGATTGTTGCAACAGATGCATTAATCATAGATGCTTAGCCAATTAATTTGAGCAGCGAGCAAACAAAGCCAGCGCTGCGCTTAATGGTGTGAACCACGGTAACAAATTGCAACCACAACAACAGCAACAACCACTGTCCAAGGGGCACCACCCGCGCCAAACAAAAGAAAATAAAAACCCGCCGAAGGACGGCTGAAAAAAAAAACAGATAAAAAATCGTACACGCATGCGCAGCGGGTGGTGCTGCTGCCTTGTAATAAAAAAAGAGACGCATCGGTGGTGCAGTGGTGCAAGAGGCACAAACACAGCCACAGCTCACATATCGAAGCTTTCGATCAAATTGCCTATCAGATGCCCCAATGCCGGTATTAAACTGCAAGAGATAAGCAGAAGAGCGTATAGAGATTTAGACAGAGAAAGAGACGGAGACAGAGAAAGAGATGGAGAAAGAGACAGAGATAGAGACAGAGCGTGTTTGCAGGCGTGTGTTGAAAAATTCATTTTAATAAGCGGCCGTAAAATCAAGCGTGCAATATCTGCGCCATAAATAAATGACAATTATGAATTGTTCGCCGGAATCGCAGTTTTAGCCAGGCCCTTTGGCATCCAACACATGATAAGCGGCGCCTGCTGGTGCGCTATGAGCCACAGCACCCTGCAGCACCCCTGCAGCACCACCTGAGATGTAAGCGAGAGGCAGCCGGAGCAGCTGCGTTGCTGTCGTCGGCACTGATCATTAATTTGTTGTTTATCGCACCTTGTTAAAATCACATAGAGATAGAGAAACAGAGACACAGACAGAGAGAGAGGGAGAGAGAGAGAGAGAGAGAGAGAGAGAGGGGGAGAGAGAGAGAGAGAGAGAAAGATATTGTGCAAGAGAAGGAGAGCGAGAAATATAACTACGATTGGAATTCCAGCAATGTCTGCAGCATATAAATATCCAAGAAATTCCGAAAAAATTTTATTAAAAATATTTGGTGATAAAAAGAATTAAGTAAATATGTATTATAAAAAAAATGTTGAGTAGAAATACCCAGCAGAAATTCCAACCCAAACAGAAACCGTTTATATTGAAAACATAATTATGGTTTAACTTTATGATAGCCAAAACATTATATTAATATTGGAGGCTATAAGCAGACTGCATTGTCATTAAAGTTTTAATAAAAGTTAAGACGAATTATTTATTTATTTATTTAGGACGAATAAGACAAGTCGAGACAAAAAATTATAATTTAGTATTCAAATATAATTTAAAATATTTTAAATATAATTTAATTTATTAGAAAATAACAGTTATTTATAAAAATTTTAATTTAGTACAAAATTAAATCAAATATTTATTATATTAATAAAAAATAGGGTAGACGCCTCATTCCAGCTGTTGTATGAATTTCACTATATTATTTATTTTCTAACAAATTAAAAATAGTAAAAAATACTTAATAAATCACCGTAATTAGTTCAGGTTAAGTTTTAAATTCCTCGCACTTCACTTAAATAAACTCCGCAAATATTTTCAACTAATTGCCTGAGTTTGTTTTGTAAAATTCCTGCACTTTGCTGTTAAACTCTTAATATTATTATTACGATCTTTTTACGTATTTCGCATTCTCGTATTTACACAAGAAATTCCGCATGTGGATGCCAAAAATAAAATGCCAAATAAAATATGCTTATTATTAATTTATTTTTGCAATTGGCCGTAACAAAAATGTCTTGGCCCACAACATAGTTTTTTTTTCCACGTCTTAATTTATTTTTATTTTTATATATTTTTATTAGTATTTTGTTGGTTTTTGTCGAGTAACTCTGGGCATCGAAATACCAGTCGAATTCCGCGCGTATTTTGTTTTGAATTTTTTATCATTATTCCTCATTGATTTTCATATTTTGTGTACAAGTTTATCGCATTGCCTGTTGATTTATGCAAATTATTAAACGTTTTCTAATAACTCATTATGCCGCGCAAACAACGCGCCGCATGACTGTCACTTTGAGTCGAGATTCGATAGTGAAGAGTGGAGAGGGGAGAGAGGGGATAGGGGAGATGGGAGACTGGAGACCATAGACTGGAGACCGTAGTTTCGAGACGCCAGACTTGAAAAATGTCGAGGCCTTCGGCGCTATTGGCAGGCTTTTCAGTTAGCTTCCCATTTGGCTCATTTTCATTACACATTCAATTGACAGCAGTGTCCCTCCTCTCACCCCCTCAGCCCCATCCCTATCTCCCCCTCCCTCTCCTTGCTGCTCTGCTCTTTCAACTACTGTTGCGTTGTTTCTGGCTAAAACATCGTCTTTTGTTTTCTAACACTTAATTATCGTTGTTGTATTTCCATAGTTGCCTGTCATTTTTAGCAACTGTCCGTCCCAACTGCCGAGTTTCGTAGCGCCCAGCCAGCTGTCAGCGTTGAGCAACGGGCCATTGTAAATATTTTCCAATTGGTAATTGATCAAATATTTTGCTCGTTCGCTTTCTTGACCTGCACCTGACTGCCACGCCTTGCCCTGCCTTTGCCTAGCCTCAGCCTCGTATTCCTCATTTGTTGTGCAAAGTTTTTACTTTCAATCAATATTTTCTGTGCTATTGAGCAGGGCATTATCGGAATTGCTACGCTTTAGCGGGAATTCTAGATGATCTCAACGGATTTTTTATTAACTGTTGTTTATAAACAATTACAATAACAATAACAGAGCGCATGTGAGACTAGGGAAATTTGAAAGAGTCAAAAACAAATTCATTTCTCTACTAAATTCAATATTCGTAACAAGAAACGCTTAGAAAATCATTAATTATTTAAATACCATTCATTCAGAATAAATAAAATAAAATTAGAAAACAAATAAATACTTATATAATCTAACAATTTATATATCAAATTTGCTTATAAATATATTACAAATAAATTATAATTATTTATTTGTTTATTTATTTACTGTCAACTAATGTCAGTCGACACAGAAAATAAAAAATATAATTTGAAATAATGAATAAAATTAAATTAGGGATTTAAAGTAAATTCAATTAAAAGTAAATGATAATGCAAAAAATAATTTACAACTTAAAAATCTTTAAATTTGTTATTAATAATTTAAATAATTTAAAAATACTATTATTTATAAATAATAGTAAAATAAATAATTATTTTAAATCATATATTCTTTTAGTTATAATTTTCTTGGCACTTGCATTCTGCATTTTTATAATTTATTCATATTTAAATATTTATAACTATGCAGAATTTATTGTATTTTTATTGTTGTATACTTTTATGAAAAGTTATAATTTATTATCTATTTATTCATTTATTTATTAACTATATTTAATATATATTTTATCAATAGGCTGTATTGTATTATTATTATTTTTATTTATTTTCAATATTAGTTATGTACATAATTTATTTCTTACAGCTTCATCATTTAATATATTTTTCTAGCAATTTGATTCCTTTACGATTTGATAAGTCTTAATTTTTTATTTTTTTAATTTATTGTATCATTATATACATTTTTAATAACACTTAATATATTTTTCTATCAATTCGCTTTTATTTAGAGTTGTAAAGATTTATATTTAATTGTTTTAAATTATTGTATTGATATATTAGAATTTTCTTTTATTTTCATATACATATTATATTTTTACATTAAATTTTTATTATTTTATTTTTATTATTTTTAATTTTAATTTGTAATTTAATATATCTTGGCCGACTGGTCTTAGTCGTCTTTTCAAATAAATAAAAATAAAAATAAAATAAAAAATAAAATTTCTCTGAGTGCAGCAAATGGAGCAGCGACTAAAGCCAAATGAATTGACTAGCTGGCGAGGTTTTGCGGCATGTTGCAGTTGCAGTTGCAGTTGTTGAGTTCAGCTATTTGCATTTGCATTTTAGCACCTTCGCCGAGGGGAGTCTGGGGAATGTGGGGAGTAAGCGATGGTGGTAGGGTGTGGCAAGGAAGGGAGGGGTGGGGTGGGCTAGGTGGCACCATAGACTGCATTGTGCTGATTGCGCATGCAGAGTCACAAACGCAGACGCAGCAGTTTAGGGAGGGAGGGATGGAGAGAGAGAGAGAGGGAGAGAGGAAGGGAGAGAGCCACAGGTTGGCGTCGGAGTTGCAAGTTGCAAGTCGGAGTCGAAATGAAAGTGGGCACCGACTTCTCTTGTTGTTCTTGTTGTTGTTCTTGTTGTTGTTCTTGTTGCTGTTGTTGTTGCGTCTTGTATATAACTTAATTCTGTGCGCCTCTAACAGCCACGCCCACTGGCAAACAAAACAAACGAGATTGCCAGACTCGACTGCGTTTCACCTGACGTCGATCTCAGGTTGTTAGTGTTCTTGTTCTTGTTGTTGTTGTTCGCTTTGTTGTTGTGTGGGTTGCGTATCTAATTACAAGCAAAAAGATTGCAGCTGCAGCTAGGCTGCAGTAGAGTCTGCTAAGCTCCATTCTCTATAATATATAATAATAATATATAATATTTAATATTTATTTAAATTCTCAACATTTAAAATCTGCAATTATAATGTGCAAATTTCCCTTAACAACAGCTTCAAATTGTACAAATAATTCACAACTTTGTACGCATAAACATCATGAATAATGCTCTTCAGGGAAGCTGCACTGTTTAGACCAAAAACATATATATCCGATCGAGTTATCAGGGCTGCACAACCACATTTCACGCTACAGAATTCGCATACCGCATACACATCGATGGGGTTTATCAAGAGGCTTTGATTGGCAGCTACCAAACATCCAACTTCTCGGGACATGGAGCAAACAGTCTGACTTATATCTTCTGAAAAAGCCAATAAATTTGTTCATATCGTAAATTAAAATAATAAGTATTGTGCATTTAAAATTTAAAAAGTATTTTAACCAAAGAGAAATTTGTTTTTTTTACTGAAATTGAACCAATATCGATAACAGAGAATTGCATACAAGCAATCGATTTTCGATTTCGCTTACCACTAATTTAAAAACATTTTTTTAATGCACATATGCTTATTTCCTCGAGTTATTTCTAATTTCAACTTCGATAATTACCTGTGATTTGATAGCCGTCCAAAAGGCATTTCGATAGGCTGTTATCGGTGGCACCCTTGACTACTTTCGATGAATCCACATTAGCAAATACGCCAGTTGTAATCGGTTTGCATGCCGCATCAATATATCGACTGCAATCGGCACATTGAACGTTCGATTGTGCCTGCAGCACTTTGTTATCGATATTAGATATTAGCGATATATAATCGATTCATGAGTGCACTTACCGTTTATGTAACTTAAAACTAGAAATATTTTGACAAATTTAATGTAAATTTGCATAATTGGGAAATATGCCCAAAAAACCTGTTCAGACTAAACAAGCTGAAACTGCTTTGTTTTTATAAAAGAAAGGGGTATTTAATGTGTATGGCATAGCCGCTTTTGCTTAGTTACAGGGTATTTAAAGCGAGACAGTCGCTGATTTCAAAGATAAATTGCCGACGTTGACGCACTTCCAGCATTTCTAGAGGCTCCAGTGATGGATGTATTTATGCGCTGCCTCTGCCGCTGCCTCTGCCGCCGCCGCAGCCGCTGCCGCCGCCGCTGCCTCTGCCGCATGCCAGGGAAAATAAACAACAGTTTATTGGCATTGGAGACACGCCTCCACACATGCCCTCAAGGGGGAGGCGCTGCAATCCCAGGTTCTCTCTCCTGCCTAGACTTTGGGTTCAGTTTCGGGTTTGGTTTCGGATTCGGGTTCAGATTCGATACCTGGAATGCCGGCATGCATATTCATAATTTAGTTTTATGTTGTTGCTGTTCCTTTTAGGCATTTTAATTGTTTAACAACATTTACACGACTCTCGATGTATTTCAGGTGTCGCTTTTAGGTCTGAAACCTCCGCACATTTTATGAGTAGGCAAATTTTTATGCACGTCTTGACTTCAAGACTCTGAACTCCAGAGGAGTTCGAACTCTGAGGAGTTTTGACCATTCGCCTGGTCCTTGATTGACAGCGGCGCTTTTGCCAGACATCTCTGATTTATGTTACACTTTGGCTAACACATTCATTAAATGCGCCAAAAAGAAGTTTTCTCAACTGCCATCCAGGGGAAAATCGTGCGTAGAGGCTTGCCAAAAGTCAATAAGTTCAGAGAAAATATTTAGAAAAAAAAAAACACTTGGAAAAGCTACAGTCGGAAAATGTGGATTCTAGGTGCAGAGATTAATGTTTTCTTTATAAAACAAATTTCGTATGATTTTTATTTAACACCAATATATTTAATTATAAGTTATAAATTATAAAATTTTTAAATGTTATGATGGTACCTTTTTTATTTATTTAATTATCCTAATGCTACAAGTATAAAACTTATAAATTATTAAATTAGTCACTCTAACAATAGAAAAAAAATAAAGAACAAAATTAAATTAAATTAAATTATAAATACTTTGTTTTGGTTTAAAAATTGATTGACAAATTACGAATTTGAAATTTGCTTTATAAATTAATTAATGGTTTGAATAGTTTGGAGGTTAGCTTAGTTTTAAATAGCGTTGCACTCTTGATTGACTTAATCCTTGACTTAGTCTTTAACTTAAACCTTAAAGGAATGTAAACAAAATACGTTCAAGAAACTGCTTTTATTATTCCAAAAATTGTATTTTCAAACCAAATTTTTTAACTTGATTAATTTTATTTTAAAAACAATTTTAAAATATTTCGAATGACTTTAAGCTCAATCAGAAATTTGCATAAATTTGCCTGCTTCAACCTGTCAATGCCGCTTCCGACTGCAGTCTCTTGACGTGCCACAAGTCAAGCTGGCTGGGAGCTGCCACATAATTTAGCTTGTGGACACAATAATCTACTAGAGCATTGTTTGCTGAAACAACAAAATAAAGCATATAAAGAAATAAATAAAAATTAAAAACAAAACAAAACAAAACACAAACTGCACTTGACCTCAGACGCTGGTCAGTTCTGTGACCAATGTTCAAGTGGCATTTACTATATGGCTATAACTTAAGGAGACAGGGAAAGGGAAGGGAGGGGGCTGGGGAGAGGGAGAGGCTTGCGGGTGTAGGGAACTTGGGCGCGCATTCGTTAAGTAAACATGCCACGCTACGACGCCTTCCTAAAAAAACTCTGGCATCTCAGTTGCAGTTGCAGTTGCATTCGCATACTCATGCCCTGGCGTCAGAGAACTGGACAGCAGCAACAACAACAATCACAACAACAGCAACAACTTCGTCAACAACATCGACAGGCAACACACACACAGCTACACACGCACACACATATTCACACATACTACATACACACAGCCAGAGAATTGAGATTTTTGTCGGCTTCGCCTTGCATCTTTGATTCGTTTTCGTTTCAATATTGCCTACGCCTTATTCCACTGTACTGCTATCCCACTGTACCACTGTTCCACTCTCCCCACTGTTCCCCTCTCCATCGATCCCCTTGTCCCCTTGTCACACTGTCCCTCTGTCCGTCTGTCGCTCTCACTGTTGCCAACTCCGTTATTTTGTCCGCCAAATTTAATTGTTTACGAATAGATAGAATAGAAAATATAATAAATAATAAATAAATAATAGAAAAATTGTGAAACTACAAAAGCGGCAATTTTAGCTTTCAAATTGGCCGGGATTTTTATCAGCTTTTTATTAAATATTACAAAATTTATACTAGGAGCACTACCTCAAAGAAATAATTATATGTGCAAAGTAAATTGCAAATAGCATTTTAACTTAAACAAATTTTTTTTTTTTTTAATGTAATTTAATAAGTATAGAATCAGTACAGCAATAGAATGTACTATAACAACACATGTATGTATATGAAATGTAGCCAAATAAATTAAACTTTATTAGACTCTGTACTTTAAAAAAGTAAAAGAGTCTATTAGTTTAGTGCAACTGACAGCTGTGTGTAACAGGCAGAAGGAAGCGTGGTAGACCCCCCAAAGTATATATATTCTGACTCAGGACGACGAGCTGAGTCGATATAGCCATGTCCGTCTGTCCGTCTGTCCGTCTGTCCGTCCGTCTGTATGAACACCTAGATCTCAGCAACTAAAAGAGATAGAGACACCATTTCTTGATATGCAGGTTCTCTATTATCCTAAGCAGCACGAGTTTGTTTCAGATTTTGAATATTTCGCCTCCTTCATCCGCGAATCATCAAAAATCTACACCTACCTCAAAAATCTCAAAAACTAAAAGCGCCACAGCAGCCACAATAATAGCGCTACAGCCTTGTAATTTGGAATGTACGTAGTCTATGGTATTCTCCACCGATTCTATAAATTAATTTGTGAATTTAATTAGAAGTAGTGAAGATATGCAAGAGACAATTCTTTTCAAAATGCGTATATGCGCCACGACAGCCACAATAATGAAGCTACAGACTTGTAATTTGGAATGTACGTAGCGTATAGAATTATCCGTCGATGGTGTGAATTACATTGCATTCGGACATAAAACAGCGAAGTTATGTAACAGACAATTTTTTTATAAATGTATGTAAGTGCCACTACAGCCATAGTTTAAAAGCTACAGACTTGAGATTTGGCATGCACGCAACCTATGGCATTATCCGTCAATGCTGTGAATTACATTTCAAACGGTAAAGAAACAGCGAAGATAGATCAGACAAAGAAACCACCTAGATCTTGCAGACTATAAGAGCTAGAAATACCATTTTTTGGTATTTATGTTTTCCTATGCAGCAATCAGATCAAGTTAGTTTGGGTTTTTTGATAACTCCATCCATTCTTCCACTAACCGAAAAACCAAATTAGCAACAGTTTTCAGTTTTAAAGCTTCAGTTTAACAGCTAAAGACTTAGGATATGGTATGTACGTAGTCTATGACAATCTCCACCGATTCTGTGAATTACATCACGATCGGATAAGAAACAGCGAAGAAAACACAAAGTACAGGGTCTCATACAGTCGGTTGCGTCCGACTGTAGCTCCGTCCTTACTGGTTTTATTATTGTAGCACTTGAGATTACTCTATTAATTTCTTATATTTTTAAATTAAATTTTATTTATTTTAATTTTATTTTTATTATTCTTAATTTTAATTTGCAAATTAATTTTTTTGGTCGACTGCTCTTGGTCGACACCTAAATAAAGAAATAAAGAAAAAGTATAGATGCATTTATCATTTTATTTTTCATTTTCATTTTTATTTTCATTTTTTTTTTTATTCTTGAAAAAATTGCATAACACTGGTGCCACTGTGCAGCTGCCAATAGCGCATAGCATCTCATGCACTTTTCATCTTTTTCAATCAACTTGCAGCCTGAAATGCAGAACAGCAAAACAGTTTCGACTGACTTTTGAGGGCCCTAGTTTAGAGGATCCGTCTTCTGTATTCTTCTTCTTCGTCTTCTTCTTCTTCTTCTTGCTTCCAGCTTTTGCTTCTTTGCATTTATTTGTGTTTCTTAATATTTTTGTTAAATGTTTCAAGCGCGCGTAAATTAATCTCGAGCTTAATTGCTTTTGGTTTTATTTTATTTTTTCTGTCAATATTCTCGTATTCATTTAAATTTTGCTGCCCGGCACTGGAGTGCTACTTGGCCTCCAGAGGGTCCCTCTTAAGGGTCCCTCCACTTCAGTTCGCTTTGGGGGCCTTTCAGCTTGTGTACATACCTTGAGCGTCATCCTTTGCCAGTCCAAGTGGTTATAAATATGTTTTTATTTTTCCTCTTTCTATTTATAGTACTACCTGCTAGTTGGAACTGTCATCATAAGCTATTGGCGAAGGAAAGGCTCAGATCAGAGACTCTGAGACTCTGCTCTGAAGGCTGGACTATTTAGATAGTGCAAGTTGCTATTTATTTAGGCAAGTGTTCAGATTAAATAGTTTACAGCCTGGCCAGCAATTAAAGTTGCATTTGAGATAAGCTGCATTTAGTCTTTAATTAAAATAATTAAAGCCTAAACACTTGGCAGTTTGCAGCGTGTGATTAAAGTGATTCCTATCATTTCTATTTTGATTTGGCTAATTAATCAAAAGTTTAACACTTGCTAGTTTCTTAGAAATGCGTTCAAATGAAAGTCAAATCTATTATTATTATATTTTATTTTAATATATTAAAGTTGCAGAACTAAAAACTAAAACTATCTATATTTTCTATATTGCTTCAATTATATCAAGCAATTAAATCGGCCATCAATCGGCTTTGATTTCATATTTTATTTTTTCATTTTTCCTCAGATTTTTCTGCTTTTGTTTTCAAATCTCACATTTTAACTATTTTAATTTTAATTTTTATTTTAATTAATTAATTTTAATTTGTAATTTAATTATCTAAGTTGACTGATCTTAGTCATTAAAAAAAAAATAAATAAATAAATAATAAAATAAAAAACTAAAAAAAATAAATAAGTAAATAAATATATAAATATATAAATATACAAATAAATAAATAAATAAATACATATATACATAAATATTTAATTAATTAACTAAAGTAAGGAAGGCTAGTATCGGTCGGACGCAACCGACTGTACTTTGTGTTTCCTCACATATGCAAGCAGCAATCACGCCACAACTTTTACCTCCTTTTTAACTATTCATTCGATCTGTTATCAGTTAATCACACGCACACACACACACCCACACGCAATGTGCAGTTATTTGCGCCTGCTTAGAGAGCCACCAGGAGAGAGCAACTAGGAGAGCGGTCAAGCGCTGCCCATGCGTAGGCATGGAGCGAGCGCCGCAGCCAGCAGCCGGCGAGTGGTGGGTGGTTCTGTCGCTCTCTCTTTTCGGCGGGATCTAATGAGGAGAGAGCGACAGCGCAGCCCTCGAGCACTATAAATACGGCTGCTGCTGTGCTGCTAATCGCAGTGTTGTGCCTGGGGTCAAGCGGTTAAGACGTGTGGTGGGTGTTTAAGTGGCTGTGCTGGAAGAAGTCGAGTGTTATTGAACTCTCACTGGCCGAACTCTCACAGGCACCACTCTCACTGGATGAACTCTCGCTGCTTAACTCTTGCCGCTTAATTATTGCTGCCTTACTTTTGCTGCCTAACTCTTGCTGCCTTACTCTTACTGGTCCAACTCTCGCGGGCCCTACTCCCGATGGCCAAACTCTCACTGCCCAACTCTTGCTGGCCCAACTCTCGCTGGCTCAACTGTCACTGACCGAGCTCTCGCTGCTTAACTCATGCCGCCTAACTCTTGCTGCCTTACTCTTACTGGTGCAACTCTCGCCGGCCCTACTCCCGATGGCCGAACTCTCACTGGCCTAACTCTCACTGCCTATTTCTTACTGGCCCAACTCTCACTTGCCCTGATTGAAGTCTCGCTGATTGAAGTTTCGCTGGCCGAACTCTCGCTGCCTAACATTTGCTGCCTTACTTTTACAGGTTCAGTTTTTGCTGGCCCAATGCTGGTTGGCGCTACTGCCGATGGCCAAACTCTCATTAGCCAAACTCTCGTTGGCATAACTCTTGCAGTTGCAACTGTGGTTAAATCTTTAGCTAATATTAAAGTATTTTAAAGTGACCAATTTGAATTGAATATTATAATTTTTCTCGGCATTTAAATGAATATAATTAGAGCAAGTAATAATCAGCGCTGATCGGATATAAAATCGCTCTTTATACAACTCCGTTAACTGCTCCATTGGGCATAGCCAAATATTTCAGCTGAGCATAAATAGTTTTCATCTCAGCTGTCCACTTATGCCAATTTATGCAACTCTTCCCTCTCCCCCCCCCCCCCCCCCTCTCCAAACCCCTGCTTTCTACGCTCTTTATTGGATGCAGCTCCAGCTGGGCAGAAGCAAAAGCAAAAGCGAACAAGTTCAGCACAAAGGCCGCCACGAGCCGCAATTGGAAGGGTGAGGGGGGCGTGGTTCAAAAAGGGGGCAGGGCGGCAGGGGGGCAGAAGCTGTGGGGCGGCATGCGCACGATAACAAGATTAGAAAATAAGATTTATCTCATAGATTGATAGATTCGATTACACGCAGTGCGGCTGCTGCAACTGCGGAGGGCGTGTAATTACAACTACAACAACTGCAACAACTGCAACTAGAATAGAGCAGCGTGCCAGGCATGCACAGAGAGAAAAAACCGACTACTTTGATTGGAGTTTGAAATCTGCAGAAGAGAATTCGAAACTTGAATTAAAACCAAGAAATATTCAAGATTTATGTGAACTAAAAAAATAAATAAAATAAAATGACAATAATAAATAAAATAATGAATAAATTAAAATAACAAATAATATTAAAAAAAAATTAAATACAATAAATTGAGATATTTATTCTTCTCTATTTTTGTTTCTAATTATTAATAATTTTTTAATTTTTATATATTTAAACAAGTTATATTTTAATATAAATATTTGGGTTTGATGTTCAAAATTTTAAATACTTTTGTCTAACGCTAAAATACTATTTTATATTTTAGGTTATACAGTCTAATTTATACCATTTTTCTTAAGATTACAATGGTTTCAAGTGTGTTAATTCCAATTTTAATTTAGCACACAATTTTTCTGGCTGTGTAGTGAGTCTGCTGTGCCTTCTGAGTCTTCTCTGGAGTCTGCTCTGCTCTAAGGCTTCCACTCTGGCACTTTGTTTTTGGTTTTCTCGCTGGCGTTTTAATGGACTTTTAACTGGTTTTGTTGCATACAGCTGCTGCACCTGCAACAAGGAGCAAAAGCCGGCTTGGCTTGGCTTGGAGTTGGACTTGGAGTCGACTCGGGGCTCGTTTCGGCTCGGGCGTTGCATATTTACTAATTTAATAATTCAAAAGCATTTAAATTCCTAATCATATCTCTGGAGGCCGACTGCGTCTGCGTCTGGGATTATCCGCAGACTCTCCGCTCCGGCGCAATTTGTGAAAATTTCTCACCATTTCCAGCCGTTGGCTAAAGCGCCTCCTCACACACATACACACACACACACATACACACACTCTGGTTCCTCTCCCCTTTCCCCTCGCTCTTTATGACTCTGCTGCCTCTCCTGCCTAGGCGATCTGCAGTGTGTTAGATTTCCACTTTACTGTCTATGCAATTTGTTGGCTAACTAGATGGTTATCTGCAGCCAGTTGCAGTTGTTGTTGTTGTTGGTGTTGCAGTTGTTTTCAAACCCTGTACTTTAAAAATAATATAAAATGGTCCATTAAGTTAGTACAAACGAAAAGAGTTCGGCCAGCAAGAGTTCGGCCAGTGAGAGTTCAGATAACGGGAGTTGAATATTTTTCTTGATATTAAATGGTCTATTAAGTTAGTATAAACAAAAAGAGTTCGGCCAGCGAGAGTTCGGCCAACGAGAGATGAATATTTATCTTCATCAGTCCAACGATCTATCCGTCTGTCCGTATGAACAGCTAGTTCTCGTAAACTGTCAGAGCTAAAGACACCATTTTTGGTATGTAGGTTCTCCTATCTTGCTAGCAGATCAATTTGGTTTTAGATTTTGGATATATCGCCCCCTTTTCCTGTATAACACACAAAACCCCAGCAGCATTATAAATCTCTAAAACTACAAGAAACACGGACTCTATTTAAGAACTACAGACTTGTAATTAAGCATAAACTAAGTAGATCGATGCTGTAAATTTCACTACGATCGGTTGAGAAACAACAAAGATATGCAACAAACAAATTGTTGTGTATAATTCAAACAAAGTACAGGCTTTCCTACATTCGGTTACGTTCTACTATAGCTTTCCGTCCGACTGATCTGCTGCGCTCCTACTCGTTGTAGTTGTAGTTGTAGTTGTTGTTGCAGTTGTTGCTACCATGGGGTTTCTACACGTTCTTTGTGGCCCGCTGCGCTTTCATGTTCTTTTCAGCTTTGATGCTGCCTCTGCGGCCTGTGCTTAAACTCTCCCCCCTCCTTCGTATCCCTCTCCCCTGGCTCTACTGCTTTTTGGACTATTACTACTGCAGTTTATGCATCGCCTGGCGTTAGTGTTTTGCGTCTTATTAGACTCTAATTGCATTGCCAGTTATGGGCCCCTGAGCAGCATTTCACTGACCAACGGGGCATGCACCAATTGGAATTAACATCTCTCTCTCTCTCTCTCTCTCTGTTTTCTTTCTCTCTTTGTCTCGCTCTCTGATCTCGGATCTTTTGAGCCTGATCAAAAGGGTCGGCATTGCTGCGCTTTTCAATTAGTTTCCACTCAAGTTCCAGCAGCTTCATAAACCGCTATGCGACCTAGTTGCATCTCAAATGGAGAATGTAGAAATTATTTGAATATATTTCTAAACATTTCTTAGTCACTCTCTAAATTTAATCATTTATGCAATTCCAGGCAACACATATTAGTCAACGCTTGTCCTATAAAAATGGAATTAAAAATTGTAATTAGTTCTAATTGAAAGTGCTAAACTAAACCATTAAACCGAACCATGAATCAGCATGTGACTCGTCAGCAAGCTCTATTAATCAAACTGAAATCGTTTCCTCTTTTTTGATATAGTACTTTTAATATTTCCCCATAACATATGATATCATTTGCCGCCCAGCTGGCGCCCAAAACTATGCATAAATAAAATTTCATTGTATTCCTTGAGCTTTATTAGGTGTTTGAGGTTTTTCTGCTGCCTTTTTTGACTACTCTGGCGTCAGCCTTACGCAATGCAATTCCATATTCCATAAGAATTATTTTGGTTCAGTCGAAAATACGTCATAGTTCCAGTTAAATAAACGTCATAGACTTGAAGGTCGCCAAAGACACGCGATTTGTGGCGTCATTTAAGGTCTCCTCACTCAGCTCAATGGCGGCTGGTCGCCATTTTGTCGCCGCTCGCCTCGCCAACCACGTCAGCCATTTTGCCTGCCGGCCTACAGGCAATTCATTTAGCGCTTTTTATTAGGTTTAGTTTAGGTAACGCTAGTTGAGTCTATTTTTAGTTGCATGAACAGCAAAATTCCGTAGAAATGCCGATAAAAGTGGGAGAGTTTGGGATGTAACGAGCAGCCATCAAAGGAGCTTTAAGTTTTTCCACATTTTGGTGCATAGATACTTTTATGTATGGTCAGGTTGATTACGATATAAACATGAAAATTAATCGATATTTTATTAAGTTTTTAAAGAGGAAATCAACTGTATTTTTAAATAATTTAAAAGCGAACTTAGGTCGTAACTTTAATATTAAATTCCCTACAAATATATGCTGTAATATTACAAATTGTTACAGCTGAGAACATATGCTCATAATGAATGGCCTCAGACAAATATAAGCCCCAAACTGTCTGCTACAGCCCCAAAAAAAGAAAATGAATAAATAAGACTCGAACATTGTTACGCATTCATTGAGCAAAAATTCTTGGGCCGCCTACGGCGTAGGCGACGCGGCGTCTGCCAGACGCAGACAAAAAATTGAGGTCGTTCTAAGGATGGCCCCCAAAGGGGCGTTGGGAGGCATTAGGTGGATCAAACTCTTTATATAACAGCTGAGCTTTTGGCATGAATAAAATGGCGAAGAGAGGGGAGGGGCATGCCATACATCTGCTGTGCCTTTTGTGTCCCTTTTTAGCAACGTTTCAATAAACTTTGATTGCCGGCAATTATCTGGGCCAGAGATCTGTGTTCTGGCAGCCATATCCCTTTGTGGCCAGCAGGATTTGTCAGCAATTACTGCAGCTTACTGCACAGGGTTATGACGGCTACCCGCAGCAATTTGGGCCCAGAAAAACTTGGCCAAAAGTTGCCCAAGTTCTAATTGAAAGATTGAAGCTTTTATGCCAGGCAATTGCAAGATTAATCGGCTGGCTAACGATTTAATGTATAGCAAAGTGAGTAAATTAAATAAATAACAGTACAATGGGAAATAAACAAAATAAATGCACAAAAATATAAAAGAATGCGGCATAAATTATGCATGAATAATGAATTGAATAAGGCATAAAAACTACATTTATTTGTAGAGATTTCTCTCTAAATCATAACTCAAACCGAAATTCCAATTCGAACAACTCACATCATTTATCAGCTGGCATTTTATAATAAACCAATATAAAATCCTCATACTACGCTTCAAAAACAATACGAAAATTTATCAACTTAATCAAAGTCAAATTAAAGCACCCTCTACAGTGGGCCCCAGTGTCAAATGCAGGCACAAATTTGAAGCAGGGGTTTTAACACTCAGCTCTCAATTCTCAGCTCTCAATTTTCGGTTCTCCTACTCCCTACACACTCAACTTCAATTCGAATTGAATAAGATATGAGCTTAAAGTGTTGAAGAATAAATTTAAGCTCTGCTAGCTTTTCCTTTTCGCTTTCCCAGCTGAGTGAAATTTATGCAGCCCTGTTAAATTTTCACACTTCGCCTGGCAAAGGGAAAACGGGAAAATTCAGCTGCTAAATGGAAAATGTATCTTGGCTGCGGCCATGAATTGCAATTTCCCTTTCTTTACAGCATTAACTTTGCCTGCAGCTCCTTGTTGTTGCTCCTTGGGGACCATAACTGAAAAAAACTCTATAAAGTTTTCGCAACTTTGCAGTTGCAACTTGCAAAAATGTTGCTGCATATTTGGAGTTATGCTGATTCTTTGTTTTTGTTGCTGTTGCTGTTGCTGTTAAATGCGTCGCCATGAAATTTTAATCAAGTTTCTGCTTCCGTTGTTGTTTATCTTTCGTTGTTGTTGTTGTTGTTGTTGTTGTATTCAAATGGCAGACATGTCTGCCAAATGCCGCCTGGCATTTCCGCTTAACATGCAGAAAAAAGCGCCAACGACAACATTTTTGGAGCCTTGGGGACCTGGTCAGGAGTTCAAGGGGCTTTTATCCTGCGTACTTGGCTCCACTTGGAATGACATTTGCGTACAAAGGTGCTTGCCAGTTCAATGAACTTTCAAAGCAGAGGTTGTTTAAAATATGTTAAAATAAAATTTAAATAAATTTAGTTTTAAATATATACATAAATTTTTTAATTAAAAATCTCCCAATGCTAGACGTCGAGCCCGAATTCGCACCTTCAGTTATAATTTAAATATATTTAAAGAATTTATTTAAAATATTATTTAAATTTAACAAATATAATACGTATTATTAAGCTGGTTTAACTGGCACCTAAATAACAGTTTGATAGGTTAGATAAATCGTCAACATTTAGATAAATTTAAATGTATTTAAGGCAGACACTGCTCTTAATTCGAAATACTGATTAAAAATAATTACTGAATTCAAAAATTATTTGCTGCTAAATAGTTTGTTAACTTGTCTATTAAAGTTTAATCGCCAAAGTTATTTAATACATTTTTTTTTAAACATTTATGAAACCAAGGAGAATAATATTAATTAATCTATTATTAAATTTAGTCTAAGTATTATATTGTAATCGAATGATTAGCAGCTAATCGCTAAAGTCAAAATACAATTACAAATAAAAATTTCGTAATTTCTTTTTACTGCATATTATTTTTTTCTATTTTACTGGCTTCTGCAGAGTTTAAATTTCTTATTTGATTTTACATATTTATTAAATATAATAACTAAATGCAACGAATTTAACTGCTACTTTTAGGCTCTTTAACTCATCTAAACTAAATTATTTAAGATCTCTTTAATATCGTTTTCTACCTCTTTCCCTACATAATCATTTTGTATATTTTACTGGCTTCTGAGCTTAAATTCTTATTTAATTTCAAATATGTATTTATTAAATACAATACCTAAATGCAACAAATTTATATTCTACTTTTCAGCCATTTAACTCGTCTAAACTAAATTAAATTTAAGTTCAATAGGCAATGTTATTTAAGATCTCTTTAATATCGTTTTCTACACCTCTTTTCCCTACATAATCCTTTCATCTATTTTACTGGCAAGCTGGCTTCTGCGGAGTTTGAATAAAACCTCAGCTCGCATGCGACACCTTTTCAATTTTCAGGCTGGCACAGATTTCATATGAATTATGACACTTATGAATACGGAAATCGCAGTCAACTATAATCCGTTTGTGGCATTCACAAATCATACACAATATTTGGAAAATGCGCATTGTGTGTGCCACATGTGGCACTGACAAATGAAAGCCAAATGCAGCACGTGATGCCAAAGGCCAGAATCATAAGTGAGAGTGAAAATAATATGACAGCTCTATGAATATTGAAAGTATTATTAAACAGCAGTTCAATATCTTACGCTCTTTCTCTCTCTCCTTCTCTTTCTCTAAGTATCTCTCCCTCTCAACTGTCCCTGTGGGCTTCGTGTGTGGATAGCAGGGCTCAATAGTGACTGTTCCCAGTTTCCTCTATCGGTTCTCCCCGCCTCTTCCTGCTCTCGTGTCGCGAACTGCGCCAAAGTCACGTGCGACTGACAGCCCAAAAATGACAGTGTCATTAGGTTCAGTTTCAGCCCTGGAACTGCCAGCAACTGCCCTGGAATTGTGCTCTAATTGCCAGTCATTTATTCTTATATTTTTTGCCAAATGTCAACAGCTGAAACGTGTCTATTAAAAAAGTTCAGCACACTATGGGCTAAATTGCAGCAAAACTGTTCAAATTTAAGCAAATATATCAATTTAATACAACCAACAAATTGTTGGCAATAATTAAGTAATTAAATTACTTTCATTTTATATTTTATATAATAAATAAATTTTCGAAATGTCTTATTAAAATTATTTAAATTATGTAAAACAATAAATACATTTGTTTTGATTATGTAAAATTAATTAATTAATTTTTTTAGAGTCGATGGCCTTAATATCTAGCACTCCCTTCCTTTAGTTATTATATTTTTTTTATAATAATTAATCTTGTAAATAAATAATTATTTTATTTTATTTAATTTTAAATTCAAAAGGCATTTTTTTTAATATTCAATATTATATTTAATAAAACTCTTATATTATTTTAGATTTAATTATAAATTCTATTCACATTTTATTTTAAATTTTGTTCAATTAAATATAGTATATTATATTTAGACCAAAACTTTCCATTTCCTTTACCATTATACCTATGTGAATGCTAAGTTCAAATTAGGCCCGTGCCGGAAATAAATGAATAAGCTAAACCCCCGAACCCCGCTCCGCTTACCCCCTTTGTCTTAGCAAATATTTAAGACCTACGTCTCTGTGTCTTAGTCTCAAGTGGTTTACACAGTTCTATTGATAAGGCAGCGCCTCTGCTGCTAAATGTTTTTGGCGTCCGTTAGTGCAACAGAGGAACCAGAACAGAACAGAACAACAAAGAGAAATGCGTACACTGCGAAAAATAAATAAAGTTAAAAAAAAAACAAACATAATAACAATTATAATCGTGTATGAATTTTGTGAAATTAAATTAATTTAATTGCAAATAATTATTAAACAAAGTATGAATCATATATTATTTTAATCCTAAGAGTTGGTAAAATGTTAATAAATAAATATTTTGATCTCTGATCTCTGACCAGAAATTCCTTTTATTTTTTGTTTATTTATTTAGATATGTTATCCTAATGCTACAAATATTAAACTTATCAATTATTGCATTAGTCACTATAAAAAATAAATAAATAAAATTAAATTAAATAAGAAAGATTTAATTTGAATTTAAATTAATATACAATAAATTCAGCTGCGATTGCTCTTGCTTTTTTCTCTCGGTGTATGGAAACGCTGATGCTCTTATGCCCGTACAATTTACTCAGTCGATTGCCAGGTAATGCGTCTAGAATAAACCTCAGATAAGAGACCTTTGAGTCGAGAGCAGGGGCAGAGAAATTGAATATGTAAATTCGGTTCATTGATGAAATTTAGTTGGAAAAGAATTGTGGATTTTACATTTTAAATTGGTCGGAGGCGGGGCGGGTGAGTCATGGCATGATTCACTGGAAATTGTTGCTACAATTAAATGCCACGCCTCCAACATTAGTGTAAATCAATTGAGCATTAGCTGGGCGTAGTTGGAATGTGGCAAGGCCACGTGTTAGGGGCAGTCTCAGCTGCTGCCGCTGTGGCTGCCACAAAGGCTTCCAAATTAGAGCCGCACAATGGCAGAATTGCAACTGCAACGTGGCAAGGGGCACGGGGAAAGGTGAAAGTGTGGCTCAGCCAAGCGCAACGAAACCTTTCACAAAACGCCCACAATGGGCGTGGCACGAACTGTAAGCCAGGTAGCAAGGACATGGGCCAGGACACACACTCACCTTTTGTGTGTGCCGGGTCCTTTGTGCTTGACAATAAATTATGGGCATAAAGTGGAAATAAAACTGTATAAAATTTTATGCATTTTACATGCTGAATTACGAGCTGTTTTGGCCATGTGGCAACTGCACAGAGCCATATGCCACACTTGGGGATCCCAGCGATTGGCCACGCCCCATTTTCCAAATTGATTTCAACTTGCATTTGCGGTCGGCTATAAATCAAGTCTCTATGTGTGTGTGTGTGTGTGTGTGAATCGCATTTTAAACGCAATTATTTTCACTTTTCGCAAACATTATTCATTTCCATTTTTCCCATTTTCATTTACATTTTCTTCTAGCCCCGAGTGAAAGTTTGCTGCAGTTTTCCGTTTCAGGCATACTTTCAGGCGGCAGAGCCGGGCCCAAATTACATCTGATTTATTTTGTAATTCCCATACGGCTTGGCCTTGGGAAATATTTAGTAACTTTGGTACTATATTGTAGTGTATATCGTAAATCAAATTAATATTCAGCATATTCTGGAATGCAATTATTCGGCAAATATGCGGCAAACTTGAAGGAAAGCAGAAAGAATAAATCAGAAGGTATAAATTTAGCTAATAATTTAATATTTGTTACTATATTACATAGCTTTTTATTTCACCAAACTCTTGGAAAATAGAATATAATATTTTTTAAATAGTCTATAAAATTTTTCAATTTCAACTCTCACTTTTACAGTCCGTATTTTCAATTTGCTATCAAATAAAATATTTTCTAAATATTCTATAAAATTCTTTAACTTATCCTTTCACTTATAGAGCCTACTTTTTTGATTTCTTTCGCTTTTTATTTGCCCTGCCTGATTTACTATCTTATCCTAGCAAGAATATAATATAACATAATAAGCTATAATATTTTCTATAAAATTCTTTAACTTTGACTATTACCTATAGAGCCTGCTTTTTTATTCCTATCGCATTTAATATGTCCTGCCCGATTTTAATATTTTGTATAAAATTCTTAAACTTCAACTCTTACTTTTACAGCCCGTTTTTTTAATTTACTATAAAATAAAATATTTTCTAAATATTCTATAAAATTCTTTAACTTATCCTTTTACCGGTACATCCTGATTTTTCGATTCCTATTGCTTTTTATATATCCCGCCTTAATTACTATCTAATTCAGCCAAAATATAATATAATATATTCTAATATTTTCTATAAAATTCTTTAACTTCGACTCTTACCTATAGAGCCTGCTTTTTTTATTCCTATCGCTTTTAATATGTCCTGCCTGATTCTAATATTTTCTATAAAATTCTGTATTCAACTCTTACCTGTTCTTCGATTCCCCTTTCCGTACCACAAAGCCAAACGATTTCTCATTAGTCGCTAACTAATAATAGCTCTTGGAAAAACCCACATAAATATATTTCTAATTTTACCCACGCTCAACAATTGGAATTATGATTTATTCGATTGCTTTGATATCAAGGCAGTGCAATAAAAATAAATAAGATTCCCTGTACCGATTTATGAGTAGTTTGTTGATTAATGTGCCCCAAACAAAGGCGGTAATAGCAAAGGACAAATACCAAAACACACAAGGGAAAACAAATTCAATTCATTGATTAGGACCAAAATAAAAATAGAAAAATAGAAAATAAAACAGGACCTCACACAATGTTATAGACGCAGTTTGATTTATCGCTGAGCTCAGAGAGAAATTAGCCTAGGAATGTGGAATTGGATAGAGGAATGTTGAGTGGGGAATGTGGAATGTGGCATGTGGAATTGGTATAACCCATAAAGCGAGCTGGCCACACAGAGGGCAAGGTGCCTCAGAGCGGCTAATTGAACTGAAACCGAAAGATAAAGTAAGGTAAAAACAAAATACAGCTGCCAAATTAAGTTCTCAAAGGACACAGGTCTTGAGTTTAATGTATGCGGTATGCTAGGGAGCAGCTCCTCCCATTTCTTTTTGGTTTTTAATTAAGTACAACAACGCAGCAAAATTGATTTCACAGGCACAAGTTGGCCAAGGCTCTGGGGATTTTATCGCTAACCGAAGATCTCTGAGAGATGCGCGCTTGGCGATAAGCGGCGAACACGGCGGAGAATGCTAGAAGTTAGACACCGCCTGCTGCTGCTCATATTTAATATAGATTGTAAAATATATGTATGTATGTATAGTCGCTTATCTGCCGCAGGATCCATTCAGAGAGCAGAGCTGCCAAGTCATTAGGCCACATTCAGAAATTTGTTGCACGCGTTTTCGACGCGTTTTGCGCGCGTTTCTGCTGAAAGCCATGCTCGTAAAATTTTCAAATATTTTGATAATTTTTTATTTCAAACTAAAAGCTCATTTGAAGCGATATGCATAAATTTATTCACAAAATTTATGCGGTTCAACTCGAATCCCAGATTTCTATCATGGCCATAAAAAGCTGTAAGAACGCGTAGAACTGAAAGACATTGATCAAAGCAATGATAATATAAATTCCAATTAAGCGAGAGAGAGACTGAGGCTGAGACTGAGACTGAGAGAGACATTCAACGGTAAACGGCACTGGGCAATTACAAAAGAATAAATTTTCAACTTGATTTTCCATTTTCCACGTAGTTTTTATCGGTGAGAAACTATCTGGGCTGACGCCAATGTCTCAATGTCTGCGATGTCTTCGATGTCTCTGCGCGATGTCTCTATAAAGTGTCTGACCATGCACATTCAAATTATGGCATATCGGTTGACTGCAGCTTCCCCTCCAACTCCCCCCCTTAGAACCCCTCACATTTTCACTCTGCCCAGCGGCAAAACTCGCTTCGCTGTGGCCTAATGAAATTATTAAAAATGCATTTAGTCGAGTTCACAAAAAAAGAACCTCATATAATGCATAATATGCATAAGAAGGCAGCTCCAACAAAAAGCACATAAATAATCTCAAGCTGTACCGATCTCTGCCTCTTCTCTCTTCGCATTCTCAGTCTCAGTTTCTCTGAGCTCTTCGTCTCTTTGACATAACTGATTATGCATTCATTTTGTTTGCCAACAATTAAGTGGCCCAGGGGCGGTACACATTTTTCATTTTGCTTATTAGTAGTCGGTGCCCCAAAGGATGCAACAAGGACCCTGCACTTGATTTATGTCAGTGGTGCAGAGGGTTTACTTAGGGGTATTGATATTGCCAGTGGCATTTTTGATTTGAATGTTTCACAGAAATACATTTTGTAGCTGTAAAGCTAGATATATAATAAATGCACTGCCGATGGCAGAGCTCTCTATGGCCCAACTCTCGTTTGTCCCACTCTCGTTAATCCAAATCTCACTGACCGAACTCTGGTTGGCCGAGCTCTCACTGGCCCTACTCTCTCTGACTTAACTCTCGTTGATCGTTGGCTCTAACTCTTGCTGGCCCATTTCCACCCAGCTGTCGCTGGTCCAACTCTTAATGACCGATCTCTCGATGGAGGAACTCTCACTAGCCATACTCTCTCTAACTTAACTCTTGATGATCTAACTCTCGTTGGCTTTAACTCTCGTTGGGCCAACTCTCGCTGGCCCAATTCAAAGTCGTAGGTTATAATATTTTCAGCACAACTTAATTGAACTTTTATTGCAGGTAAGGCGCGAATTGGACTTAATCTTTATGCTAGGTATTACCTGGTCTATTTTCAAGGCTGTCGCTGGCAATTGCTGTGAATAAATTAAAGAAAGCTGAGCAAGCTGTAACAACTGTGTACGGTTGGTAACCGCTATTTCGCCAAATAGCCAAATAACTGGGCCGTAAACTGGTTGGACAATCAAATGACCATTTATAAGAGCAACGACAGCTAGATGGAGCACCTGAATGCCATGAGAGTTGAGAGCTGAGAGCTGGGAGCTGGAAGCCACCCACGCTGCTCATAGAATGCCACAATTACTTTCTAAATCAGCGGGACGAAACATTTGAATTTGCACCAAAACCAAATTAGGCGTCAATCGTCAGGCCGGGAGCATAAAAAAATAGAATAGGGGGAGGGGGCAGACGTTGCACTGGAGCGAAAGAATTTCATGGGGCGTTTTTCTAATTTCTAGCTGAAACGAAAATTCCAGTTGAAGTAATGTGAAAAACGCCTTATCCGGTGCCATCCATGGGGGGAACTGTCAACGCTGTGGCAAGGAGTAAGGAGCAAGGAGCAGGGAGCTGCCCACCCAGGTGCAGTTGACAAACGTTGACAGCGGCGACAATGTGCAAGTGCAGTGCCAGTCCAGCATTGACATTGCAACGTGCCCCAAGAAGTTGCAGGCAGCAAGCAGCAAGCAGCAGGCAGCAGCAGAATCAACTTGATTTCCCATTTAAATATGTATGCGTCGCATCGCATTCAAGTGCAACGGCCAAGCGTCGATCGATGAGATCGTGACAATCGCCAACGCAAGTGAAAAACTCTGCACTTCATGTGTTGCAACACAAGAGTTGTTGTTGTTGTTGTTGTTGTTGTTGCTGTTGCCTCTGTGTGTGGCGTGCCACTTGCTGCCAGTTCTGCTCTATAGAGCTCTATCAGAGGTGATTAAAATTGACGTTTGGCTATGTGATGATGTAAGCACTCCTCGCGCCTCTCCCCAACTCTCCAGCTCTGCAACTCTCCAGCTCTACAACTCTACACGCGCTGCTCAACACTTTCTTCTGCTAAACGTTTTCATCATTTATGAATTGATCAATTTGTTGCCGCTGCTGCCACACTTGCCCTGCAACTGCAACATCGAGCTCTCTGTTTGTTGTGGCCATTAGCGTCACTTGATGGTACCACTGTACATCGATCCATCGCTCCATCGTCCCATCGTCCCATCGTACCATCGTAACATCGTCACATCGATCCAAGTCGTGCTCGCTCTGCCTTAATTTATTTCAAATTGTTGCAACTGCAGCCGCATGGCAAATTTATTTATTTTCGAAAACGTTTCAAATTGGTTCAAGTCCGCAGCAGATTGCATGTGCCTTAATTGACAATTAAATTTATGCCTCGTCGAAACCCGAAACTAATTATGAAATTATCACCAAGCCAAGGCCAGCAGCATCCGATTGCCATAGGAAATGCCAGAACACTTGGCTCAATGCGGAAATTCCAATAGAATCAGCAATTCTTACAAAGATATAGAGTGGTGAGTATTGGGACATTTTAAGCTATACCTGAACTATAAATTAACTGCGACTACTCCGTTTTTTCCTTGCTTTTTCCATGAAAAAACTTAGTTCTTTTTTTAGCTATTCAATCAAGTGCTCCATTATTGAAGGAAGCACCTTGAAGTGGAAGCAGCCATGAAGCATTCCACCGAGAGTCCAAAGTTAGTCCAAAGTTAGCCAAGTTATGCCTCAAGTTGACCAACTGGCCCAAGTGTTTGGGCTGACCTGAAGCGACGATGTTGTTAACAAGCTGGGCAAACAGTTTGTGCTAACAATTAGTAGATGCTTGCTAATTTAGGACAGCCCAGACTTGAACTTAGTAACTGCAGTAACTATGCCGTTTGGCTGTGGAATGCCATGGTTCAGCCTAAAATTGTTTGAATAATCTGTCTGCTCGCTAGGTCTGAGTTCTGAGTTCTGGCAACCTAAGTATTGGATGAGTCTGAGTCTGGGTTGGCAGGAAGGCTCGGAGACTTCCTTTAGTTGGGGCTGCTCAGACAGCTATTTGCATTGCTTTTTTCTTGTATTAATTTTCAACCACGTTGACCGCAACTCGGTCGGGGGTTGGGCTGCCCAGTTTCAATTGAAAAACCGCAAGGCTACAGGCTACAGACCCTTTGTCCTGGCCATAGAGCCAACCGGAAGCTATGGTCCGGTTCTTTGGCTTTTATTTAACATGACGCAACAGAAAACGAGAATGTCCTGTCAACATCTTTTGATCCTCCTGCACCTTTTCACCTTCGTGTGCTTCCCATTTGGTCCTGAATGCCTTTTAGCCGCCGGCTAAGCGACAAAACTCTGTCGGAGATTTACGATGACGATGACTTGCCACTTTTTATTGTTGGCATTTTGCATGTCTAATTTCTTGTATCATTTAGCTGTGACGTCACATCATGACTTTAAATTTGCAAAATTCCCTTTACAATTTTTACCAAACATTTGCTAGATTTCTGTTCACTTTTAAATTACTTAGCACCTAAATTATTTTTATACTTCCTGCTAAAACGGAAATTCAAAGGAATTTATACGGTTTTTTGATAAATTGTAATCAAGAAATTGGTTTTATAGGAAACTTCCGAGAAATTTCCCACATACCATGTCCGTTATACAAACGTTAAAAATAATTGCTAGACAGGCTATCGCACATTCCTCAGTCTGGTTTTAATGGAAGTTAAATGGTCATTATAAAAATGTCGTACTATCGTATATTTCCTGACATTTATACGGAACAAATAATGAAATCACAAAACGAAAATATGCAACAATCATTTCAAATCAGTCAAACGCCATATCAGTTCGATAAAATTGGTCAAAGTGGGCATTGGCTTAATAGAATGGTCTAAAATACGTGTACCAACCGGGCTTATCAGTAACCAATTCGATGCTTCTTTGAATTTTAGATGCAGCTATTTAGAAGAATAGAGAATTAAGAAATATTTAGAAATAACAAGTTAATAACTTAATACAGTTCAAGTTGGCTAAAACAAAATCACTTCAAGATAAACACTGCAACCGTGACCTACTACAAAACACCCTCCATAAGCGACTTGTCCGAGACGTAATCGCGAATAAATATATATATAGTTATATAGTTTGGAACGGGCCAAGACGTAGAGTATTAGCCACAAAAGTGGAGCACATTTTGGCGTAAGGTGTATGGCGCAATTGTTCGAGCGCGGCCTGTTTGTTATGGAGTGTAAATGATAACCATGCGGCTTTATCAGTGAATCCCCAAGCGACTAACTGACCACACAGACTGTCTAAGCCCTTTCGAGCTGTAAAGTGCTCTCGGCCACGTTTCGTTCTTTTGGTAGTTACCATTACGTGACCGCTAAATTTCTCAATTACGACACTTTAAAATAAATTGGGAATGCAAGCTATCAGCAGTTGGCTCGAATTCGAAAGAGTCTGTAAAACCAACAAGTAATACCTCCAAATATTTAAACATAAATAACTTACGTTCGACTGTTTAAAAGGATTGTATTTTACCCATTTCTTACCTAGTGTTAACGGACTTAAAGGCCTACCAACTGTAATTTCACAAGTTACCATGAAATCACACTTTAATTGAGCACGTTTCATACGCCTGACCGTATATTCTGTCTATAAATATTGCGACTGATATCAGAAACGATATGGAGAGTCATTAAACTCACGCGATTCAACACGCCATGTTCCTCAAAAGGTAGGTTAGGTTAGAAGGGGTTAGCTTCTAAATTTATGGTAAATCAAACACCCATATTATGTCATCTAGTTCGAGTACCTTCTAATTGTTCCTCTGAAGATTTCTTTTAGCAAGATTGCTTTACCCGCTGATAACGGATAGCCAAAGGTTTTGAATATTTTCCATTAAATTTTTGCAGCATTATTCATCGCCTTGACCGTGGCTGAAAGGGGAAGAGCTGGAGGGGGACTTATCAAGGGGCTATTTAACTCATGACATCACTTTCTACGGCCCGTGGGCACGATAAGGCGCAATTTGCCTATCGTAAATACCAAAGACAGACCCTTTATGGCCTGCCCGATTATACGATCTGCCATAATGGCCAGGGGGCCTGTGTTCTGACTGCCGACTGATTAGCCGACAATTGGAGAAAACATTTACAGCTAAAGCATCGTTTCAAGTGCCGAGCCAGGCCTTCAGCACTTATGTTGGCATCTAGTATAGCGATTATCATAATTATCGCACTATTTATCGATAAACAAGTTGTAAATACCTTCGACAGCATTGTTTTTCATTTTTTGACCAGTTTTATCGTCAGGAATCTCGCTTATTCACCGATAATTTGCGCCAGACGTGCTTGATTTGTTTTTGTAGTGCTAGGTCAAGGTAATATCGTTCGACTTCCATCGCATATCCATCAAGAACAAAAGCACTTGTCAACGTTACGCGGCAATTTTTGATTGAAGATATTCCACTGATAAGGAAATTCAGTTCCGAGAATAAATATTTAAGAAATGTTGTAAATTCTGCGCAAATTCAGCTTTTCGTAATACAGCAATTTCTTTGCTATCGTCCGACACGCGCCTGGAGTACCCCTAATCTGGAATTTTCTATATTGGGCAGGCTTTCCTAATCCAATCGGAATTCCGTTGATAAGTGCTGCCAATAAATGAATACGCAACACTTCCGCAATTGCGCATTGCAGGCCTATCTCTATCAAATCAAACATTCCAATTGGCCCTGACCATAACCATTCCTGATTCCAAGAATTTCAATACTATCGCAATATACGTCGCATCTAAAAAGACCCATCGGGAGGTCTTCTAGGTGCTTTTGTACTACTTCCAAGCCCATCGATGGTGATAATGATTTGGAATTCAAGCGCTATCTGATCATTGCTGGAATTCTTTTATTAACTTGGCTTTCTGGTATTGAACTGTTACATATTACAATCGGTCATACCCACAAATCATAAATCTATAAATGTAAAGCAGTTTGAGGCAGTTATAGACTAATTTAGTACGTTTTTACGAGCAATATAAGTTAAGGACAAGTTGTTTAAGATTGGGAGAGAATAAAAATGGGGAAGCAAAGTAAGATATTTGAAGGACAATAAATATGTAGAAATAAATTAAGAAGAAAAATTGGAAGGAAAGAAGAATTCAGAAGGACTAAAAGAAACATTAACCTAGCCATTATTAAAGTAATCGATTTCTTTCCAATTTTAGCTCATAAAAGAACAGGGTATCTGTAGTCGAGCATACTGCTACCTGCTGCCCTCTCCTATAGTTTTATACTCAACACGCAGTTGTAATAACTTTCAAACGCAGTACCGAGCCTCAATTTAACTTACATAATGATATTCTTAAGAGGTATATTTCCGTTACGATACGCGATATACAACGATTTGGGTCTTGCATCAGTGATGTTATCGTTGATAATATTATCGGTAAATGCTTTTATGGAGCTGGCATTAATCAGGCAGGCGTTTAATACGACGAATCAAATCAATCAGGCCACAAATTTCGGAATGACCTTGCGGCAAATGGCGCTAAATCTAATTGCCCCTAATTAGAGCAATCGTACTGAGATAGGGACTACATACATATATGGGAGTGAACACTCCCTATCCCCCTTCCTCTCCCTCTTCCTCTCCTCACATAGATCAGGCTGTCAACAGCGCTGTCAGAGGCATGATTGACATGGCCAGAAGCGGAAGTGGCAGGCAGCTGTTAATTGGCCAAGTCTATAAAAACTAAACCCAGTGAATGCCAACGAAAACTAAATAAATCACGTAGGGGCATCAATGGCAATAACCTTTGATAGAGACCGCACGGCTTGATGGGGCATTGAGAGGCACAATCAAAAGTATCTCGCAGATACGTTGTGGCACACGACGCAAGGACATCAATGGAATTAAGTATCTGCACATTATCTCTAGATGTTGCAAGAAAAATTACATAGCTATTAGGCTGGCCTCATATTTACCTGGAAAATTATTATGTTGCAGTTGCAACTGTGGCCAATGCTGCCTCAATTATGCATGCAACCTGGCACATAAATTGTCAATTCGTTGAACGTCATTGCTGCTCGTATCCTGTGCAGCCCACTCCTTCTACCTGCTATCAGTTGTGCCTCAGCCTCAGCCGCTTGCCTCATGCCTCATGCCTGCTTTTGGTGTTGCGCTATCAACGCCGCTCATCTGAGAGTCCGGTTCGGCTTGCCACACGCTGTGTGCACTCGTTTTTTGCAACAGTTCTTCTTCGTTTTTTGTGATTTTGTTATTCTCCTCTCCGCTCTGCTCTGCTCAGCAGTTTATCGTTGTTGCACGTCGCACGGAGCATGCAACAGGCTGAGGTACTGACTACCGACTGCCTCAATTGTTGCTGCGATAAGCTTGTCCCTTTTTTAGTTCTTTTTTGTCTAAAGTGTTTTATCTGGCACTTAGTTCTTTTGCTTGTAATTGGCCACGCTGATAAGAATTTAGGGTTAGGCTCTGCCTGTGCTGTTGTTGGGTGGCATGTGCCCCCGATAGAGTTCCAGGTATTGCCCAAATATTCGCAGAATGAGCACACACATTTTATTCAAATACCTGTTGCAAGCAGTTCAAAGATCTTTCTAAATGCCAATAAACGCTCATTAGAAGCTTGTCTTCCGTCATCAAAATCATGTCAAGACAAGAAAGCTTATGAACCCGACACGCCACACCGTCAACCGAGAACTTGCAACAACAGAAATGCATTTGGTAAATTTACATACTTAAGTAGCCGCAGCAAGTTGGTAAAAAGCAGGCTCTACGTCTATTTTTTACGATGCTTGTCAACGAACTTTTACAACTTTTGAAGCTTCAAATGAAGTCGGAACTTTGGGCAGAACCAAATCTACCAGTGGGTGAGACTGACAGACGGATGGACAGTCTGAGACTGAGATCATAATGAAAATGCAGTTATGTTAATTTTACAACAAATTTGTATTTGTATTTGAGAGTAATTTATGACCTCATATCTCAGACAGTTTATGACAGCGAAAATATTCACATGACAGACTGCGAGACTCGAGACTCGAACTCTATTCCAATTCCAGGCTGACAGAATTTTGACATATTTTAGCAGTTTCCGTAGCATCATTATTTATTTATAAATCAATAAAATGCCAGCAAAGAGAGCTTCCAGCAGGTATGCTCCATTGTTGATGCCAAGTAGTTTCGGCATCTGAAATTATATTTAAATTATTCTTTGCTTATTCAAATGTGCCCCTGACATTCATTATACACACACACACTCTCGAATACCGATATCTGCCATGAAGTCATCAGCGTCAACAACGGCGTCATCCACAGCAATTTGATATGCCCAATGCCCCAATCCAAAACCCAAACACAATTTCTCATGCGAACTGGAACTGGCTCCGGCTCCAAGTTCAAGCTAAAATCTCCGTCTCAATCTGAATCCGAGTCTGTCTATTCATTAAGGCGGCAGAGTACAATAACAGCCATCGATCGAATCACATCGCCAGAAACTGATCAACTGATCAACTGAGCAACTGAGAAGTGACATCTAAATGTGTTCTAGGCATACGTCTGTCTCTCCATTGTCTTCGGGTGTCAATAGAGTAGAAGCTTGACACCTGTGGCGCCACAAATGTGGAAGCTTTCCATAAAAAAAGCAAAAAAAAGCAACAATATTACCACGTAAAAAAAACATATTAAAAACTATACTGCTGAAATATATATTAAAAAAAAAAAACAATGCTAAAGCAGTTAAATGATTTGTTAATTAGACATATTTATAGAAATGAAGCAAAGTATTTTTTAAAAATATTTCAAGAGCTGTAATTGATTAATAATCAAGCTAAATGTAAGTCTGATATCATATACAGAATTGTTCAAAATCTAATTGTATTTAAATTCTAATTAAATATTTGTAAATTGTATTTAGTCAGTTTAGCTTCTTGAAGTATCAAATATCGTACTTTTCCAGTTCTTTTGACATTTTTAGGTACACTTTATTAACACATGCTTAACAGAATCCCCCAAAAATAAACTGGATTCGCCAAACCAGACGCTCATAATTCAAATGGTATTTAATTTTTGGCTTTTTTTTTACATTTTAGCTGTGTGGTCCGATAAGCTTGCATGATAATTCTGGCTCGGCTGGTTAACGGTTAAACGTGTAGCGCATAATTCAAACCGAGAGCTTTTACTTTATCGTATTAGGGAAATAAATCAAAATAATACCCAATGTCCCAGCCCAAGAGCCGCAAAAGCCAATCAAAAACGCATCAAAATCGAAAAGGCCGACAAATAAACAACAACAATTTGTCAATGTGGCAACAACAATCAACGCCATTTAATTAGATGCCATTGATTAGAAGAAGAAGAATGGGAAGAAGAAGAAGAAGATGGGCACAAATACCTCAGCTCAGCTGCCGCCTGCATTTTCAAACTGAGGCAAACAACAAAACACAAACCACTTGAAAAACTTGAAAACTTGTCGAGCTTGACAAATTTGACAGGCTTGATTGAAAATGAAAAGCGGCCAGCGGTGAAAAATGCCCAACAATAGAAAGGCTAAAACTAAAAAAAACTAAAAAAAAACCTTAAAAAAAAAGCTGAAAAACTAAAACCCAAAAGAATTTACCTTCGCTCTGCATACCAATTTTCAAAGTCAATTTTCAGAGTCTTGTAAAGCTCTATGACAATGAGCAGCCGAGCACTCGGGGCATTTTGAAAGTCCCCCAGGCAGAAGAAGAAGCAGCAACAACAGCAACAACAACAACAACAACGACAACAACAGCAACAACAACAGCGACAAAGGCAACTGTCAAGTGTCTTTGGCACTTTCCAAAAATCATTCGAAAATATCAATGTTTTTGAAGTTTTGTTTCTCGACTCTTGGCCAGTTGCAGTAGGTGAGAATTTATGTTGATTTGCTGTTTTTTATTTTTTGTTTTTTGTTGTCTCTTTTCTGTTGTAGCTGTGCATCCCTGGCAGCGGCAATTTGTCAACTTGTTTAGTCTCTAAACGCTGCTCGATTGACAGGCCGACTAACTAGCCAAAAAACGCCAAAAGCGGCTGCTGTTTTGGCCTACAAACACTCGTGACACTCGGGTTTTTAGCTGTTTTTTTTTTTTTTTGCATAACTTGGACTTAACTCAAATTGCAGCTTCAAGCACCGCAGCAACTGTTGCCGGCGTGTCGCTGTTGCTGCTGTCGTTGCTGGGCTAATCATATTCTGTGCATATTTTTTTTCGGGTTGTAAACAAGGCGCTTAATAATTTTGTTGTGCTCTTTGTTGACTGCATTTTTGCGCCAGGTGTTGGCAGTTATTTTGGCCAATATTTTAGGCTTATACACGTAGTTAGCAAATGCAAATGTTGCTACTGGTATTACACATTCTTTTGTGCTCCAAACCTGAGGATATTATAGGTGGTTTTGGAAGAGTTTTGAAGGGAAATTAGCTACGTTTAGGCAATTTAAATAAATTAAATTTATAAAGTTTTTAAGTAAACTTAAAGTTTCAGAATAAATTTCTATTAATTCTATCTAACCATCGTCCTTAGCTTTTTTTAAAGGACAATAATTGTCGATATTTTTTAAATAAATGGAGCCAAACAATATTTTAAGCATCTTACAAATTCTATATTTTTTCTATTAGTCATTTTTGAATCTCTTCAGTTGTCAAATATTTTTTCTATTATTTATAGAGCTTTACTGTTCTATTTTAATAATTTATTATACAAAGTTTATTATATTTATTTATATATATTTTTTCTATGTCGATGAATCCCGATGAATATTTAAATATAACAAACAATGTTTAAAACCTCTTACTTATTCTTTATTTTTTCCATTATTTATATAGTTTTCTAAATACTTCTATAATTTATTGTACAAAGTCCATTATATTTATTTATATATATTTTGCCTAAGTCTATGAATCCTATATTTATCCATCTTTCGTTATATAATTTTTTTAGTCTACCTCTCATCTACCATCCATTCAACATTAAATTCTAAACGTTTATACATCTATCTCTATCTGTATATATATCTATATATCCACTCCTGTAACCTATCTACTAGACTATCGATATAACGTTAAGTACTTTAACCCATTTCTAGGCCTTTGCAAAGGCGTCAAGAATAGTTACCGAAAGATGGTTTTAAAATGGCTAGAAAGTGCCAGAGCTGCGATGCTGACGAGGCAAACAGTTAGGACTGTTTGCACAATTCAGTTAGTAGGTTGTTAGGTAGAAGTTCCAGCGAAGTCCAAATCCGCTAGAAGAACAACAAGAAGTACTACGTTGGGTGTGTGGAAGGTCAGACTGTGGTTAATTATTGATGAGTCAAAGATGAGAAGAGAGAGATGTAGAGAAAAGCGGCAGACACCCGCGCAAACTATCTTTTGCTCTTCTCTCTCTATCGCTATCTCGCTCTCTGCCTAGCTGATATTTTGTTTGTGTCATTAACAGACTGAGAGCTGGCCTGGCAGCTGGCATTCCATCATTTTTAATGTGCATGGTCATAAAAAATCAAGTGCAACAAGTTGCCAAAGAGCAGCTCCTCTGCTTACAGATACAGATACAAAGATACATTCTAACTGTTTGCGTGTTTACGACTTATGGACGGTTAGAGTTTTGGGCGTGTCACGTTGACAAATCATCTTGACACCTCCGGCAGGGCAAACAGTTTGGCATTGGATGTCATAAAAATGGGCTACGGACATGATTTGCAATGCAATAAACTTAATTGAGTGCGCGTCAGTTTTTAATTTTAAACCATTCCGCACTGGATGGCGAACCGGTTCCGCTCTCACCAACAACAAAAAAAAACCAAAAAAAAAAATACAAATCTAGAAAAAAAGCTGATAGAAAATACTTAAATATAGAAATAAATACACGTAATTTAAAGAATGCTTCGATTCTCAGGCGTGAAGTCGTAAAATATCTGTTGATGTCGTCATGGGTTAAGATACGCAGTTTACGTTCAATTTTTAACGATGTCATTAAACGCAAGAGAATCGCAGGTATTTTATTTTATATTCTGTTTATACCAAAATACAGATTTCGATTTCGATTTTGATATTTCACGATTTAATTGTTGTATTATAAAATCACATTTTTATTTCGCCATGCGGCGCCAAACTCAAACTCAACCTCATAATCGACAACAATTTCGACCTGTTTCGCTCATCATTAAATTAAACTGATATTTGTATTTGTGGCCCTATCATAAATACACCTTATAGTGGTCATAAATCCGCACAAAGACAGAACATTTCGATCGCTCATGACGCAGTTTTTGGCACATTGTCAGCCAGGTTGTAGGTGGTTTGCCACCACTCGGTGGTTTCTGGTGGTGCGAACTGGCGTCAACTCGTCAGCCAGCTCGTAATCGTACAGCATTTATTGGCATGCCAATTTTTTTAATATTTTAATATGCCTTACAGATAATAACATATTTAAATCCATATATTTATGACCCATTTTCTGGACGGAGAGCAAATTTGGAATATCAAATTATTAGGTATTAAATAAAAAAAAATTACATAATATTAAAAACAAGAATATCTTCTACATCAAAAAGTATTTTTATTAAGCGATAATTTTTAAATAATTTTTTAAATCAACTTATCTCCGATCTAACAAATTTTATAAATTAACTTGCAACAATAATTATTTACAACGAGAAAAAATATCTATACAATAAAATACATTATTCTTTCACGAAATTTTGTATATTTTCTTTGAGTAATCCTATCCTCATTCTAACAAATTGTATAAATTAATTTGCAACAATTAATATTTATAATTAGAGATTATTTGTATATAATTAAATACATTATTCTTTCTCGAAATTTTGTATGTTTTCTTTGAGTAAACTTACCCTCATTCTAACAAATTTTATAAATTAATTTGCAATAATTACTATTTATACTGATAGATAATTTGTAAATAATAAAATACATTATTTTATCACGAAATTCTGTAAATTTTCTTCAAGTAATCCTATCCTCATTCTAATTAATTTTATAACTTATTTAACAATTAATATTTCCAATAAAATTTTTTTTTATTAAAGCAATTTGGTATATTTTTTTGCATAGATTTCTCCTCGTTCTAGCTTGTATTATTTTGTATGTTATGTTGACTCAACTTCAGGTTCATCCCACAACAAACTGGCTGCTGCTGTCTATGCAAATTTGATAATTTAATTTACAACAATTAAATTAAGCCCCGTCTAATGCGCCGTAATGTCTGCTGTCGACAGCTACAAAACCGCAAATCCCGACGTAAGCTGCACTTGAAAAATGGCTAAAAAGTCAACACGTTGCGATCTGAGTTTGAATATCCACAGAGATAGTACATAGATCTAGGGGCTTAGCCATAAACAGCTGTACATAGAGATGAATACAGCGAATAACAAACGAATGCGTTGCCGTTTGCATATGAATTTTGAATTTGAATTTGAATTTCAGTTGGAGTATGCGTTTGAGTTTGGGTCTGAGTCTGTGGTATTTCCGTCATTTAAGCAGCGGCTTAAAATGTTTCTTCATTAGAATAACTGTCATAAAAATAAACGCATAAAATCTCAAACACACTTCGCGTAAGCGGATCTAATCATTTTCCCATAAAGAGAGCCCACAGTTGGCCAGGCAAAATCTGCTTAAATTTCACCTGACACGCTAATTTGGCTAATAAGCATAGCCAACCACACACAAAAAAATACCGCAAAATAATAAAAATACAAATAATAATAACAACACACATGGCAAACAATAAATTTCAAACGAACCCATCAATACCTGTGAGCCGGAGGCGCCAAAGAGCCACCGGATTGGATTAGTGCAAACACAAAGTCAACAAATAAATAAAAAATAAATAAATATTTAAATAAACCCCATACAAAGCCAGACACACATGGAAAATAAAATAAAATAAAATGTATATTTATACAAGCAGATAATAAAGGAATACTTATCGATTTCTAGCTATAACAAAATGATAAAAAATAACGCATTCCATGCATTGTTTGCTCTTACTGTTATAACCTGGAAAAATGATATATGATTTATGTCCAGGTTCAAATTGACCTTTATAGGCCAGCTGAGAATTTTAGAGAAATATTTGCCATTTAACTTATGTATTCCTGGAAAAACCTGAAGTTTTTAAACCCCATTAACGAGCTTTAAAACAGTTAAAGCAAATTGTAGCTGTGCTTTAATGCAAAAATAGCTTTATGGCTGAGCTTTCGCTTGGCGTTAAGGAACTCAATTAGTAGAAATGAGCTTTAACTATAGCTTGAGAGGGGAGAATTATTTATTTATTTATTTATTTAAAGAAAAATTAAATTACAAATTGAAATTAAAAATAATAAAATTAAAATTAAAATGATTAAAATTTAATTTAAAAATATAAGAAAATCTGGGCAAAAAATATAATTATTATGATTATTAGGCTTAAAGCATTCTACAGGCATCTAAAAATCCCATCGCATAATTATTGAGCTGCGAGTTAATCCCCGTCAAATGACAACTGATTTGTGTATTTCAATTTATTGCTTAACAAATATATTTTTTGTTAAACAAATTTATAAATTATTACTTTTGGCGCATAATAAAATTTCATTAGCAAACATTGCCGACGGCGTTGGCGTTTTTGAGGCGCGCGCAGACGGCGCCAGTTTTTTTTATTTTCAAAAGTTTTTTGTGGTTTTTTTTTTGTTGACGCCTCGTTGCGGCCTTTGTTTTGGCCAGATCGGTCACTGAGCGGAGACTGAGATGTGGCTTGATAAATCTCTCAATAACAACGACATAATTTGATTTGGATTTTGATTCGGATTTGGATTCGAATTTGGATATAGATTTCAATTTTGATCAGCCTGACACTGGCCACTCGTCGCACTCGTCGTTATTTTGCATTTTTATTTTGTTGGATAATTAATTTTGTTTGTGCCATAAATCATCTGTACTTTGCATACATTAATATGAAATAGCACATATTTATTTATGATTTAGTATTTATTAATGCAGTGTCAACATTCACGGCATTCCATGCCAACATTTTCCCCCCCAAATACTTGTCTCCCCTCTCCTAATCACAACCCACGCAATCCGCACTCTGCGGCCTCTATCATGAGCTTTACAATCTGCTCAGATTGAGGTCACAACAGCCGAAGAGATTTACACATTGTCACATTGTTGTAGATTCTTATCAATTGTTACATGATTTTCGTCTTATGCCGATTTGAATAACGTTTTCATTCCGCTGAGATACAAACTTTTGATTGAGATTACTTCCGCTTTGAGAGCTGGCCTTTGAGCAGAGGTTTCTAATAAATCAAATTAGTTATAAAAAAAAGCCGATTATTTGGTAAAATTTGGAGCTTGTTAAGCAGGAAAATAATATATCAAATGGGTTTTCATTGTTCTAAGACTAACATGCATTATGGCAAACCCCAAACAGCGTATCCGAAGCTATTAAAGAAAAACAGACTGTTTGAAGTTAACTTAACAGCATAAAATCTTTCGTATTTTTCGAATCCTTTAAGTTTCGCCGTTTCAACTTACCTTTCTGTACTCCATAAGTAACCTATTAAGACTATTTAGGTCATATTCGACCTTGATTGAGCGTAATTTCAATCTTTTTGGATAGAATTATGGCTAAATTGTGATGCCAATATTAATGTAGAGCTCCGAAATCTTCACTATAGTTTTCAGAAGAAAGGTTATATTTGACCTTGATTATCAATGTGATGTAGTTTTTGCTGTTCAGATTTCTATGCAGAATCTGAAGATTATTCGCTGTAAATATGAAAAAATCATCAAGTTTCGCCTCTTTACCTTACCTTTCTGTACTCCAAAGTATCATTTAAGACTATTTAGATCATATTCGACCTTGGTTGGGAGTGATTTCAGTTTTTTTAGTTAGATTTATGGGTATATTTATTGATGCAAATATTAATTTATCGCTTCGAAATCTTCACTCAAGTTTTCAGAGGTAAGTTCATATGTGACCTAGATTATCAATGTGATGTAGGTGTTTCTGTGCAGATTTCTAGGCAGAATCTGATTGACGATCTGAAGATCATTCGCTGTAGATCTGAAAACCTTTCCAAAAATTCCCCCAAATGTTGTTTGTGAAATGAATAGGTCGGGTTTGTATTGTACTATATGTGTTTCATATTTATTTTGAATTCGTATCGTTTCATCGTCATTCGCAAATTGCTCATTATAATTACTATTATGGTTATCAATGGGCTGCAGGGCCGCATTATCATCGTCATCATCAATGTGATTATCGTTAACAACATTAATATTTGCATTAAAATTAATATTAGGTTGTTGTTGCTGCTGCTGCTGCTGCTGCTGCTCTCGATGCTGCAAATGTTGGCCAGTAAAGGAACTCTGCTGTTGTTCTGTAACTGTAACTGTATCTGTATCTGTATCTGAAACTGTATCTTTATCTGTATCTGCAGCTTCGTGGGCTGTCTCTTGGTTGTTGCTGTTGTTGTGCTGGCCATCGTCGTTTATATTGCTAACAATATGATTGCGATTGGCAGCAACAACATCAACAACATCAACAGCAACAGCAACAGTTGCTGCTGTGTCATCAATTCGATCGTTATGCATTTGCTTAAGATTATTGTCATTGAACTTGAATTGAACTCTATTCAACTGGCTAACGCTATGGCTATCGTTATCGCTATAGCTATCGTTATCGCTATGGCTATCGCTATGGCTATCGGTATGGCTATTTGGACTATTTAACTTAGTGCTAGTCTCTAGACTACTAGAATCAGTCGTGCTACTTTTAGTATTCATATTATGATAATGCTCGTTACTGTACAAGTAGTTGTAGTTTTTTGGCAAGGCAGGTATTGCATTATTAGCATTATGGCTATCGCTAATTAGATCTACGTCTAACTTTACATTTAGTTGCTGCATTAATTTTAGGTTTAAGTTTAGGTTTAAGTTTAAGTTTAAGTTACTATTAACATAGGCTTTTGAGTATTCGTTTTGTTGCTGTTGCTCGCGCTTCACGCTCTGCGCCTGCTCTGCCAGCTGCTGCGTCGCTGCCGCTGCCGACGTCGACGTCGACGTCTCCATCAGCTGCATATCCATATCGGCACCACCCGATGTTTGCCCCGCCGAGCGTTTCCGCCTGCCCCGCTTGCGTCTGCTTGCCGCAAACATGGCGAGCGCAGAGGGCGCCAGCGATGCCGTGGCCGTTAGGGCGGTGGAGGCGGCCCTGGAGCTGGAGGCGGAGGAGCTGGCGGTGGGCAACTGCTCAGCATTTGGCTGCCTCTCCTGCCGCTGCTGCTGCTGCTGTTGCTGCTGCTGCTGCAGGCGTCGCTGCTTGCGCCGGCGTCGACGTCGCTCCATTAGCGTGGCGTTGTTGTGATGATGCCGCAGATTCAGATTCTTGGGTTGTGGCTGCTGCATGGCGCCCACCGCTGGGGCATGCTTCTGGCGCTGCCGCAGCTGGCGGTGCCGCTGCAGCTGACGCTGGCGCTGCTGCAGGCGTCGGCTGCGCTGCTGATTCTGTTTGATTATCTTGCGCTCGGCATCATCCAGCGAGTTGTTGTTGTTGTTGTTGTACGACTTAGGGCTATTGTTGTTGTTGTTGTGGTTGTTGTTGTTTCTGTTGTGGCTAGAAGAACTATCGCTATTAATACTTGTTGCTGTTGCAGACTGCGAAGGACGCGGCGGCCTGCCACGTGCCACTGGGCGCGGCGTTGTTGTTGTTGTTGTTGTAGTCGTTGTGGTTGTTGTGGTGCTTGTTGTTGTGGTGGTTGTTGTTGTTGTGGTGCTGCTAACGGGCGCTGGCTTGTGGGACAATTGTCTATGAAACTCCCCGGCCTCGGTGCGGGAGAAGGAGAAACATGCGTTGCGCATCCGATGCTCCTTCTGCAAATCTTTGGGTCCGATGGGTCGGAAATTACGCTTGATGCCCACACGCAGCACCGGATTGTAGGCGGAGATAAACTGGAAGTAGCCCCGATCCAGGGACTCTCTGAAGTGGCAATCTTTTGTGGCGCTTCTCTAAACGGGAGAGAGGAGAGAGACGGAAACAAGGGGAAGCAGAGAGCAAAGATTAGCTAAAAAGTTGATATAGTTAAACGCTTGAATTCCTAGTTTATTTTGTAACTATTTGGAATTTAGTATTTAATTGTTGTTTATTTATATTTATAATTAATGGTTATATTTTAATTTTATATGTAAAATAATTCCAGGTTAATTTTTTTTTAGTTAAAGTTTAATACATTTTTGTTTTGTATTTTTATTATTTATATTTTGAATTTGAATTTTATATTTAATCTAATTCCAAGTTTATTTCTTATTTAATTTTAAATGCAATACATATTTATTATTTATTTGTTTTATTTATAGTCATATTTATAATTATTTATTTTATTTGTATTAAATCTATATTATCAGTTTAATTATTTAATTTTTTATTTTGTATTATATATAATTTCAAGTTTATTTTATATCTATTTTGAATTCAATATATAATTGTTATATATTAAACTTTATAATTAATTGTTATATTTTAGTTTTATATGTAATCTAATTCCAGGTTTATTTTTTATTTAGTTGTTCAATACATATTATTTATAAATATTATTTATTTCTTATTTAATTTTAAATTCAATTCATATTTATTTTATATTTGTATTATTTATAGGCATATTCACAATAATTTATTTTATTTTTATTCAATCAAATTTAATCAGTTTAATTATTTAATGTTTTAATTTGTATTATATATAATTTCAAGTTTATGTTTAATTTAGTTGCAATTCAATTTATATTAATATTATATTTATTTATATTTTATTATTTATTTATTTCATTTTCTTTAAACTATATTTCAATATCAGTTTTATTTTTATTTATTAATATTTTTTATTTATTTTTTTATTTAATTTTTTATTTATTAATCTTTTAATTTTTTTGTATATTTTATTTCTCTATTTAAAATAAATAAAAAATGTGCTTACCTTTCCAACAAGTTTGCCCTGAACGAAGCACAAATAATAGTCGACATCCTTGGCATAGATGGTGATTTTGAAGTCCTGGCTGAGTCCATCGCCAACAACGTCCATGGTGAAGGATTCTTTATCATGCAACGAGAAGAAAAGCGGGGAAAATCCATTTAAAAATTTAATTAATTACAAACAAACAAAAGCAACTGTTTCTGTTAGTTGGGTAAATATTTAATGCCACACTTGAAGCGCAGCGCAGATAACCCAATTAATTGAAAGGTTTTCGATAAAGTTGTGATAGGTTTGATTAGCCCCCATAGCGGGGCATGCTAAAGGAAACAAATCATATCGTAATGAAATTAAATGCGAGAAGATTCCATGGAAGTAGTGCTCTATGCGTTCTAGATTTCTCGGTTCCCCCTCTTAATCAGTCACAATTACGGGTTCTTTATCAAGCTGCGCCAATCAAGCTGAACGAGCTTATGTTGTTGTTTGGCAGTCGTTGAACTCTTCCAAACTTCTATGCTCTGACAGATGTCTAACCCTGAAAGCACTACGAAGAATTCGAGAGCAAGAGACCTTCGATGTGGCAACGCTGGTAAACAAATCGATCAAATTAGCCAAGTCTGGCAAGCATTTTTTTGGCACTTAAGCCCAAGTAGTGTTCCCTGCAGATAAGATAAAATACCAACTAACAAATACCAAATACCGAGCTGACAAAGCGCATTATTTATGAAGATACTTGAACTCTTCTCGCTATCTGAAATTCACGTGGCCTAACTCTCTGACTAACGGCATTTCTCTGCTCACATGCTCAAATGTATCTAGATACTTCTGCCGCTTCTCACGCTCATTGCTCGGCGGTCAGTTGTCAGTTTTATGCAGAGATCAACCCACTTGCGGAACGCTGAATGCTCCTGAACTTCACCCACTGTAAGACTGAGAGACAAATGACAACTGACAAACGACATGGAAAACCGCACGAATTCTCAAATAAATTGAAAGACAGCGAAACGCAACCGCAGCGGGAGGAGGAAGGCTGGGTGGTGTGAGGGGTTGGGGCGTATAACATCAATCAAATATTAAATTACCAATAATTTAATTAAGCACACAATATGCACAGACCGACAACAAAGTTCAAAATAAATGCCAATTCAATTTAAATGCCATCTGACTACAAAGAAAGAGGCAAACACTGGCAAATTGGCAATTGATGAGCCAAACATTCGCACCAAGCGTAGATCACTTTTGGTCATATATTTTTATAGTTTTATTGCAGTTTAGTAAGAGAATTTCTTCACTAGGAACTTCTAGAAAGCCCAACTATTTTTAAAATATTTTTATATTTCAGTAGGTTTAGAAAAATAAATTATTCGTTTGCATTTTAGCACGCCAAACTATGTTTCAAAATTATTTCCTATTTATTATTTGATTTAATATTTAAAAAAAATCTGTTTATATTAAAAATATATATACAGATACTAAAACTATTTTTTTACATTTAAGTTTAATTGTATATTAGTTAGAATTTATAGAAATTAACTAATGGATATTCTATTATATATTTTATTTATATTCGTCAAACTGATTTAATTTTTTAAAATCACTTTTTTCTAGATTATCTATCATTGTTTAATATCTCTTTTACCGATAATTTTAAAAATTTTAAATTTAATTTAGGTATGACTTTTTACCAGATTATCTATCACTGTTTAATATCTCTTTTACCGATAATTTAAAAAATTGAATTAAATTTAACTATCACTTTTTCTTAAATTATCTATTATTGTTTAATATCTCTTTTAACAATAATTTAATAAATTGAATTTAATTTATTGTAATTATTTTATGCTTAATTTAAATTTGCAATTTATATTTTCCTGGTTAAAGGTGTTAGTCAGTATTTAATTAAACAAAATAAAATAAACATCCGACCTTTTTATATAGAATTTTTTTTAAAAGCCAATGATTTTAGTGTGAATTTATTTTAATAATAATATTGAAATATTTCAATAATAATACTTACGTGCTAGAGATATATCCTCGGCCGATACCCTGCCGTGGGCATTGATGTGCAGGGCCCGATTGTTGTGGGACTTGAGAGTTAAAATGAATTCGTCGGTTTTCTTTGCACATGTTGTCGTTACAAGAGCAAGCATTACCTGCAAAGACACAGAGAGGAAGGGTATTTAAAGCATTTAGTATGCAGATACAGGTAGACTATCGTATACAGTTTGCCATAAAGGCCAGAGCCATAAGCTCGGCTAATCCTGCACCATTTGCCATAAATTTCCATTAATACGCCGGGCTTTTTATTATGAAACTCTACACTGAAGCGCAGACCTCGGACACAGACCCAGGCTGGGATTGGGATTGTAAATGAAACCGAAACTGAGTCTCGGCACAGATGTGACACAATATGCCGACAGTCTGCAGCCACGGCTGTTTTTTAGCAGCCAAAATGTTGCTGTTTTTTATAGGCAAAGCTTAGCCGCTGTGGCGATCAACGCTGTTCATTAAATCACGAGTGCTTGTGGCTCTGGAAATTGCCTTTTAAATTGGCCCTAAGGTAAACCTGCACAGTGTAGCCATAATTCTATTGACAGTTGTGTGAAATAGGAATAAATAAAGTACAGTGGAACCAGCGAGTGTGCATCCAGCGAGTGTTCGTCCAACGAGTGTTTGGCCAACGAGAGTGCGTCCAACGAGAGCTCGGCCAACGAGAGTTAGGCCAACGGCAGTTGAGTCAGAGAGAGTAGGTTCTGCGAGAGTTCGGTCAACGAGTATTCGAACAGCGAGAGTCGAACCAACGAGAGTTCGGCCAACAAGAGTACAGCCAGCGAGTGTTCGGCCTGCGAGAGTTTGTGCAACGAGAGTTCGTCCAACGAGAGATCAGCCAGCGAGAGTTCTACTAACGACAGTTCGTCCGACGAGAGTTCGGCTATCGAGAGAAGATGCAGCGAGAGTTGGAAAAGCGAGAATTAGCCAGCGAGAGTTGGAACTAGAGTTTGCAGAGTCTTATAAACTCAATACATATAATTTGTTTATTGAAATTTCGGAAATTTAAAAGCTTTTCTATATAATAGCCTTTGGCATTTGGGATGGACATCGACAGAAAGTCAGTCAGTCAGTCAGTCGCAACAAAGGGTTTTAAATTGAAATATGAGTAAAATACATGAATTTTCAAACTGATCTTTTAATAAGACTCGGGAGTTTACAGAAGTAGCTGAAAGTTCAGAGTTGCAGGTTGGCTCAAGTCCTATTAATATTTATTTATAGAACCGATTGTTATGCGACTTCCTCTAGATAACCTTACAGTGTCCAAGATATATTTGTAAGCATGTTTGCACCATCATCGATCAATTTATGGGGTTTACTTTAAACACAAACACCTGCTGCACTTGCTGCCGAATTAATTTTCTTGGCCTTCGCCTGTTGCCAGGTGTGTGGATCAATTATCACGTGTTTGGGACATGTTTTGTCTATCGGGCGACACGTTTTTTATTTAGAATTGTTGCTCATAATTTGCATAAATATATTGTTGATATCGCAAATTGTTGTTGCTGCCAGAAAAAACAAGAGCTAAAAACTGCGCAGTCAGCCTAAAATAAACAGCACTTAATGCCATAAATCTATATATAAATTGTCATATCTATAACTAGGTAACAATTTTATTATAGTTTTTTTTTTTCTTTTTTTTTTATTTATTTATCGTGCATAACTTGCCACACGGCACTACAGTTAATGATACTCTCGGTGGTTTGGTTGCAAGTGCCGTTTATTATTAGCAAATAATATCTAAATATATAGTTGATATATAAGTCGAGAGCTTAAGTTAAGGGGGGTTTAAAATTCCTGCGACTTTGGTGAAATATTTCAGCTGCTTGTCAGCATTTCATCAGCATTGCATGCAACGCGTTGACACAAAATCAAACATTAAACATCAATAGGCAACAAGTGTCAGTTTATTTTGTTTACTTCCAAAACCCCCCATTTAACCCATCCCCCCTTCCCAAAAAAAAATATCTGAGACTTTTGGGGGGCCTGCTGTTTGTGCTACTCATAAAAGTTGTTCGTTTTCTGCTTTCAGTTTTCAGTTTTTGAGTTTGGACTTTTCAGTTTCTCTGTTTTTTTTTTTTTGATGGGTTTCTGAAATGACGTGCGACCTTTTCTATAGTTCAATGACGCTTGTGTGCGTGTAATAATAATAATTATTATTATTATTACAATTTTATTTTTATTACTTTGTTGCTGGGCTCAAGTGGCTCTGCAGACTGCAGACACCAGACCCTGAGCCACAACCAGAGCCAAATACTGAAGACGTTGCCACTCCAATGTACACACAACACACACACACACACACACACACACACACACACACACACACTCTCACTTACTGATCGCCTCAGATATCATACACCCCAGCCCCTCTCCACCCCGCCCACTTCACTTGTGATTACACACTCGATCTTGTTATAATAATCAAACGCCAAGAGACACAACACCAATACAATCGCACAACACACACACACACATGCATAGGGAATATTTTTCGTATGTTTTTTTTGTATTTCTGTTTTTTATGATAATTATTTGGAGTGCTGAAAACAATGACAACAACAACAACTGTCACAACAAAATCTTTTTGTATGCGCAGCAAATATTTTCGATATCGAACGCGCACTGAATTAATCGAGTTGGATGCGAGTTGTAATTGCTGTACAGAAACTTGCATAATTATATGTTAAATATTCATTAATATATACACACACAGATACACACACACACACACATATAGGCAGCACTTAACACCTAACTATATCGTAAATCAATCGGAGACAAGCGATATTCAATAAAATAATGCGAACACGCCCCAATCGACAGGCGAATGCAGTTACTGCTCAGTCATCAGCAGGTACTTGGCATGTAATTAAAGAACAAGCTCGCAACTGGCAAAATACCTGACTTGCAGATACCCTGTAAGTCAAGCGAATGCTGCAAGTTAAGCCAAACTAAGCTAAAGCATATCAATTTTCCATCATTTTCATCGTATGCATTTCCCTACATTTTTATCAAAGCCACTAAATAATCTGACTTAGGAATACCCTATAAATCTGCTGTTCTAAGTTTAAATTAAATGCATATGATAGCTTATAAGTTATCATATAAATATACCCTGTAAATCTGCTTTTACAGGTTTAAATTAAATACATATGACAGCTAATACGTTATCATATAATTATTCATTTCATTCTTGGCATACCCTGTAAAAGCAAGCTCTGTTCTGTTAGTTCAACTTACCATCAGTATAAAAATAATCCTGGCATTGAGCAGCATGAACTGTAGTACCCTGTAAATAAAGCAAACAAATACGCAAAGTTGAATGTCAGCATTTCGATAAACGATATGAATCGACTTACGGTATCGACTATAAATAATAAAAATAAAAAATTTTCAAAAATATATAAAAAACGAGAGACAAAGAATTAGCATAAATCATACCGATTATTAATGATTATTAATTATTTTATTGATTTGTTTTGTGTTGTTTTGTTTTGTTTTGTTTTGTGTTGTTTTTGAGTAGAACTTCCGTCTGATGAGACGCTGGGAATTTGTTTAGGGAAGACAGCAATTAAGTCATTTCATTTGTGATCATTTGCCGATCGTGAGCTCTTTAAGCCGCAATATTATTGAAATATTCAGTCTCATTCAAGCCGCGTATGAGTAGTATTCGTAGTATTCATGAGTGTACTCATGCCAGAGAGCAGCTTTTGCTCAATGTCACCAGCCACTCAAATTGGCTATGGAAAAAGCCAAGAGAACACAAAAAACAAATTTATGTTTTGTTTTTGTTTTGTTATGGCTATTTTGTTATTGTTGTGTGCCTATCGATCGGTATATACTATATATATATATATCTGTATGTGGCATATACCCTTTTGAAATATATATACAAACATATTTGTAGTGCAACTGACGCTGACTAATCCCCTTTGCCAGAGGCCCAAAAGGTCATTGATTTCAGCTTAGAGAGCTGAACTAAAGAATTATTTGCCTGGGCTGAAGGGTAGTTTCTTAAGACGAAGGTCTCTTTTGCCATTCTCTGTGCTTTTTTGCTTTCTGCTTTTTGCTTCTTTCTTTCGCTTTTGAAAAGTGAAAATCGCGCATAACAAAAGCGACTCGCAAAACTGCACAAGAAATCAATATAACAGACCATCGAAAAACAAGTAAAGAAAGAAAGAAAACCTAAGAGAGTCCCAGTCAACGGCTACCAAATTACAGGGCCCAATTCCCCGTTCTCAAAACCCTCACAGTGGGCAGTCCCAAAAAAGAAGAAGAACATGGTATAAAAAGCAGAAAAGAAAGGCACAGAAACAGAGCACAGCTTCGCATAAGATCTTAGTAGCTAAGGAATCAAATGCCTCTTGGCCTCAATGCGATTTTTATCATCATTTTTCAATTTCACAGCAGACAATAATACTACTAAATAAAGCATTCAATGCGAATTGAAATGGATTCAAATGCTGTTTTTTTTTTTTTTTTGCTAATTCATTGATTGGAGCGTTATCTTCTCTCTTCGTCGCTCTTCGTGCGACGATTTCGCTGTGCCAAGCAATTAAATGAATTCCCTATCTGTTGCTCCGTTTGTTCTCCTTCCCTTTGTTGTTCTCTCTGTTATTCTCCTTGCTTTTCGCTTCCTCCTTTTGCGTATTAGTTTAATTTATGTTTAGCTTGCATTCAGCACAGCATTTTTTATGATTTATACCGCTTGAATTTCAATGAGACGCTGCGAGTATGTGTAACATAAGCAAATACTGCAATTAAAGCTTAAGACTGCTTAGCAGAGAGCTTTAAAAGCTTTGCGAAGCGTGTATTTAGAGCTTTTTAAACTGAAATGCTTTAAAGCTTACAGTCGACTTAATAGTTTAAAGACTTAAATCATTTGTTTAATATAAAATATCTTTCAAATAAGTTCAATCAATTTAGAGCAAGTTTAAATCTTTAAAGCTGTTTGTAGCATTAAGAGTTTAAGTCTTAAAACACAATTTAGAATTATTTGAAAATTCCATTGTTATACAGAAATGAAGCTGCATAGCTGCATGTTTCAGAAATTCTAAGTCTATTTAAAGCTTTAGCTAAAGAGCTTTAACTTTAAAGCTTCAGCTTAAGAGCTTTAACTTTAAAGCTTTAGTTTAAGAGCTTTAAAGCTTAAAGCTTGTTTATCCTAACACTTACTTTTATGAATCTAATATTACCTAAAGTTTGTTTTAGCTTTAAACTTTAAATCGACTGAAAGCTCTGCTTACAATCTTCAACTTGTTTACATAAAGCAGCTGCCTCCAATAAGCTGTAACTGCCATATATTTTAAATGAGCCCGACTTATTGGCAGTAAATTGTTTAGCTTATCAACCCTACGTAGCGCCATATGTCCCGACATATTGAAATGGAAACCCAGGGGCCAGTTTCTAATGCACAAAAGCTCGGCTAATGCCGGCCTGTGACCCACAGCTAAACCGCGAGTAAGGCGAGTATGAATATGGGTGTGAGTGTGAGTGTGAGTGTGAGTGCGAGTACTGAGTATTCCATTCTTCTGGTGCTTGTCTGTGTCTCTATGCCACATTTCTCGTGTATGTAATTTGATATTGCTTCTGGAGCCCTGTGTCTGTGCTTTACTTTTGTTTCCTTTACAATGCGGCTCATAATTACCTTTTTGGTATGCAGACAGAAGCACAGCAGACGCCCAAATGAACTTGAGTGTATAACGAAAGCATAGAATGGAATAGAATAGAATAGAATAGAAATAGAGATAGAAGTAGAAGAAGTAGAAGTAGAAGAAGTAGAAGTCGAAGCAGAAGCTTGAGGCGTCTGAGCTACACGTTGCTGATACTGATTTTGATTCTGATTCTGATTCCGATTCTGCTTTTGTTCGTCTGACGCAATAGACGACAGTTTAGGCCATGTGCCTGGCATACTGAATAGTTTTCCCACTTGTTTTTTTGGCTAGTAAATAGCACTAGCAGCTATTTTTTTTAGCTTTTTTCAATGCAGGAATTTTCTACAATTTTCTACAATTTTGTTTTCATTTCTCTTTCTCTTGCTTCAAGGAACGTGCCTGCATTTCAATTTCAAGGACCACCCGTTGCAGTAGCACTTAATCAATGCAGTCTGCGTCTGGGAATCAAGATATATATATATAATTTTAAACAATATAGTATTCATTTTAAGGTCTATTAGCAGTAGTTCTTGGAATATATTCCGCTACGTCACAATGCCGACAATCTAATCGCGCTGACATGTTTGTTTCTTTTCGAATTTCGTAGTTTTTTCCACTCGCAATTGGCCTGCAGATTGTATAGACCAAAGCGATTTGTATTTATTTGCATGCAAATTGATAAAAAATAAAAAAATAAAAAACCGCAGCTGATCCACCTGCCAGATTAACCCGTCAACTGTTGTTCAAATATAGGTTCAGTTTATGCTAAACTCGTTTATAAAACTATTATTTATTTCACATTCTCTGCCTCTGTTGCTTTTGTTGCTTTTGTGGCTTTTGTTGGTTTTGTTGGCTTTGGCCAACACGTGTCACACGTTTGTGATTGCAGGCATTTGCGGAATGTCGCCTTGATTAGATTAAAGCCAAATAGTAGACAGCAACAAACTGCTGGGTCAAGATTTGCGATAAGCTGGCCAAATATTGCGATTGATAAGGCCCCATGGAAATTTGCAACTAGCTAAAAAGAGGCTAAAAATTCATGCAGCAAATCCTTTTAACAAGAATTTTAAATTATTGTTTATTTATTTATTAATAATTTAATTATTTATTTATTTAATTAATTATTTATTTATTTGTTTGTTTATTTATTTATTTATTTATGTATTTCTTATTTAAATTATTTTATAATAACTCTTTCTGCAACTTCTGAACGGTTTTGCCTTTCCCTTTCTTTACAGCTCCTGCTGTTTTTGCGCTCTCTCTCTCTCTCCCTTTTTTCTCTCACTTTTTCTCTCTCTCTCTCTCTTTCTCTTTACTCCTCTCTTTCTCTCTCCTTCGCACCAGCTGCCGTCATCAATCATGTAATCGCTTAATAACAATTACAGCAGCAAATCCGCTTGCCTCAACCCGTCCTGCTCCTGCCCCTGCCCCTGCCTCTTTGCCCCTCTGCCTGCCACGTGTGGCAAAGTGTGAAATTTCCTGCTGTCAATTGTGCGTACAACGATATGCATATGCGATGGTCACCCTAATTTTTAGTGCAAACTCCAATACTCCGGCGTATTTGCCACACTGCACTTAATGCAATTTTCATTTGCTTTTCGCATTATTGTTGTTGCTCTTAGGGGTTGCATCATGTTATTTAATACCCAACGCATCATCCACCTTGCGCTTTCCTCAGCCGCATTGCCTGATCCTTTCCTCCCTCCCCCCTCCAGCCACCTCTCTCCTCATCAAACAGTCCCTCCCCCCTCTCGCTGTTGCCTTGACTGTTTCCCTGTTCCGGCCCTGGCCGGCTGCAATTGCAACTCTTTGTGCACTTTGTCCTGTTGTTGTTGCTGTTGTTGTTGCTGTTGCTGTTGTTATTGTTGTTGTTGTTGCTGTTGTTGTTACTGTTGTTGCTGTTAGGGGCGTGCGCTTTAATGAAGTTCCCAAAAGGGGCTCAATGCAGTTGGGTTTGCTGACTTTGACAGTTGCCAGTTTGGCCGTTGCTTTGTTTTTACTTTCTACGCTTTGCTCTTGCTTTTGACATGGGCATACACGGTAAAAAATTATATATAATTGCAATTTATTAGCAGCTTTATTTGTGTAATAATTATTTTATTTTTAACATAAGTTATCATTTTAGTTTTATTGCTCTTTAATTATTTTCGTAGATTCTTTTCTTTGCTGTTGCTTTGGCCTACATAGTAAAAAAAATAAAGTAGAACTACAATTTATCAATTATATATTAATTTTTTTATTTTTAACATCAATATTTTTGGTTACCGTAATTTATTTTTATTGTTTTGTAATTATTTTTGTATAATTTTATTTTTATACCCTGTGCCCATTGAAAAATGGGAAAACAGGGTTAATAACTTTGTCAGAATGTATGTAACAGGCAGAAGGAGGCGTGGCAGACCCCACAAAGTATATATATTCTTGATCAGGGAGACGAGCTGAATCGATTTAGCGATGTCCGTCTGTCTGTCCGTCTGTCCGTCTGTCTGTCTGTCTGTCTGTCTGTATGAACGCGTCGTTCTCAGCAACTACAAAAGCTAGAGATGCCGTTTTGGTTGCTATAGATAGGTAGTTATCTTACGCAGATCAAGTTTATCTCGAAAATTGGATGCCACGCCCCTTTGACGCCCAAAAATCAATAAAACCCAAACAATCCCGTGTTTTTGAACATAAAAAGTTGAATAATAAGCGTAATATCAGACATAGAAGGTTGTTATTTGGAACATAAGCTCTCTTGTATTATATTTAACTGTCCTGAAAAGCGCATTGAAATCGGTTAAGAAACACAGGAGATATAAGCTTCACAATAGTTGAACTTAAAAGTTCAGAAACAAGCGTAATATTAATCATAGAATGTTGTTATTGTTGAATATATATTCTCTTGTATTATATTTAACTGTCCTGAAAAGCGCATTGAAATCGGTTAATAAACAAAGGAGATATAAGCGACGTAATACTGCATGCACACGCCGTTGCAGCTAAGCCGCCTTACGCTTGGAAATAGTGTGCGAGCGAGATGGCGATACCAAGCCGCTGCTGGGCGATTGTGGGATTGTAAGAACATTTGAACATACAAAGTTAAACAGCAAGCGTAATATTGAATATAGAATGTTGTTATTTGGAACATAAGCTCTCTTCTATTGTATTTAACTATCTTGAAAAGCGCATTGAAATCGGTTAATAAACACAAAATATATAAACGAAACGAAGCGCGCCCATACTATTCTTTATAAATAAAATAAATTATATTTAAAATATTTAAATTGTAAACTGTATTTGCGAGCGCGCAACGCGAGCTGTGGCACAGGGTATAAGACAGTCGGGCCCGTCCGACTGATCTGCTCCGCCCATTCTGGTTGGTTAATAAACACAAAACTTATTTACAGAAGAATTAAAGCCAATGCTATGTAATTTTTATTTGCTACTGAAATTGCGGTAAAAACTATTTCCCTTGCTTGATCTCAAATACTTCGAAGGTGTATTTCTCAATGGCCTTCATGTTCGTGATGATAAACTCCTTGAGGGCCTTGACATATTCGCTAGCTGAAGCAATTAGTTTCTTGAAGGCCTCAATCACCTGTTTTTCGCCCTGCAGCTCACCCTTGTAAAGGTCTTCCGATATCTTAGTGATATAGCCGCGAATACCCATGATTTGCGCCTGCACAGATGCAAAGCTCTCAAATGGCTGCTGTGGCAGTTTTCCGTGTATCTCAATGTTGCAGGACATCAGATCCTTCTTAATTTCCGGTTGAGCTGTAGCCATTATTATTTTTTGTTTAAAATTTTGATATACTTCTGAACAGGTCGAAAAGGTAATGCTATGTATGTAAATGCTATGAAGTAATATCAAACGCCTGCTTCAGCTTTGACTTAATGAGTTATACGCTCTAAACACGCACACTTGGGGCTCTAATCTCTGAAACAGATCAGCAAAGTAACATTAAATTAACTAGACTCAAGTTGCTTAAATAATTACAATAATTGCATAATTATAATTTAACATACATACATATATTAATAGAAAATAAAAAAAATAACAGTTTAAAACATAAACATAATTTGAAGTTTAAAATTAAATCACAAGTTTAATGTCAAGTCTTTTGTAAATAATACTCAAAGTGGTTTTAACTTAATAGCTATATATTTTAAATTTTTATTTAATTAGCCTTATCCATTAAATTTGAATTTTAATATTTGCTATCTGTCAACACATAAATACATATTCTAAAATATTTTATAAATTGTATTTAAAATCCTAGTCATTTAACAATATATTTTTACTGTGTAAATATATTTTTCGGCAAGATTTTCTTAAATGCTCTATATATTTTATCTAAATTCCAATCACTTAACTTTTTTTTTTAAATTTTATTTTTATTTTTAACAGTAGCTACTAAGGCTAGGGTTAACTTTTCTATTGTTTGCTCTTCAAATAGAACTTGAACTTGTCAGTAGCTGCAATAACGCCCCAAATATACGACAATATATAGAATATATAACATTCCTATAGCCGTAACTGCAGCAACAACAAATCAGTTACAAGTTCAGTGTACTCCAGCGATAAGCTCATGTTTTTTTCAATTATTTTTTTTTAGAGTGCAGGAGTATCTGCGAGATACTCGTAGCGTATCTATTCTATCTACATGCCAGACGCGCAAATTATTTGACATGCACGCGTTGTGTGAGAGAGAGAGTGAGAGAGGGAGATGGGAGAAAGGGAGAGAGGGAGAGAGTTCATAGGGCAGGGCGTATAGAGCTGGGGCATTATCAGGTCCCAGATGTCGTGCCGTTACACAAATCTGAGCTCATTAGCAGCCAGCCCGAACCCCTGGCGGAATTTGGGCAAAGTTCTCTGCTCTCTGCGGCTGCATAATGCTCAAAATAGGCGTGAAAAACCTAGGTGCGAGAGGGGGGTGAGCGGTCGCAGGGGGAGTGGGAGGGGCGTGCTGTTTAGAGTTGTGTTTTCTGGTGTCTAATGCGATTTTTGTGCCAGCCACAGCTGCAGGGCGAAGGGCTGATAAGCTGCTTTGGGCTGATAAGCAGGGAAGGAGGGAGAGAGGGTGGGATAAAGGGAGGGATAGAGGGAAAGAGAGGCAGCTAGCTGCTACTTAAGTGGCGGCGTACAAAACCAAATACATTTTTGTTGTGCTAGGCAAGCGCAACTTTCCCAAATTGTCAATATTGGCTCGACTGCAGCGAAAGAGAGAGCGTCGAAGCGGCAGCAAACAGAGGCAGAGAAAGAGAAGGAAAAAGAGACAGAGAAAGAGACAGCGATTGCATAAATAACTGCAATTTAGTTAAGAATGCAATTACGTTTAGCTTATCAATTAGCTGCATATTCAAATACACTCATGAATGCATTCATTTCGATATGATTAACAAGAATCGCTGACAACTTTCTAGTTTTCTCCCAAAAATTTGTTATGATCAAGCATTTTGCAATCAGTGTGTGTGTGTGTTGTATGTGTGTGTGTTGTATGAGTGTGTGTATATGTATGAGTATGAGTGAGTGTGTGAGTGTGTGTAAAGTGGGTGTGTTTGTTGTTTTTCACAACAAAAGCAGAGACAGCGATGCTTCGGCTGCACATTGTAGGTCAGGTGCAACGGCGGCCCTAAATGCAGCTGTCTGTCTCTCTCTCTCTCTCTTTCTCTATAGCTATCTCGCTCTTCTGCTCTTGCTGTCTCTGTCTTTCTGTGGGCAGCGCGGGGGCTGCGGGGTAAGCCCTCAACTTGGTAATTTGTAATGCAAATATTTGCATAAATTGAAAAATTTAACAGCCACGTATTGGACGCTGTCGTGATTTATCTGCCTATGCCCCTCTGCCCCTGCCCCTCCCCCTCTCCCCCTTCCAACTTACTCTGCCATGCCGCAAAGCTAATTTAATTGTTTTACAAAATAAGCCAAAAAAAAACCAATAAAAAAAAAACCATAAAAGAAAGCGCAGCAGCCGCCCACCCACGTAGCTAAAAAATAATGCAAGTAAAAAGGCCGCAAGTTAAAGCCACTAGCTATTGACTAAAGATAGCAGCTTTAACTAAAGTATTCAGCTGTCAAACGAAAACGAAAACAAAAACAACATAAAATCGAAGCCAAACCAAAATAAACAACAAACACTTGAGGGCCGTGACTTTATTTCTTGATGTACAAATAATAAGCCAAATAATACGAAAATCATTTTATTTTGTTGACTTGTAGCATTTTTTGGCGCTTTGTTATTATTATTATGCTAGTATTTATACTTGTATTTAGTAGGTGTGTGTATGTCTAGTTGTATATGTGCCTGCTATATAGCACATACATACATATATCTTCCAGTTTTCTCTGCTTTTTTTGAACGTGTAGGCGATAAGATAACTGCGCGTCGCACTTCTAGACTTTATATTATACGCGGTGTTGTTGTTGTCTGAGCACGGTATTATTATTATTACATCCATTCCCTTTTTTTCAGATATATAGCTCCACTATAAACATAAACCCATGTATCTTTGCCTGCTGTCATTAAAACAATTGAGGGGAATTTTAAATTTTATATTTTTCTTCTTTCAAAAATGGCAGTTTTAGCTATAACCAAATTCTAAACGTATTTATTGCCAAATTTTTGACACTTTAAATTCCCTAAATAATTGAAAATAATATTGCAATTTAAGCACAACATTTTACTTTAAAGCCACAACTTTTAAATATTTTCCTAGCATTTAAAAAATATTATTATTTGCTTCTTTCATAAAATCAAAGATTAAAGCATATAATAAATGTTAAAATAAATTAATTATTAACCCATAATTATTTAAGACTTTTATGATGACTTTTATTATGTTTTAGATTTATAAAAAATTTAGAAAAAGTGGCTAATAAAATCTGTAATTAATTAGCTACTATTTTAAGCAAATTTATAAAATATATTGTCATAATTTAAGTACAACATAAATTTTAGAAATTCAAGGTATTTCAATTACTATCCCCTAATTATTGTTATTATAAACTTTAACGATGACTTTTATTATGTATTTGATTTATAGAAATAATAAAAAAAAGGTGCCCAATAAAATTAGTAATTAATAATCCAAAATTTTAAGCAAATTTATAAAATATGGTGTCATAATTGAAGTACAAAATAAATTTGAAAAATCCAAGTTATTTCAATTACTATTCCATAACTATTTAAAACTTTAACGATGATTTTTATTATATTTTGGAAACATAAAAACAATAAAAAAAATGTGTCTAATAAAATCAGTAATTAATTATCCACAATTTAAATCAAATTTATAAAATATATTGTCATAAAATAAATTTAAAAAATCCAAAATTATTTCAATTACTATGCCATAACTATTTAAAACTTTAACGATGACTTTTATTATATTTTAGATTTATAAAAATATTTATAGAAAAAGTGCCTAATAAAATCGGTAATTAATTATCTACAATTTAATTTATTTTATGCAAATCTGTTGAAATAATTTGTAGAAATTACATCATAATTTAGGTAACATGCTAAAAATTGCAAATTAATTATGGCAATAAAGATTTTCTTCAAACTGTACAGTTTTTCCATTATGTTGTCCCCTAACTCAATTTGCGATATTGCGCTCTTGAATTGTGTGTCATGAGCAATTGTTTAGAAATGCGCTAAAATGTTTGTCAGCAAATTGTGCAAAAATACAAAATATACAAAAAAAAATGAAAAAAAGAATCGTAATAATTGCACAATGCTTTATAAACATTTGATAAACATAAACAAATTGAGTGCTGGCTGATGATTGACGACGCTTTTTGCTCGCGTTTTAAAACGCGTTCGCGTCTCTCATGCGTTATTTATAAAATGCTGAGCTAAAGCCAAGATTCCCGGCTGACTCAGAATGCCCAAATCGCCGTCATGCTGCTATATATATATATGCTATATATATTTCTATATATATGCTGTATATGAAGCATCAGCTTCGACCTCATCATCAACATCAACATCATCAGCACGAAACGTGACTTTTAAGGTCATTTTTTTCGATTGCCAGGAATTGACTGCGTCAGTGTTATAATTGTTTCTATATTTTTTATATTTTTATTTTTTATTTATTTTTTTTTTATTTTTTAGCAGGGAGCACCCACTGCCTATAGCTATAGAGTTGCTTCCTATCTGCTGCTGACATAAAAATTGGCACGCTTCGAAATAATAGTTGACAAACGTCGCAAATTTCGCCTCAAATTTTGCGCTTTTTTTGTGCAGCTTTTTAGCCACCCGCGCGTAACCTAATTAAAAAACTTCAACTGACTTTATTTCTGGATGTTGCTAATTTTTTATTTTTTCAGATTTATTTGCCGCCAACGTTTTGTTATATTTTTGCGATTGCTTATTAAAAACCCGCCCGCCATAATTTCAAGCGCATTGTGAGATTTGTTTTTATTCAGCTGCATCGGAAAGCTGGCGACAGGTATTATATTATATATACTATTTATATAGGTATATAGGTTATCTGAAACGATATATATATATATATAAAGTGTACTAATTGATGGCAGTTTTGGCTAAAAATGATAGTAAAAAGCACTTCAAGTCACATGAAATGGTCGAGCAACAGCTGCGTTTTATTGAGATTTATGAACTGATAGTTGCGCTTTTGGCAAATCACAAAATAAAACCAACTGAAAAATCATAAAATCGTAAATTCTTTTATGACTTGGCACATATTTGTGCAGCTTTGATTAAATGCAATCAATAAGTAAATACTACACTCTCAGCCGCAGACAGCTAAAGTGCCAAAGAGATACACTTGCTGCTAATAGATACAGCTACAGATACAGCTACAGCTACAGCTACAGATACAGATACATTTATTTATTTAGATATTTTATCATAATCCTAACAAGCATAAAACTTATTGCATTAGTCACTATACAAATAAAAAAAAAATTAATTAGAAATATTTGAATTTGAATTTAAATTTTAATTTGTTATGGGTTTTTTAGCTAGAACGTAGCTCAATCTGAACGTAGCTCAATCTGTCAATTGATCAATTGCTGGTTATATCAATTGATCAATATATAAAATGCCAATTAGCTTAACCCTCTAACGCCATCTTCCAAAATAATAGAAGAAATGCATTCAAGTATTTTTTTCTATAGTGAATTTGGGCTCCTAAACTCAAATATGAAGTCAAAAAGAGCGTAGATGCTTTCGTTTACCTGTAAGGTGAGAAAAGGTGAATGAGTGCCTCAAGGCACTCTTAGGTCTTTAAGGCAAAAAAAATTACTTCAAAATTATAACGTCAAATTTTATTTTTTTGTATTATATTCCACAAAACAATTTTTATTGGCTGTGCAGCATAAAAGCAAATTGCATTTAAGGCAAGAACATTGTGTTTGTAATGTTTTGCACTACTTGCACCATCTTTTTCCACTATTACGATCCACCTCGTGCGGCAAATGGTTCAGTTGATCAAAGCGCAAGTCCAAAACTGGTTATATATCAAGTCTGACAACTTTAAACGAATCTTCTTTGCCATATCTTCAAATATATATATTGCCATATCTTCAAATATATATACATTACGAACGGACAGACAGACAGACAGACATGGCTATATCGACTCGGCTTGTATCCTTGATCAAGAATATACTTTGTAAGGTGTGCCACGCCTCCTGCCTGTAACATATATTCAAAAAAAGTTATTAACGCTGTTTTTTCCACTTTTCAATGAGTACAAGGTATGAAAATTATACTATAAACAAATAAATTGCGCGTAGCTGTGAACTAGCTGCTAACAAAAAAGTTGACCTTAAGCCCTAAGAGTGCCTCAAGGCACTTATCACTATTTCACCACTGCAGCGTATGTCTATTATATATTTGCATACCTATTAATTATTTTTAATAGTAAATATACTTACCTTTCACCAAAAAAATAATCACTTCGATTAGTTTTATATATATTTTTTTATAAACATAACAAAACACAACTGTGCGCAGCTGAAATTTGGCACGCGAGTTAACGCATGTGCTGCGCAAGAGAAAATACCAAGTGCAGTTAAAAGCTCCTGGGAGCTTTCAAAGCTTCTACACGTACTCCTGGGAGCTTTCAAAGCTTCTACACGTATTTTGGCGTTTGTTCTTAACTGCAATCAAATATTTAAATGATGCAAAAGCTCTTACTTTTTATTTAAATGTAAATAATGTAATGAGTGCCTCAAGGCACTCTTAGGGCTTAGAGGGTTAAGGCAGCTACTAGTTAGAAAGTTATAATTTAAAAAGGCTCTGTGTCTGCCTATTTAAATTAGAATTTATTTACACATAACTTTACAATATTTATATTTAATTTTTTTAATAATTTATTACACAATTATATTTTAATATTTTATTAATAATTATGCTTTCAATTTGTTTTACTTTAAGCCCACTTGAGCTGCATTTATTGGGCTACCTGAATTTAGCAGCGACTTGTAGGCATTATAAAAAGCTAATACGCTTATCAAAGTACACACAGAAAAAATGTGTGTATTTTACAACAGTTTTTTATGTGCGTGTGTATGTGTGTCTCTGTGTGTGTGTGTTTTATCTGTGTGCATTTCCGTTTAATTAATAAAAGAAACTCAAATCAAATATTGTCTATTTTTAATTAATAAAAGAAACTCAAATCAAATATTGTCTATTTTTACGAAATGCTTATCACAATCTTCCAAAAAAAAAACCTTGATGAGGCGTGGCATTATTTGACTTTTGAAATTTTGAAGGTGTTGCAGTTGTCGCCTGCTTAGTTGGATGGGGGCACTAAAAAGCTAAGCCAAGTAATTTTTATGAATTTTCTTAAAAGCTGCTTAAAGCTGATTAATCAGGCAGAGCCAGGGGGATGTTGTTAGTGTTGATTTATAACTCAGGTAAATGTCCTGAGATCAGAACACGCCACAACCAGCGCTCGACCCTTGCGTTTTTTTATGCAGCATTTTTTAAAGGGGTTGTGCACACACACATAGAGAAAGAGAGAGAGAGAGAGAGAGAGAGAGAGAGAGAGAGAGAGAGAGAGAGAGAGAGAGAGAGAGAGAGAGAGAGAGAGAGAGAGAGAGGCTTGCATGTGTTGGTGCCATAACAAGTTATAAAATATATTTAGCTATTATTGCCGGTTTGGGTCTCCTTCGATTTCATATTTCTCGTTTGGAAACATGCAGAATTGTGCTTTTTATGCGTTTGAAAATTGTTTTTTAAGTGAAATTACTTTTGCCCTGTCCGCATGTGTGTGTGTGTGTGTGTAAAGTATCTCAATGTCTGTGCTTGAAATACATTTATTTATGTGCAGGGATTTTATACACAGGTCATGGTACGCAGCGTGCTTTTTAAGGCTTTTGTGCCTCGTTTTGATATGCTAAGGGCAGCAATCAGAGAATCGGAGAAATAGAGAGAGAGAGAGAGAGGTAGAACAGAGAGAGAGAGAGAGAGCATGGCGAGCTCTTGCTTTGTTGTTGTCTCATGCACGTGGTTTGCCCCGGGGCTAAGCCAAAGTATCTTCAAGTTCCACTTCCAGTTCTATACAAATTACTCATAAAAAAAATTACTAATAAATACAAATTTATATATTTTATTATTTCTTGATTAATTGATGAATAAAATGCTTCATTAATAATATGTTTAATAAATTGCCAACCCAAAATTGACATTTCTTTGCAAGCTAATTAAAATTTCCTCGAATTCCCTCTTTTTAATTCAAAGTTAGCTTTTTATAGCAAGTTTTCAAATTATTATACGGCTGCCATAAATCTCAAAAAATTTTACAACAAACTTCAGGTGAATTAAATGTGAGACACATTCAAATACTGCGGAAAATGCAATAAACTTATATTTTTAGTTATCAGTTCAAAATTATCGTAATTAAACGCGCTAAATGACTTAATTCTATGTAAACGAAACGTAATCGAAATCGTAATCGAAATCAGTTCCATTGTGTAATCGGCGCGTACTCACATTGTATATATTTGGACGCATTGTAGCCCCCAAATTTAAGGGTATAAATTATAATCCAACATAGGTTTGTGCGTAATAATGCCCTCTGGATGCATTCGGCAAAGAAGTATCAAAAAATCCAGGCGCAAATCAGTATTGATATATAGACATATATATTGTTAAATACACATTCAATTTGATATATTTATATAAAATATATATTTTTGCATGCAGATATACATATAGAATTTTTGCCGCGTTAACAAAAAGAAATTACACTGCGAAAAAAATGCAACAGCAGCCGAAGTTACAATTCTTTTTCTTTTGTTTTCCACACTTTTTAACAGCTCGTTTTTTATGTAATTGCTGTGGTTTTGGCTTTTGATATGTTGTTTAAAATAATATTTGTATGCTCTTGTAATTATTTTAAATATTTCTTGGTATTTTGTATTGCACTTTTGTCGGCGTTTGAATTTTGTAATTTTGTAATTTTGTAATTTTTGTGTTTTATTCGATTTTTACAATTTGCACAAATAATTTTTGTTAATTTTACTTTTGGCACTGGGGCATATTAGATATATTTTATAGATATCTATTTAACTGGTTAGCTTTGCTCGATTTTTAAAACAAAATCAGTTATTTGTGGAATTTTTCAATTCTTTTCACTTTCTTTGAAACTTTTTACTTGCTCGTGTTTTGCAGCAATTTTTCCATAATTTTTGCAACTTGTTTCTTGGATTTAATGCATTTAGAATTTGTATTTTTTGTATTTGGATTTAACGCATTTGTTGGGATTGCCGTTTACCGTTTGCCGTTCACATTGGTTATCCGCTCAGTTCGCGGCAGCGATCTTAAACCGACGAAAGTTGCACACAAACTCAGATACAGATACAAAGAAAAATCGTGTGAGGCCTGTCGACGGGCGAACATGTTCGAGCGGCGCACATGTTCGAGCGGCGATGTTGCAAGCGGTTCGATTGGCTGTTGCTGATAACAGCCCCTGGGGTCGGCGTTAACATTTGCTTTGACTGGCGTTTTTTTGGTGTTCATTTGCTTGACCAAATGGAAATGTGCTGGCTGGCCTGTTAGCCAAAATCAGTAACTAATCGAATCGTGTTTAAGCTTATCTTTAAATTTATAGACTCTCTTGGACGGCAGCCAAAAATTTCACAATATATTGTGCAAGGTCCAGTTCGCAGCGCGTTGTTGATCGATTACCCAGCGAATTGTGCTGGGCATTTTTATTGATCATATGCCGTAAATCAAGCGCACGACCCAAACAACCAAGCAACAAAAAAACAAAAACAAATTGGAAATATATCTATAATTTAAGGAGAAACATTGCGACGATTACATTAAGCAATTTCACAGCTTATCGATAAGTTTATCGATCTACGAAATCTAATCAGACTTCGCCAGACAAGCCACAAACCACTTACTTTATTGATTACAGCAAAGTAAAAGCAAACCTGTCGCATATTCCATATTCAATTCAGCTTCTCAGACCCTGACTTTAAAGCCGACGAGTTCAATGCAATTAGTCTGCAACATAATCAGCGCTGATAACACTAGGAACAGCCCAAAGAGACTTAACACCTATCCCACAATTTGTTTGTTTTGCTATTTATTCATATACTCAATATATATATCTCTATAGGTAAAGTACCCCCTTGAATATGGACTTTGCTCGTGTCTCAATTTCCAATTAACTTCGATCAGATATTCCTAGATACCATTTGCTATTGGCAGATAGGTAAAATCGGTTCAATTAAAAGACAAAAGACTTCGACATGAATGAAATATCTTTCGGCAGGGAATTCGGTAGCTGCTCTTATCACTCTCAAAAATGAAAACAAAAAAAAAACAACAATAACAATGTTTATGCGTAACTGTGTCAACCACAATCATGACTCGACAGTTATCTGCATAGCATGGAATGCAAAATTCTAGAAATTCCCCAAAACATCAACTTTAAAACTGTTCGGTTGTACTACATCGAATTCAAATTTCAAACGCAACGTTAGCGTTAACAGTGCTGTTAACGCACTGCGAACAAGTTGCAGCGCTGATGTTCGCATCAGGTTCCAACAAGCAGTGCAGCCAAACCGTTTCAAGCAGTGCGCAGTCATCGTTGCGCGCACAATTTGAAAGTGTAGTGTATAAAAATTAAACATTGATTAGTTGAAAATATTTTTTTAAATATTGCTCAACGAAATGCATTAACCCATATCGAAGGTGTGGGTGTGCCCGCTCGTGGCCAAAGTAACTGAAAGATAATTTAGTAAATTAGTAGCGCGCTAATTGAGATTTATGCGCCACTGTCACAGCGCACACGCGGCCCAAAAAAATTGAGTAAAATATCTATATGCAACAAAGAAAATGACGGACAAATTAGCAACTGATAATGACAATGATAAATTAAGTACCGCAAATAATAAAGCAAGAAAACGTAAATGAGGCGCCCGCCAAATTAATTGATTTGCCAAATAAGTAACAGCATATTTTATTTGAATAATCAGAATTTATTTGTTGTAGTTCAACTAGCAGTTTATTTAGAAATTATAAAATATATATTCAAAAAATTATAATATTAATAAAATTATTAATAAATATTAATATAGAATTTTAATATACACATTTTTTATTTATTTATTTTTATTATTGCTAATTTAAGTTATTTATTTGATATTGCCTCCTAAATGAATCGACTTTTATAAAAATAAGAAAACAGATATTTTGCATAAAAATGTTACAGTTTATTTGTTATTATTATTATTTTTATTATTATTACTTTTTTATTATAATTTTTACTATTATTATTTTTTATTATTGTTATTTTTATTATTATTATTTTTATTATTATGATTATTATTTTAAAATTTTATATATGCATCACAAACGAATATAAATTACAAATTCAAATAATATGCATATTTTAAAAATTGTTTTAAAAATATAAATATTATATATAAATATAAATTATAAAATATAAAATATTGATTGCTTATTCTACTTAATTCTCTATATTTTCTCTTACAGCCAACAACATTCTGTCTTCAGCAAATTTCAAACTTGGCCGCAGCACAAATCGCTCTGCAGTAAGTAAAAATAAAATTGCATTTTGCTTATGTCATAAAAAATCCTTATAGCCCACACAGCCCAACACAATATCCAACCGCAATTTTGGCCAAGAGCAAGAATTACCTCACGCCACTGAATTCCCTGTGTACCTTCTGAAAGAAACAAAAAAAAATAGTGGAAAAATGGTGTTATATAGGAATAGCTGTTGGCTGTTTTGTCTGATTTTTGGCAAACGCCGCAGGGGAGTTGCAACTGCTGGCGCCATGTCGCGTCCCGTGCGAGTTTCGGGTGTCGAAAGTGCGAATGGAATTTAGGGAACAGTGTGAAAATGCCTAGATGCAATCGCACAATGCCATAAGTTATAGCCAAAAGAGCAGAGAATAGCAGAAGTTAAGCTATTTACGATGCGCAGCTCAGGTGTGTGGCAAGGCCTTTGACAAGTTCATTTGTAGAGGATTTCCTTGTACCTCTCGGTGGGTCTGTCCCTGATTTATGAGTCTCTCTCTCTCTCTCTCTCTCTCTCTCTCTCTCTCTCTCTCTCTCTCTCTTTCTCCATCTATCTGTTGTTGTCCTTTGACACCACACTCTGCCTGTCATATCTGATGCAAATGTGTCACACTCACGACAAGCTCCAGCCACAGCAGCTGTAAATGCGCCACGTTGTGGCTCAAGTGCAGACAACAAATCGTATATATATAACTTAAAACCCTGAGAAATATTTTAATTAAAATTCAGTGCCCCCAAAAAATTAACCAAAACTCCAGGCAGACATTCGGGCAGGATAAACCCAGTCTCAGTTCGCAGTTCGCAGCTCGAGTCGCGGACGTATCCGTGCCTGATCTTAACTGATAAACGCGCAGAAAACCAACAAAAATGCAGCACCAAGTAATAACAAGAGCAGAGCAGCCTAAACCACACAACGAACTCCCAATACACTTTCAAAAAATTCTGCAATAAAAATTAAAGGTATTCAAAATAGTATTTAATATAACAAATCTAATATAACAAATTTAATATTATAGAATATAGCAAAAAGAAAGTCATTAAAAATACCATTTAATAAGTATAACAAATTTAAATTTAATATTATATAATATAGCAACAAGAAATATTTTTTAATTTATATAAAATAAGCACTTTCGATTGCATTTTAACAATTTTAAAACATATATATATTTAAGAATATATATTTAAAAATTATATAAATAACAACAAGCTTAAACTTCTGCAATAAAATAAAATTCAACAAGGCCCAACATATCCAACAAACAAAATATATCATTTATTATATTATAATTTAATATACAAATTTAAAACTTCGAATATTAAATTATATTATTAAATTTATGTAAAAGGAAGACCTTTTATTGCAACCATATAAGAATAAATATTTTTCTTAAATAGCGTATATATTTTATTTAAAATATAAATAAATGTGTGCTTTATGTCAACTTTAAGAAGGGTATTCACTTTTTTTTTTTGGTGTAAAAGGATATTTAATTTTCCTATTCACAAAAATATAAATATTCAAATTATTTTGAAATTTTTATTTTATTAATTATTTGACTTAAAAAATATATTAACTCTTGGTTTACTTTTGCTTTAAAATACAGTTAATCTATCTTAAAGGAAATTTTTATATTATTTATTTTCTTATCTCGACAAACGCCTCATCGTAGTCCATGGACCCTGTGGCAAGTGCCGCCAGCGCAAAGGCAACGATGAGGTAAGCCACAAGCTTTAGTGGGCGTTGGTTTAAAGAGGATCGAAATAATGTTTATGTGGTGCAGGAGACGATGCCCTCCCCTCTCCTCCCCCTACACTCCTCTCTCCTCCCTCGTTGTAGGGAGTTCCAAGGAACTGCCAATGGCACACAAAGTGAACCCCAATGGCTTTTCAACGCCGATGGTGTCGCTGATCGCGAAGTCGGTGTCCACAGCCAGCAGTGCATGATCAATCGATGGCTCAACTCTCAACTGTCCCTGGCTCTTGCCTTCTCTTTCTCGGCTCTTTACCGCCTCAACTTGATATCGCACGCATCTTTTATCTTTATTGCTCTGCTGTTTGTTTTCGTGTGCAGCAAATTCAATTAAACAAACATTGCAAGTACCGAAATATACGAGATATATGGTTAAACCCTTTTCTCCAGTCTGAGCCAGAAGTGGTTTTAATTACACGCCGCCCCTATCTGAGTTTTTGGCTTTACTTTTTGGAAAGTCTTGCCAACTGTCGTGCATGTTAAATGCGTTTTGTTGCCTTGTTAATGAATTTGTTGCGTGAGTTGACAACCCTGCCACAGCAACCCTAATGCAATTGAAATTCACTAATTTATGCGTTGTGGTTCATTGGGCATTTATTGTATTCATTATAATTCCCATTCCGCTTCTGGTCAGGCTCTGACAATGATGTGAAAGTGATCGAGCAGCGCCTCGATCAAAGCCAGCAGATAACAAGCGACCGAACTTATGTTATCCTAAATATTATAACGAGCTAAGAAAATATGAAATAAAAATAGGAATAGAAATGGAAATGGAAATGAAAATGAGTTGACTGGGGGTTGTCAGAGTCAAAGGATGGTAAAAATATGCAGGGATCAGTTAACATTTGCTATGGGATAAGCCAGAAGTTAAACAATGCATTAAATGATCTGTTGAATTTATAAATATTTTATAAATATTTGACAAATTTTCTTTACAATAATTCAAGTTAGCTCATTTGATAAAAATTTGTGGATAAATTGTTATCCAGCTGTTATCATTTTTATCATTCTAATGCAGTTATATTTACAATTTTGCCTATTTTCTTTGTTTTTGGATGATCGAGATACATGCACAAAGAGAGAGTTTAGAAGAGTTTAGAATGATTAGCGCAATTAACTAAAATTAATATAACTGAAGGTGAGAAATTCGGGCTCTTCGTCTAGCAATGGGATATTTTTATTAGAAATATTTGGCTTTGGTCAGATAGTACTATTTCCAATGTGCCAAGCATTCTCATCAGTGACCTTAGAAATGAATATTGTCAAACTTGTCTGTATATGTGAGTAAATTTATTGTGTGGATTTTAGGTTGATATTTCTTGATTAAACTGAAAGTATTTATTCTTTTTCCAAATGGCCATTTTTGGTCATTAAATCTCATTGAAAATATTAACTTTTTTCAGTGAAACAAGTTTATTAAATATTATAAGTATTTTTCAGTGATCTATTGTCGATTACGTTCGACTGAACTGCTTTGTCCTAACTGTTTAACTATTTGCTAACTGCTTTCAATGCTCAATTGTAAACAGCAACTTGAATAAAAGCTCTCTAATTAGTTCTATAAAACTTGCAAAATATCAATAGTAAATTTACGTCAATGGGCGCCCTTTAAGCTGCTCAAAAGAACTTGGAGAGAGAGATGAAAGAGAGAGTTAGAGAGAGAGAGAGAGAGAGAGAGAGAGAGAGAGAGTTTTTTGCTGATTTATCAATGCCGCTCATCAATTAGCAGGGCATTTAAAAACACATTAACCTCTTGGCCTTCGCCTGCAAACGCAACCTCAAGCTCAACTTTATTGCTTTTTCTGGTTGGCGCGTTAATTTGAAACCAAAATACAGAAATAAAAGGAAAAAACTCTAAACAGCTGAGGAATGAATCACAGCCCATCAGAATGCATATAAATACATTAATATTAAATTGATCAATTTAGGTATTTTTACTGAACACGGAACTCCATGCAGGATCTCGCACATGTTGGCATTCTTTTGACAAATATTTTAAATATTGATTTAAGCAATTTTTGCGCATTATTTTGCTGTAGAATAAATACAAATCGAACAAAACAAAAAGCAAAAACTCTACGCTTGGCTGTTAATTAGCAAAAATTGTCAAATTTAGCTCTATCAATGACTATTTTGGTATGCATTATTTTGGTTTTTCTGTTTTTTACGCACATTCCTTGTGTTTACACGCAAATATTCTTCATCGCCATCTGTTTATATATTTTTTTTATGGTAATTTGTTGGACTTTCGGTTTTTTTGTTATTATTTTGAAGCTGACAATTAGCTGGGCTTTCGGCTTGTTAATTTTTGTGTAAACATGCTAGAACTTACACGTGTACAGCCCTAACAAAATAATGATTTTATTATTATGTTTATGTGCTTATTAAAATTGCGAAATCATGCTTAACCAGAAAGGGCGAAGTCGATTAGTCGGACGTGGCCTATGATTTAAATATAATATTAAAGTATTTATAAAATATTATACAAAATACAGCAGCAATGATTCTTCTCCATTATTATCTATATTATGCTCAAATGCCAGCAATTCTAAAGGGAAAGCCTGCAATATTGTCTCTTTAATATCTTCTCTAATTATAAACTAAATTTCCAAACAAATTTATAAATCTGTACGCAATTTGTCTTAGCTCAAATTATGATGTTTCCCATAAAAAATACCCAGATATTAGCCTATTTAAAGCTCGCTTTTAATCAGCAATTCCAAAGCAGAAGATCAACACATTTCTGCTGTTTTAATGCAGTTTGATATGCCATTAAACTGCCCTCGAGTGGCATTCCGTGAGTTTTGTTTAGTCGCTTCATTACCAGCCATTAGACATAAAAAAGAAAAGCCAATTTCAGCTTTTTTCTCGCTGTATTTTAGGTAATTTGATGCGCAATAAATTTGCGTTTCCCACCAACTCGCATACCTGAGCATAAAAAAACAAAAAAAAAAAAAAAAAAATAAATAAATAAAATTATCGTGCCAAAGGCGGGCAAACTAAACATTTTCATTAGGCCAAGAAACCGAGGCAAAACCTGAACCCAAACCAATACATATGTATATATAAATGTATATATATATATATATTTTTTTTTATCCGTAGAAGACGCATGACACCCACAATGAATTGTTTGCACTCTTATAAGAAGCGGGCTCATAATTTATTGAGCCAACAAGCCGCAATGCCTCGACTTGTCCTACAACATCTGCAGCTGTTGCCCCTTGCCCCTTTATCGTTCCCCCTCATCCACAAACGCGGCTAAAACCGAACCGAACCAAACCCAAACCCAAAGTCAACTTGAAATTGTTGAATGAATCTATTTTTTATTTTTTTTTTTTTGTATTTTCTTCAATTTTTTTCTACGGATTTGCGCTACAAATTTGCGGGCCCATGTGAAATGCCGCAACAACAACTACGGCGGAGGCAGCAGTTATAATTATAAAACATATAAATAAATATTTGATAATGCTGATACTTTGTTGCTTTAAGAACCAACAAAATTCGCGCTGGATTAATAAAAAAAAAAAAACAAAAAAAAAAACAAAATAAGGCTACCACAATTTTATAAAATTTTAGACTACTAGAAAATATAAAATCTTTTGTAAATTTCTTATTGCATATTAAAATGATTTTTTTATATTTATTAAATTTTATAACATATTTAGCACCACTGTGCGGCTATCTTACCTATATATTTCTGAGCAGTTTGCTAACATTTTATTGCAATATTTACTCAATTATCCACTCTCAAAAGACTCATATGACCCGCTTATTAGCTTCTGGCCTAAACGGCTCAGTTGAAGGAATTTCAGCAATTTGCATTCCCAACTAAATTAGTTAATAATTTTTGCTGATTTGCATGGGAAATTCACCTGACTGATTGGCAAAAATTAGTTAGGTATTTGAATAATAACACCTGAGAGCAGAGAATTGAATATAGATTATAGAATGCGTTTTCATAAATTTATTAGAATAATTTATTGAAAAGAAAATGAATTTAAATTTGTTTGTCCCGTGCAATTAAGACATTTTAATAAATTAGATAAAGCTATAATTTAGATTAATTAAAGCTAAATAAATGATAAAGAAAGAAAGGAAGGAGGAAGGAAGGAGGAAGCAAAGATAAAAGAATTTATAGAAGTAATGATATAAAATCATATAAATAGTAAAGCGAAAAAGAACTAAATTTATATCCAATTAGTTGCTGTAATTAAAATTAATATTTATTTTACTGATTAGTATTTATTGGCTTTATTTTAAGCGTACAATTAAGACAAATTTAATTTATTTATTTATTTATTTATTTAATGTCAACAATGAACAGTCGACATAGAATTTAAAATATATTTAGTACATTAATTACTATATATATTAAAGCTATTTTTAAAATTAAAATAAAAAAACGTTTAAAAGATAACAGGATGATAAAAAAGTTCAAGCTAAAACTGAGATAAATTAAGGCAAAATAAAGGACAGAAAAGCAATAAAAATTGACTAAATTTAAATACTATAAGTAGTAATTATTTATTTTTAAATTTATTTATTAAATTGTGGCAATAAATTGATTAATATTTTTAAAGTCCCACAATTAATATAATATTTTAGACTAATTCTAATTAATTCTGCTGCCCGATTAATATTATTAATGCCGTCTTTCAACAAAACTTCTTGGGCATAATTGCGAATGCTGCCCCCAATCAGTGCAACGCGTCAAAGGCCTAATCAACTCCGAGGAACTCACAGCCAGGCCTTGAGTACCCGTCCCCAGTGAAACCAATACGAAACGAGTGTAAGACACTGGCCAGTGAATAGTGAATAGTGAATGCTGGTGGTATGAATGGTACTCAGTGCCAAAGTCATATGAATGAGTGCACCACCGACTGCAGCCATGGGGCAATCAAGTGAGAAAATTAAAATTACATGCTGTTCGGGTTCGCTATATGCTATATATATATATGATGCTCCTGTTGCATCAATATGTTGCAACTGCTGTTGCAGTTGCAGTTGCAGTTGCTGCTGCAGTGGCTTCATTCATTTAAAGGTTCATAACTTCCAAGTCAATTACGCGGCGCATACGCAAAAATCGCATACACGTTTGCCCTGTTGCACTGTTGTTTGCTGACTGAGTGAATTAGAAGCAAGTTTCAGCTGAGTTTCCCATAGGGTATGCACTGGCGAATACCCTGCTAAAATTGTGCATAAATCGCATTCTTAACTCTTAATTTAGACACTTATTCTGGCGAATTTTATACTTTACAGGGTAGCAGTGGCTTAAAGACAAGGCTCAACTCGAAACAATATTACCTAAATGATGAAATTCTATAAGAAATTTCAAAATTGTTCTGCTGGAATACCCTGTAATATAGTGAAAAGAATAGCTCTGTAGCTATACAGACTATATATATAAAACTCTGCAAAATTCTTAGCAAATGTTTAGGCATCTGGCATTAAAATTTCTGTATAAATAAATAATTAAATAAATGCATAAATAAAAACAAAACAAAATTAGTTTATAAATTAATAAAAAAAACTAGCAATTTAAATTAAATAAATAAATTAAATAAATCATAAAATAAATCAAATAAATAAAATAAAATATACATAAAATAACTGAATATTTGCTGAAGGTATACTTCAATATTCTGAAATCGTTGATAGTTGTCCTGGTTTAAGATTTTAGTTATTATAATATTTTATTTGTTTAATAAATACTTATTAAAAATTATAATAATAATAATTTCTTTAAAACGCATTCCTAAATTGCTAATATCCAAAACCGTATACCCTTCTGCAGCATGCTCTTTACAGGGCAGCAAAATTGCACGCTCAAGCATAAGAGGCTCTCTAGATATCTGAAATTCAGAAACTCCAAGTTCTGATTCCGTCTTGGGCCTGCCTCCACAGTTGGCTGTCTGTCATAACTCACGAGTGGCCCAGCCACGGCCTCAGTCTCCATCTCCCTCTCCTACTCCTTCTGCTTCTCCTTCTCCATCTCCGTCTTCGTAGAGAAGAACCGCTGCACAGGCGCAGGTGAACCACTAGACACAGAAAGACACAGAGACAGAGAGACAAAGAGACAGAGAGGCAGAGAGACAGACAAGTTACTATGGGAGTAACAACTACTGTGGGAACCATACCGATCTGAGAGCTGCAAGCATATAGCATATAGCCTCAGCTTCAGCCTCAGCTTCAGCGAATTAATTTGTGACGCGCGCTGCATGGCTGCAAGTCCAATTCTGAGTGCTCGTTCCACATAGCTGCTGCTGCTGCTGCTGCTGCTGCTGTTGCTGCCTCAAGGCAATTTACTCGCACGCAGCGCATCAAGGGGAGTGGGGAAGAGAGGCAGAGAGCAGAGGAGAGCAGAAGTATTCCAGAACTTTCAGGCACAACAAAAACAAAAGCAGTAAGCACAAAGCAGATCAGCTCTTCGCAAGGCTACAGTCGGACATAACCGACAGTGGGAGAACCTGTAGTCTGTATTTCAATTGCATTCAAATTGTCTGTTGCATATCTTTGCTGTTTGCTAGCCGATCTTAATGCAGTTTACAGTATCGTTGGATAATGCCAAAAGCTTCTAACATGCCAATTATTGTTGCCTTAACGGGAAAAGCGTACGAGGTATCAAAAATCTAAAACAAATTTGGATCTTACAACATAGGAGAACCTACATAACAAAAATGATCTTTCTAATACTTACAGTTTTGCGAGTTCTAGGTGTTTATACGAACAGATGAATAGTCTGAAACACGAATAGCTATATCGACATAGCTCTACGTACTGATCAAGAATATATATGCTTTATGGGATTTACCACGCCTACTTGTAAAACACACATTTCCTATTTGCACTAACTTAATAGACCTCTGTACTCTTTTAAAGTACAGGGTTTAACCAGAACAGACAGAGTTCTGCAGCTTAGCCTCTGACTGTGGGCCATCTCGTGACTGCCGCGTCGTGTGGCAAGTGGCAAGTGGCAAGCAAGCTTGGACTTGGCCTGTTGCTGCCACTGCGCTGGCAAGAGGCTCTTCTCCCATTCTTAGTCTCATTCTCATTCTCCTCTCTCTCTCTCCTACTCTCGTTCTCTGGCGGCTTTGGCGCTGGTGTCAAACGTTTTGTAATCTGTCACGTCGCATCGTTTTAATATTTTTGTGCGCTGGCTACGAGGAAATGCAGTGTAAAAATAGGCGTAACCCTTTGGTATTTATGCCTCGTCGTTTGCCCAGCTCCCCGTGTCCGCCCCCCTCCACATCTTTGCAGCCCCTCTCTCTTAGATCATTGGTTTGGCTTTTTGTTTGGTTTTCAGCAGCCGCAGGGCCAACTTGCCTTTTTGGTAGCAGCATCAAGTGCCTGGCGCTGCAACTGCAACTGCAACTGCCCCCCCCCCTTCCCCCCCCCTTTCCCTCTTTGCCAAGCAACTCGTTGTTTTATTATCTAAATCATTATTAGTTTGACCTTCAGCCCGAGGTGTTTCGGGGCGTCTTGTAAGCTGCTTTAAAGTGGATTTTCTTATCTTATTAATTATGCCAGCCTGCGCTTGTATGCCGCAAATTTGAGTGAAATCAGCGCGTTTTTGACTACTGTGCGAATGTGACTCATATCACAGCTCACTGAGAAATTCTCTATGCTATTAAACATAATAGAAATCTAGTTAGAAATTAGAAATAGCTGTAAAGTTAAGCAAGGAGAACTATTAATTTACTAAAAATAATTTATAAATAAATTAAATAATAAATAATGTAATAATTATAATTTAAATTTATAATTTAATTTACATTAAATTTTATAATTTAATTGTTATACTGTTAATACTATTTATTGTTCATATATATGCTATAAAATTTAATAGCAGTTGACGTTGTGAGAACTTGTCTTGAATGTCTTTCGAGTATCTTCAGATCCTCATGCGGAAGTGTCAGCACTTTCGTAAACCCAGTTCTGATTGCCATAATTAACATAATTTAAAATGCAATCAAACGTCAGCGACTTGTTGATAAATAAATAAATAAATGCACAATTATTTATATTTACCTTTAGCTTCACCGTTACAGGACTTGCTAACAATTATAATTGCTAAGAATCAAGTTTGTTAACCCCTTGCATGCCCTAATTATATCCAAGATCCAGATCTTTTGCTTCCGTGCATCGACCCACTAAACTGAAAACCAACATTGCAGAGAGAGACTGCATGAGAGAGAGAAAAAGAGAGAGAGCGAGAGACTGAGTCACAGCAGTAATTACCGCTTGTCCGAAATTTTGTGCGCCTATTAGCGGTTTAATACCTTAACCCTACTCAACAGTCGAGGCATAACATGCGTTTAACAGCCGCTTAACATAACAGCAGCAGTGGCAACAGCAGTTCAACCTTCCTGCCCTGTTGCCCTGACTGACAACCGTTAATCAGGCGTCTCAAATCGCGAAACGAGTCGGAATAACAGGGGCAAAAACTGAACTGCCCTGTTGATATTTTGATGACAGTTGTTGACTTGGTGAAACGTATGAATTACAAATGTTTACGTATTACAGCTAAACTGACTCTTAGTACGCTGGCCGAACTCTCGCTGGCCGAACTCTCGCTAGCCGAACTTCCGCAGGCGGAACTCTCGCAGAGAGAGTGCACTATTTGTAGTTCCAATCACTGATTAAAGAGCGCAGCTGTGGTATTTTCCATGGCTCAACGAAGAGTATTCAAAATTTCTTCACACCCGTAGCGCCAGAATATCGCACGAGATCGGAATAAAGAGAAAGATCTACCATTCAAGCATTGTTGTTGGCATTGTGCTTTTGCACAGGCATGAAAATTGTTAAGCCAATAATAAATAGAATGATTAAAGCCAAATCTACAGAGCTAACAGGATGCGTATGCGTAGGTGTCTGTGGGTTAAGTGTTAATTGTACAACACAGACGGACGGACAGACAGACGGACAGACAGACGGGCAATCAGGTGCCACAGAAATTGATGAAAACATTAAATAATAAATAAACTGGTATATTGCGAATGCGCAAATAGCTAATTGAAACGATTGTCAATGAAATCAACAGTTTGGATTTAATTGTGCCGATATTTGGAGCATAATATACTAAAAAAAATAATATCAATTACATTACAAAAATTACAATTTTTAATCTACCCAATTTTAACTTCTAATAATTCCTGTTCAATTCCCATTCCATAGCCTTCACTTAGCAACCGCCTACTGTATTTTCAGATGTTTCTACTCCTAATCCTACCGTTCCTCACTCAATTCCATCCCTCCACAACTATGGAGCTGCCCGTATTACTCAATGCACTCAACTCCCAACTGAAGTTTAGCACAAATATCATCTACAATCCCGAACTGCAACGATTGGAGCATCTGTAGCTAATAAAACCCGTTAATCAGCTCATTATAAGTTCTATAAATGACACCGAAATGATGCATAACTTAGGAGGGAACGTGCTTTTTGTGCTGTTGGTAAAGGAGACGCCCCTGAAGCTTTATCGGGCACTTCAACTGCAGTTCCAAACTTCAGACTTTCTGCTGGTAATTGAAACTGTTGAATTTGGCGAAAATTGGCAGCAGTTCATAAACGATGTGTGGAAATTGGGCTATACGAGATTGTTATTCTGGCATCGAGGTAAACTCTACGAGAAGCAGCTCTTTCCGCAGTTGAAAGTGGTTGAAACGTGCGTCGAGGATTATAAATTAAGCCGTGGACGTCTGAGTGATATGCAGGGTTACGAGATACGCGTGGCGGTCTACTCGAATCCCCCTAGGAGTCTGGTCTATGAGGATGAGCGTGGCAGAAAGATATTCGGAGGCTACTATATGAATTTTCTGCGCAGCTTTCTGGCCACCCACAATGCGACCTTTGTGCCCGTTTACACGCCGGCCAATTCTCCAGCGCATTGCATTAAAGCCCTGCTCTCGGAGCACGTGGATACCTGTTCGGATGCCTTGGCAGAGGACGCGGATCAGACATTTGTGGCAACCAAACCGATACGGTTGGCCTATGCCAACATAATGGTGCCCAATGCGAAGCCTCTGAGCTCCTATCGCTTTCTGTTGGCGCCATTTCAGCCCGGTGTTTGGATCTGCCTGATTGCCTATGTGGCAGGCATTGTGGGTCTGATGAGCTGCATTCATTGGCAACAGCAACATCGTTGGAACTACAGCAAGTTTCTTCTGGAAACCATCAGCTCACTGCTGTTTTCTGGCTTTGATCTCAAGGATCTGCAGGGGCGAGCACGCTATATACTGTTTGCAGTGCTGTTTATAGCCGGATTCATCTACTCCACGTTCTATTTGTGCTACCTGAAGAGCATGCTGGCCACCGAGGTCTTTGAGCAGCAGATCAATAGCTTCGAGCAGCTGATTGCGGCTAACATCAGTCTGATGATCGATGACTACGATCACACATTGACCAAGCGCTACAACCTGCCTGAGATACTGTCGCCCATCGTGCAGGTGGTGCCGGATGAGACCTTGAAGCTACATAGAACCTCCTTTGATCCGAGCTACGCCTACATACTGTTCAGCGATCGCATGGATCTGTATGACTATGCGCAGAAGTATCTGCGGCATCCGCGCATGCGTCGCATTCCCATCAACATCTTCTTTCTGTTCGCCGGTTTTCCCATGCGCAAAAGCTGCTTCTTCAGGCAGCAGTTGAGCGACGCCTGGGCCTGGGCCTTTGACAGCGGCCTCATACAGAAATTTGCCCTGGATGCCGACCAGGAGACGATGACATCCAGCGTGGGCTTCCTCGAGTTCCTAGTCGCCGAGTACTTCGAGGTGGAGGCACTTGGACTCGATTATTTCGTTATGCCGGCCATGACGCTGGCCCTCGGCTACGGCCTGGCCTGCATCACATTTGTCATCGAGTTGACGGGCTGGCGCACCAGCAGACCCTTGGCGTTGCTCTGATTGATTGCTGATGTATGTGTGATGTATGCATTGATGTAGTGCCGTTGCATGCGCTCTCTGGGCACTCTTCAAGAGCAGTTCTGCTCGTAATGCAACAATTCAGCTGCACTGAGAGAAATGCTGTTCTGTTAAATGGAAAACGGAACGGAAAACCTTAGCTACTGCTACTAACTTACAGAAATTCAAGAAACATCATTACCTTCCGGAACTTCCTCTTCTATCCTGACAAACATTTCCAGGCACAAAGTTCCCTATTGATTATATAAACTATATAAAATATGACCTATAAATAAAAACATTCTACTTTTTTTGCAGCTCAGCGTATCAACCTGTCACAGCTCTTTAAACTTCTCCAATCATGTCCCAGCTTATTCTATCTCTTTTAGCCATAAATCAGGCGTTTAGCTTTAATCTTAGCTCCACTATAGTATCCCTGAATAGAGGACTAGCTAGTAAGACCAATATTATCTACACAGACTACACACAATCCTTTGAAATCAACGCAGAGCTTAGTCAAAATCTAGGGCAGACACCCAGTCTACTGATCAGAGATAATACCAGCCTGTTCATCCAAAGCTGCAATGATTTGCCTGAACCATTACTGCTGATATTACCAGAATTTAAGCCTGTTCAGCTGCAGCAGATTTTTGAGCAGTTGCCAGTGAAAATACAGCGAGCAGATATACTAATTGTGGGCACAGACAATGCGGACAACTGGCTGCAAGTATTATCCACACTCTGGCAATTGGGATTTCCCAACATATTAATCTTTAATGCCACTGAGAGTGAGGGTTTTACGCAGGGTTCTCTGTACACCAGCGTGGATTTTCCCAATCAAAACTTAGGTTCAAGCAGCGTAGCGCATTATCTATGGGCAAGAGAGCATTGGTTCGATCAGCTGCAGGGTTGGGAGGTGCGTGTGGGACTCTATAACAATCCTCCCAGAACTGTGGTGTATCCAGAGCATGAGCTCTACGATGGATATGCATTAATGCTGCTCCGAGAGTTCCTATCGCATAGAGGGGCCCAGTTTGTGCCTGTGCTGACCTCCGACTATAAGGTCTACTCTCCCAACGATTGTCTGCGCTTCATACAACTCAATCAAGCAGATTTGTGTGGCGATCTGTTTGCGTTTAACAAGAACTACAGCTTTACGGCCAGCTACATGTACCTGTATGGTAATATTTTGATACCCACGCCACAGCCCAGATCGAAGAATTATTATATTATAGCGCCATTGCAGTTTAGTACTTGGCTGCTGATCGCAGCCTATGTGCTGATCATTTGCAGTTTTGCCAGCTTTGTCTGCTGGCTGCATCGAAATCGCTGGGAATTTGGCAAGATTCTTTTACAGATTCTATGCAGTTTGCTCTATTCAGGTTTTCCACTGCGCGAAATTCCAGGCAAATTGCATTACATACTATTTTGCACCATCTTCGTGGTGGGATTTATTTGCTCCACCTTCTATCTGGCCTCGCTGAAGACCATACTGGCCACCGGCCTCTATGAACAGCCGATCGATAGCTTCGAGGAGCTGGTCAGACGCAACATCAGCATCATCATTGGCGACTACGACAAGACGGTGCTGCAGCACTACGACTATCCGGATATACTCTGGAACATAACGCGCGTCGTGCCCATACATTTCATACTAGAACATCGTCGAGTTTTCGATACCAACTACGCCTATTTGGCCCACAGCGATCGCCTGGTGCTCTTCAATTTCCAGCAACAGTACATGGTTAAGCCCCGCATGCGCCCCCTGCCCATCGATCTGATGCACTCGCTGCCAGGACATCCGATGCGACGCCAATGGCTGCTCAAGTCTAAACTCAGCGAGGCTCTGCTCAACTGCTTTGGCAGCGGTTTGATGCAGAAACTTGCGGCGGATACGAACAGGCTGACCATACACATCGGCTATCTGCCTCTGATACCCTCGGAACCCTATGAGGCGCAACCGTTGACCTTGGACTACTTTGCGGTGCCATTGATTATGCTTACACTGGGCAACTTCTTGGGTTTCCTGTGCCTGCTTGCAGAGTGGCTCTGTCATTTGCTGAAGCAGAAAAGAGTTCAGTACGTTGAAATATGATTTCCGAATCAGTATCACTAATTTAAGTTTATTTATGTTTCTGAAGCAAATTCAACCTTGCTTCCTTTCATCCTTCCTTTGCTAATACTCTTTTATAACTTATAATTTAGCCTACATTCGCTGTCGTAAATCAAAAGCTTACATATATCACTTGCAAACTCTTTAATTTCGCATAAACCTGTCGCAAATGTAAAACTTCCCAACGTAACTCCACATCAAAGCCACGTCCACCCGAAAACACCCTTCGAAAAAGAAGTAGCTGCAAAAGAGCACTTTGACAGCCGCCAAGCAAAATAAATAGCACTTGAGATATTTCCAAAACATTTGCCAGCTTAAGACCGTAACAATTTTGTATTCAGCTCTACCCCTGCCTCCACGCCTGCAAGTATGCAGCACAAATGATAACACCGAGCAGGAGAAAAAAAGCGAAGGGCGGCTGCTGACTTGCACAAATATTTGCACGCAAAGAAATGACAGATAAAGTAATGCCCGAAAAGGGGACAGGAGAGAATAGAGCATAGGCGTGGGTGTCTGCTATAAGAAATGCTCTCGGCAGTGGGCGTGTCTCAGTTTTTGGCGACACATTTTAAAGTTCATTGACTTGTGCCACGCGCTGGCGCCGCCAAGTATGCAACACAAAATTTTGTGGCGACAATAAAGTTTATGCGCGGCGCCAGAAACCCAAAAATAAACCAAAAAAAAAAAAAATAAAGCTCAAACAAAATTGCAAAGTGAAGTTTATTATGGCAAGCATAATAGATTTTGCGTGGGCGAAGTTAAGGCATTAAGTGCACACTGCACTGACCGCCATTGCCCGGCGACACAGTTTCTGCGCCATAAAGTCTTACCACGCCCACTCTGGGAGCAGCCTCTCGAGTGGAATTGAGTCACGTGCGTGTGGAGCATCAATATCTCCGGCGTTGCACGTCTTCCCCGGTTGCAGTTGCAGCTGCAAACAACATGAAATAAAATAAAAATAAATATCTCGCCCTTCAGGCGCTTAATTGCTTGATGCGTGTTTTCAACGCGACTTAAATCGATTTCGTGCGCAGTTTAACTGCCCACGATTGTCACATGTGGCATGCCCCCAGCCCTCCTGTTGCAGCCTACACAACAGATTACAATCAACTTTAAAGTAAACATTTGTTTTTATTTTTTTCCCCCTTTTTATTGGATTTTCGGTTTTCAGCAGGGCGGCATTTAATTAAGATTGTGCATTGCGATAAGGCAATTGCAGTGCGTATTGATTCTGGCATCGGTTTGGGGTGGGCAAGGGGCGGTTCCAAACCTCCATCGATAAGCCTCAATTTGTGGTTGATTTTTTAAATTTATCGTACAAAATATATATCAGAATTTCTATTATATTTTTTGAATAGTTAAAAAATGCTCAAATATATAAAAACCTGGTTTAAATATATAGAACCATCAAAAGCAAAAACCAGTACAATTGGGAGAATTTAAATAGAACCCTTTTAACTTAAAATACCAATAATATCTATCCAAAATATCATCATAAATTTTACTAACATTATTTTGGAGCAAGATTAATGTAAACATAGGCAGGACTATCGATTCTTAAAACGATTTTTACCATACCCTACCCTTTTTGTCCTAAATAATTTGCTATGCAAAATAATAAAAAAAAATCCGCACAAGGGAGAGCTATTTTAGAACTTCCTAGTACATTTGTTAACCTTGCCAAGGGACAAAAACAACTATAATTGTTTAATCGTGTTTTTCAGAAGATTTTAACGCCCTAAACTCAGGTTCCTTCGACCATATCATCTGTATCTCTATCTGTAACTTGTCTGACCTTAATTACTTGGCTATAATTCCCGTACTTTCTGCAAAATTTAAGCAGCAGTCAACTGAGCTGAAAGCCAAAATGACAAATTTAAATGTATACGCTGTAGCAATCCAACTACCACTCCCACACCTCCGCCCACAACGGGAAACAAAAGGGGGGATTATCCGGTGCGTTCAGCTGTGGCAGAGCATTGTGTGCAGCGTCTGACCCTTGGGCTGGTATCAGTGGCAGACTGTGAACCGTATAAAACACATATCACATGCCCCAGGCTGGACATGCCGCACACACACAAAAGGGGCATGCCCCAAAGGCAGCAGGCAGCAAGCAGCAAGCGCATTGATTCATGATTGACTGCACAGTTTGATAGAGCCTGGCAGAGGGATGCATGGGAAGGGATTGGGATTGGGATGAATGGGAATTGTTGTTGATTCCTTTCTCTGGCCCGGCTAATTGCAATTGTTTTTATACCCTGTACCCATTGAAAAATGGGAAATACAGGGTTATCAACTTTGTCAGGATGTATGTAACAGGCAGAAGGAGGCGTGGTAGACCCCACAAAGTATATATATGCTTGATCAGGAGGACGTGCCGAGTTGATTTAGCTCTGTCTGTCTGTCTGTCTGTCCGTCTGTCCGTCTGTATGAACGCGTCGATCTCAGCAACTAAAATAGCTAGAGCAGCAGTTTTAGTCATTTTTGAAAGGTGTATACCATAAGAAGCCAAGTTTATTTAAATTTTTGGATGCCACGCCCCTACCGCGAGCAATAGCCATAAATATCATACATTGACCAATTTAAGACATATAAATCTATCTAAATAAATTCTTTCTTTTACGAACTGTGGAGATGATTAATATATACCAATTCTGCAAATTTCAATTAATTCGGTCCATTATTAAAAGAATTATGATAAATTAAAAAATTTTTTTTTAATTTTGATGTATATGTAAGTAGTAGTAGGCAATGCTACATATAATAATATCCCGATATATGATTGCCCTCCTCGTGGTGTTCCCTGGGTATCGATTATATTTATTAATCTTTAGCTGATTCGAGCAACGAAATAATATAAAATAAAATAATTTTACTCAACATAGAAAGTTGGTATTCGGAATATGAATTGAACTGTACTAGCAAGGCTGATCTTTAGTACGGGGTATAAGACAGTCGGGCTTCAAGAGCCAGCAAGGAGAGCGGCTAAGCGCTGCCTCGGACCTTATGCACATAGAGCGGCCTATATATTCTTTATAGGCGAGCCGGCTACCCGCTGCATTACTTATAATGCAGGAGGTATGCTTGGAGAGCCACTAAGGAGAGCGGCTAAGCGCTGCCTAGCAGCTTAAGCATAGAGAGCGGTCGATGTGTTCTTTATAGGCGAACCGCCTACCCGCTGCATTACTTGTAATGAGAGCCACCAAGAAGAGCGGCTAAGCGCTGCCTCGGAGCTTATGCACAGAGAGCGGCCTATATATTCTTTATAGGCGAGCCGGCTACCCGCTGCATTACTTGTAATGCAGGCGGTATGCTTGGAGAGCCACCAAGGAGAGCTGAGCGCTGCCTCGGAGCTTATGCACAGAGAGCGGCCTATATATTCTTTATAGGCGAGCCGGCTACCCGCTGCATTACTTATAATGCAGGAGGTATGCTTGGAGAGCCACCAAGGAGAGCGGCTAAGCGCTGTCTAGCAGCTTAAGCATAGAGAGCGGTCGATGTGTTCTTTATAGGCGAACCGCCTACCCGCTGCATTACTTGTAATGAGAGCCACCAAGGAGAGCGGCTAAGCGCTGCCTCGGAGCTTATGCACAGAGAGCGGCCTATATATTCTTTATAGGCGAGCCGGCTACCCGCTGCATTACTTGTAATGCAGGAGGTATGCTTGGAGTGCCAGCAAGGAGAGCAGATAAGCGCTGCCCCGGAGCTTATGCATAGAAAGCGGTCGATATGTTCTTTATAGGCGAACCGCCTACCCGCTGCATTACTTGTAATGCAGGAGGTATGCTTGGAGTGCCAGCAAGGAGAGCGCCTAAACGCTGCCTCGGAGCTTATGCACAGAGAGCGGCCTATATATTTGTTATAGGCGAGCCCATGATGCAATAATACAAGGTGGTTCACTCGGCTGCCGAAGTCGTTCGGTTTTGGTCCCTTATGGTCAGTGCGTGCTTGCTTGTTGGACTGAAAGGTTGTGTGCGGACGAATTTTTTTCGAAGCCTTAACCCATAAGTGCCAAGCAGAATGTCTTTTTGCAGTTGTTGTCCCAAGCACATACTACACACACATACACAAGAAGGCCAAAGTATTTGGACATAAAATGTTAAGTAAATGTTTTAGTCCAAATACTTATGCTACCCTTGAAAGCGATAATTTCAAGTACATATAATTAAACTAAAAAAAATAAAAAAACAAATTTCTAAAATTTTCAAATTGGTATTTTTATGTACAAATACAATGTATCTAACCATTAAAATAAAAAACATTTTTACTTAAAATCAGAAATAAACGATATTTAAAACAAGAAAATTGTATGTTCAAATACTTTGGCCTACTTGTGTATGTATGTGTATGTATGTGTATATGCACAAACATATGAACAAGGCAACGAAAACAAAAACTTAAGTAAAACGCAAAATTAATAAAAATAAAATTATAAACACAACAACTCATGTCATAACTAAAGCTAGGGTTAATCGACGCATTGTATAGCTGTTCACTCGCACTCACTACTCAACGCTGTTTCACTCGCACGTAAAGTAAGGGACTACGATTTGCTCGTGATTTGCTGAGTGAACCACCTTGTATTATTGCATCATGGGCGAGCCGGCTACCCGCTGCATTACTTGTAATGCAGGAGGTATGCTTGGAGAGCCACCAAGGAGAGCGGCTAAGCGCTGCCTAGCAGCTTATGCATAGAGAGCGGTCGATGTGTTCTTTATAGGCGAGCCGTCTACCCGCTGCATTACTTGTAATGCAGGCGGTATGCTTGGAGAGCCACCAAGGAGAGCGGCTAAGCGCTGCCTAGCAGCTTATGCATAGAGAGCGGTCGATGTGTTCTTTATAGGCGAGCCGGCTACCCGCTGCATTACTTGTAATGCAGGCGGTATGCTTGGAGAGCCACCAAGGAGAGCGGCTAAGCGCTGCCTAGCAGCTTATGCATAGAGAGCGGTCGATGTGTTCTGCCGGCTACCCGCTTCATTACTTGTAATGCAGGCGGTATGCTTGGAGAGCCACCAAGGAGAGCGGCTAAGCGCTGCCTAGCAGCTTATGCATAGAGAGCGGTCGAGGTGTTCTGCCGGCTACCCGCTGCATTACTTGTAATGCAGGCGGTATGCTTGGAGAGCCACCAAGGAGAGCGGCTAAGCGCTGCCTAGCAGCTTATGCATAGAGAGCGGTCGATGTGTTCTGCCGGCTACCCGCTGCATTACTTGTAATGCAGGCGGTATGCTTGGAGAGCCACCAAGGAGAGCGGCTAAGCACTGCCTAGCAGCTTATGCATAGAGAGCGGTCGATGTGTTCTGCCGGCTACCCGCTGCATTACTTGTAATGCAGGCGGTATGTTTGGAGAGCCACCAAGGAGAGCGGATAAGCGCTGCCTAGCAGCTTATGCATAGAGAGCGGTCGATGTGTTCTGCCGGCTACCCGCTGCATTACTTGTAATGCAGGCGGTATGTTTGGAGAGCCACCAAGGAGAGCGGATAAGCGCTGCCTAGCAGCTTATGCATAGAGAGCGGTCGATGTGTTCTGCCGGCTACCCGCTGCATTACTTGTAATGCAGGCGGTATGCTTGGAGAGCCACCAAGGAGAGCGGCTAAGCGCTGCCTAGCAGCTTATGCATAGAGAGCGGTCGATGTGTTCTTTATTGGCGAGCCGGCTACCCGCTGCATTACTTGTAATGCAGGCGGTATGCTTGGAGAGCCACCAAGGAGAGCGGCTAAGCGCTGCCTAGCAGCTTATGCATAGAGAGCGGTCGATGTGTTCTGCCGGCTACCCGCTGCATTACTTGTAATGCAGGCGGTATGCTTGGAGAGCCACCAAGGAGAGCGGCTAAGCGCTGCCTAGCAGCTTATGCATAGAGAGCGGTCGATGTGTTCTGCCGGCTACCCGCTGCATTACTTGTAAAGCAGGCGGTATGCTTGGAGAGCCACCAAGGAGAGCGGCTAAGCACTGCCTAGCAGCTTATGCATAGAGAGCGGTCGATGTGTTCTTTATAGGCGAGCCGCCTACCCGCTGCATTACTTGTAATGCAGGCGGTATGTTTGGAGAGCCACCAAGGAGAGCGCCTAAGCGCTGCCTAGCAGCTTATGCATAGAGATCGGTCGATGTGTTCTTTATAGGCGAGCCGGCTACCCGCTTCATTACTTGTAATGCAGGAGGTATGCTTGGAGAGCCACCAAGGAGAGCTGAGCGCTGCCTCGGAGCTTATGCACAGAGAGCGGCCTATATATTCTATATAGGCGAGCCGGCTACCCGCTGCATTACTTGTAATGCAGGCGGTATGCTTGGAGAGCCACCAAGGAGAGCGGCTAAGCGCTGCCTCGAAGCTTATGCACAGAGATCGGTCGATGTGTTCTTTATAGGCGAGCCGGCTACCCGCTGCATCACTTGTAATGCAGGAGGTATGCTTGGAGAGCTACCAAGGAGAGCGGCTAAGCGCTGCCTAGCAGCTTACACACAGAGAGCGCTCGATGTGGTCTCTCACCACAGCTGCAGATTAGTGGGTGAGTTTTCTTGGCTCTTTTTCTTTCTTATTTTCGAGAACTGCTGCAGTGCTGCTGATCACAGTGTAGTGTTTGTGGTCAAGTGGGTAGGTCGTGTCAAGGGCGCTTCAGTGGAGTGGCGAGTGTGATTATTATAATAAATATTTGTTTATTATAATTTCAAAGCCATTAGTTTGTGGATCTAGAGTGTGACATTGGCAAGAGTTTGATTTGAGCGGTATTAAGCTGCCGCTAAATCTGGCACACATAAAAAAGTGTTTTTTTTTTTTGTAAAAATATAAAATTGTTGATTTTATTTTTTGTATAGTTTACTATTACTATGTATGTAGTAAATTCTACCAAAGTGACATATTATAATTTCATTACATGTATACAAGTGTATTTATTTAATCCCATTAAATATTGCTGCTACGCTTCGTGTGACAGTTTCATAAAATTATATTTTGAATTTAGGGTACAGGGTATTTTGCAGTCGGGAACGTCCGACTGATCTGCCCCGTCCCAATTTTTGTTTTTGCTGCTGTGTGGCAAGGTTTTTGTAGCACGTATTTGTGCGCTCCGAAATATAGAAACCAGTTTAATTTTTGCAGTTTTTTTTTTTGTGAATTGCGCATGCTATTATTTAAATCAATGTTAAAATGCCCCCCATATGAGGTGGAAATTTATGTGGCATGCCTAATTGTCTGCCTCTGTCGGCGGAAAAGAGCCAAAGGCCCGCCAAGTGGCTCGAATTTGCGATCTGTGATCTTGGCCATGGAATGCAATTATCGCCAGCTTCAACTTATCCTAAGATAAATGATCATGATCATGCTCCCAACGAACAACCGAACAACCGAACAACTGAAAATTGGCCACACTTTCCAGCGCTGATCATAAATAAAAATATTATTGTGCATGTGCATATATATTTATGTATATATCTATGCAATTGCCGATTTTTGGTGGATTTACAAATTTATGATCACACTCAGAGGGAAGAGAGAAGAGAGAGAGAGAAGAAAGAACTGATGCTACATATTCTCATATATGATCATTAGAAGCCTTGATTATAATTTAGAATAAATTAATTAATATAGCATAGAATTCGGAAAGGCTACAGTCGAACGTTAGACTACATAGAATACGAATTTGACTAAATTCATTTAATAAATTTTGTTTTAATTTTTTTTATTTATTATTTAAACTATTTAAATTAATTTTATTACGCACTTAAACAATTATCTATTTTTATCCCATTAACGTAAATAAATTATAGGCGCATCTTACATAAATATCTATATTTATTAGTTGCAACTCTTCAGTTAAAAGTTGAAAGCTGTCTAAGTTTAGGTTTTTATGTCAATTTCAGAAACTGAAAGCCAGTTTGCCTTATGGCAGACATCTTTGGGTCAGTCAGTTGCTAAAAATATAACCCAGGACAGCAGAGGAGAAATCGAGCAGAGGCAAACGCAAATGTTACCCAATTAAGCGCAACAAACAACTTCACGCCACATGCCACACGAGGCGTTTATCTCCATCGTCCGATCGGAGATCCTACACTATAGCCACAACAACAAGAACAAGTCGACTGCTGCCTGCCTTCCCTAACTGTTCCCCCCTACAGTCCCCTATAATGGCCAACGATTTGTCGCTGTCGAAGGACCTAAGGCCATGCAGCAACAACAATCGGCGATTGCTGCAGATCGATAAGATCGCAAGTGCGATAAACACAGCAGCAGCAACGGCGACAGCAGCCACATTTATGCTAATAAGTTGACATTTGACCACCATGACGAAATAATCGAAACGATTGCGATCAGGTGGCATCATTATGACAGACACACATCCCTACATACAGACGCGTCACATCATGTCACAGATACAGTGGGTAAAATACGACAAATTATTGATCAAGTCGCAGAAGAAAAAATGATTTATATCTTTCCTTAAATCAAAGTTTTAAAATGAATAATATTAACAACTACACTTACTATGAATATTAATTAAATTATATATAGAATCAAAGATGAAGAATCGGGATTAATTAAATTTCACTTACAATAATTACAAATTATACTATTTAAATTAATATCCCTAATAAAATTTAAAAACTTTAAAAATACCAATAATATTGATATTAATTAAGAAATCAATTTTTACCAAAATTATTCCAATAAAACAAATAAAACCTACATCAATTTTGTCTTTATAAAAGTATTGTCAAAAATCAATACAATCAACCGATAAAAACAAATCAATATCTTTACGGCAGCTATCTAGAATTTATCTGGAATTACCGGCATAATTTCTACATAAATAATCTCGTACTTTCTGTGATTGCTGGTGGAATCCATAAAGATATGCATGCCATTAAATTATGTATTTAAAATGGCAAATAACCGCGATTTCAGACTATTATAAAATGTTCCACAACATGTCTTGGCTCTGCAGTGCTAATTAAGACAACGTGTGGTTCACATCAGCTCCAGATATTATGAGTGATCAGGAGAAATTGGTAAGACTCTAGTGCATATCAAAATAAATGTAATTAATGAAATTATTTGGCAGATTGACAAAGGATCCGCCAGGATTATGGCTGAGAAGAACAAGTATGGCAGGCCCTCCTGTTATTTTGGCATAGGTTTTCTGCTTTTCTGGATTTTGCTGTTTTTTACCATCGTAATGCCAATATTTCAACGTCTGCCTACGCCGCTAGCCACTGAGGATGCCAAAACGGGGGTATTCATAGGAAATCGCGCCTATAATACCCTGCATAATCTGGTTGAAATTGGACCCAGGCTGACTGGCAGTGATGCCAATGAAAAGAATGCCGTGGAATTTATAGTGAATGAAATAAATCATATAAAAGAGGATATGCTGCAGGATTACTTCGACTTGGAGTTGGATGTGCAGCAAAGTTGCGGCTCCTATGTCCATGGCTCCCTATTGGAAGTGTATCAAGGCGTGCAGAATATCGTTGTCAAATTAAGTTCCAAGAATTCCAGCAGCAGCGATTCTTACCTATTAGTGAATAGTAATTTTGATACCGCACCCACTTCACCGGGTGCCTCCGATAATGGCTTTATGGTTGCCGTCATGCTGGAGACCCTACGAGTTATGGCCACGACAAAACAACATTTCGAGCACCCTGTAGTTTTTCTCTTCAATGGAGCCAAGGAATTGGGCATGCAGGCTGCTCATGGCTTTGTCAGCAGACACAAATGGGCCTGCAAATGCAGGTGAGTTCACAAAATATTAATAAATATAATATATAATTAAATTAATAATTTAATTAATTTATTTATTAATTAATATGAATCAATATGATAAATTTTTTACATTAATATTTCGTACATCATTATTAATTATATTAAACAAATTAAATAAAATGTTTAAAAGCTCTTGCTTTTTAAAATAAAATTCTTGCTTTTATTGCCATTTATTTGTAGAGCTTTTGTAAATCTGGAAGGTGCTGGCATCGGTGGTCGTGATTCGTTGCTTCAAACTGGACCCAGACATCCCTGGCTGGCCTATGTAAGCCCTATATAAAAACTCTAACTCTTAATCCATGTCAATAACAAACTTTCCCCAGTATTATCAAAAAAGCGCACAGCATCCATTTGGCAGCAGCTTGACTGAGGAAATCTTACAGGCTGGACTTGTGCGACGTCACAAGGATTTTTACGTTTTAGAGCATTATGGCGATATGCCAGGTCTATAAAATTGAAAGCATTTAATACTAAATTTATTCTAATACAAATATTTCTGCTTTCAGGTATCGATATTGGGCAGTTTCTTAATGGTTATGTGCATCAAACCAAATACGATCGCATGGATATAATACAGAATGGTGCGCTGCAGAACACCGGAGATAATATTCTAAATCTAGTAAAAGCCTTGGCGAATGCGCCAGAATTGCAGAATATATTCGTAAGTAATATAAATGCTTAAACTATAAATGGTTTAAATCTTAGTTAAATTAATTTAATAGGTTCACAGACAAGGTCATACGGTCTACTTTGACTTCTTGGGTCTGTTCTTTATCAGCTACCCAGCGGAATTCGGCAAAAATCTGAACTATGCCGTGGCCACTTTTGCTCTATTGCTCATCTGTATATCTGTCTGGCGTATATCTTGCGTATCCGGAATGTCCAGCTGTCAAGTATTGCTGCGTCTTTTAGCCATGCTGATACTACAGTTTGCAGCTTTGGCACTTGCGCTGATTCTACCTCTATATATAGCTCAGTTATTCGATAGTTATGGACTATCCTTGAGCTATTATAGTTCAACCTGGCTGTTATTTGGGCTGTACGTATGTCCTGCCTTGATAGGACTAAGTTTGCCCTTCACAATTTACTATCAACTGCAGAGAGTAAGTTTTATACTATATTAATTTCTAACTGCTTTAACACTTGACTTTTTACAGGACAAACTGCCCTTTGGCTATCAACTACAGTTGGCTTTACACAGCTGGTCTATAATGCTCTCCCTACTGCTAATCGTGCTTACTTTCATGGGCATACGTTCCGCCTATATCATTAGCATACCCATTAGCTTTTATGCTATTGCCTTGGCCGTGAATCTGTTGACAACCTTCCATGACAGCGGTTTTAGCTGGTCTGCTCAGCTGTTGACGCTGCAGGTGATACCCTTTCTTTACAGCGGATATCTGAGCTATGCTTTATTGCTGGCTATAGTACCGATAACTGGACAAATCGGTAGTGCCTGGAATCCGGATCTGCTAATAGCTGCCGTCTCAGCTTCAGGCGCTATATTGGCCTTTGGCTTTATAGTAAGTTTTTATTCCAAACTCTTTCAAAATTCCTTCCTAAATGGAATTCCCCTATTTTACAGTTACCCCTCATACATATCTTCCGTCGTCCCTACGCCATAATTCTCGTTTTGGCGTTGGTAACTGCTGTTAATATTTATCTGGCTGGCAGCACAGAAATCGGTTTTCCTTATCGTGCCAAAACTCATGTGGAGCGTGTCTCTTATCAGGTAATTATGGGGCAATCTCTGTCTTCGATAAGTTTATCATGTTATCGATATTACAGCACGTGCGTCGAATCTTGTACGAATACGATGGCATCGTCAGCCAGGATGAATCAGGCTACTTGTTCAACTTTCAAGACAGACGCAAAGATAAACCCTATATCGGTGTGAATCTTACAACTGCGATAAGTCTGAAATCGGACTGTGAGAAGCATCTGATGTGTGGAGTACCGCTATACAATGCACAATGGGTCAGCAATCGATTGGAAGGCAAATGGTTGCCTCGAAAGGAAACTATCGAACCACCCTGTGTGCCCACATTAGAGTTGCTGAAGAAAACAGTGTTGGAAAACAACACAGCAGTACGCTTCGAGTTTCGATTAACAGGCTCGAAATATGTGAATTTGTATATAAAACCCTATGGGGAGAATTTCGTTACCCTCAGCAATTGGTCCTTTTCAAAGTCCTATCTGAAATTTCCACCTGCCCAACCGTTGCCCTATCATATAAAAATAACTTTTGGCAAAGCTCAGCCGACGCTAGATTTCTGCTTGGAACTAACGGTAAGTCAGGTTGTGGGAATTATCGATAACAATTATAATGATTTTGTAACTGCAGAAACCCAATGCAGACTGGAATGTGCCGCTGTTTCAAATGGGCGTGGCCGGATATTGCCTGGAGAGCCAAGGGGATCCGCAGAGTCAGTTATTTGCCAATAGTTTTCCGGCTCACACCGTGCTGGACAATTGGCCTTCTATTTATCAACGTTATGTTTTTTAAATATTTATTGAAATATATAAAATACCAGCAGAATTTTAGGTCATTTTTACTATATATATAATTTTTTACATTTCAAAAATTATTTTAAATAAGTTGGTTTTGATTAGCTTTTCTTCAAACTTTTCAAGCTGCCCTCGATTCGATACTTATCAACTGTATACAGCAATACAAACGCTATAAAATTATATATTTTAAACATTATGCGACTAAAGCAACCGACTTTATGATCAATTGCCAAAAGCTATAAAAGAGACCGCAACTGGGGTATTTTGGGCAGTATATACCAATAACTTCAACCAGAGTGGACGTTCCGATCATGAGCGATACGGAAAAACTTGTAAATAATTGCAGAAATTGAAAACTAAATTATAGATAAATAATATATACTATTTTACAGCTGCCAAGCGCAATCGAGAAAAAATACTCCAGACATGGCGTTACCAAAACTTCAGTTAGAAAACCCGCCTGTATTTGGAGCATAGTATATATGCTCTTCTGGGTTCTGCTGTTTTTTGCACTCATCATACCACACGTATATCGCCTGCCCACTGTACTGGATGAGGAGATTGCTCCAGAGGGAGAATTTGTGGGGGATCGTGCTTATAAGCTGCTGCATAAACTGGTGGATCTAGGACCCAGAGTTGTAGGCAGCACAACCAACGAGGTGGACACTGTGAACTTGTTGCTCCAAGAAATTGCAGAGATCGAGCGGGATTTGCTCAGTGATTATGTGACACTTGAGCTGGACGTACAGCAGGTCTCGGGTGAAATGAGATACGCCCATATGCTCAATGTCTACCAGGGAGTGCAGAATGTCGTGGTCAAATTGAGTCCAAAGAACACGTCCAGCGAGTCATATCTGCTGCTCAGCGCTCACTTTGACACACAGCCAGAGGCACCAGGAGCTGCTGATGACGGCTTTATGGTTGCCGTAATGCTGGAAGTATTGCGGATTATGGCCACCAGTAAACAGCAGTTTCAGCATCCCATTGTCTTCCTCTTCAATGGAGCTGAGGAGTCCGGCCTGCAGGCTGCTCACGGATTCATTACGCAACACAAATGGGCCGCAAACTGCAGGTAAGTTTAGGAGCTTTTTTTTAGAAATTGTACTAAGGATATAACTGAAAAATAACCTAAACTACAATGATACTACTTGCAAACATCGGTTAATCCCCAATTCTATATTCCATACTATACCCGTCAAAAAATGGGTATACATAAAAAAAATCAAGGAGATCGCCGACCCAACCAATAAGCTCTTACTGCGATAAGAGGCATCAAACTTGAGCGCTGCTGACTGCAACGCTCTCTCTTTCGCATAGCCTGCATTTATAATTAGTTCGGGCTTACTCGACTATATTGTTTTTAAATTAATTGAAATTTTTCATTATATAGAGCTGTTATCAATCTAGACGATGCTGGCAGCGGCGGACGTGAAATTCTATTTCAAAGCGGACCTCAACACACTTGGCTAGTCAAAGTTAGTAAATAAATATTTTATCAACCTTTTTATTAATATCATCATTCTTGTACTAAATTCTACTGAAATTCGCTATGTTATAGTACTATCAAAGCAGCGTGAAGCATCCATTTGCCAGCAGCTTAGCTGAGGAGGTATTTCAGGCTGGCCTCATACCTTCCGACACGGACTATACGGTTTTTACCAAACACGGCAAAATACCAGGTAGGTTGCAATATATTTAATTTCTTAAATTCAGTTCCTAACTTTTGTTTCCCGACAGGTCTGGATATAGCGCAGGTTTTTAATGGTTATACCTATCACACCAAATACGATCGCATTGAGGTCATACCACAAGGTGCTATGCAGAATACTGGAGATAATATAATCAGACTAGTGCGGGCCTTGGCGAATGCACCAGAAATGTATAATACGCAGGTAAATAAAACAAATTTTAATTATTTTGATTACTTGGTCTAATAGGTTGCATTCTTGCAAGGCCTATGAAGCTGGACATGCGATCTTTTTCGACTTTCTGGGACTGTTTTTCGTCAGTTATTCAGCGACAACCGGAACTGTGCTTAACTATTCAATATCTCTGACAGTTATGCTGCTTATCAGCATATCCGTTTGGCGTATGTCTGCGCTGTCCGGCGTATCCTGCTGTTCCGTGGTATTACGTCTGGTAACTCTGCTCATACTGCAAACTATAGGCTTGGTTTTGGGCCTGGCTTTACCGATTTACGTGGCGCAACAGTATGACAGCTATAGATTATCCCTGAGCTACTTTAGCTCTCATTCACTGCTAATCGGTTTATATATATGCCCCACACTGATCAGTCTTAGCTTGCCAATTATTATATACTTTCAGCTGACTAAGCGGGTGAGTTCACAGTTTATACTAACTGCCTGTTTACTAAATCTTATCTATATCTTTTATCAGAGCAAATTGCCTTTAATTTATCACCTACAACTGGCGCTACATAGCTGGGCCATTGTTTTGAGTGTTTTGGATATTGGCCTTACCTCGTTGGGCATACGTTCTGCCTATATAATTACGATTCCACTGATTGGTTATACCATGGCACTGTTCATAAATCTACTGACGACATTCCACGATCGAGGCTATAGCTGGGCGAGCATGATATTGCTGGGCCAGAAAATGCCTTTTCTCTACAGCAGTTATCTGTTCTATGTCTTCCTGGTGATACTAATACCGATGAATGGACGCTCCGGCAGCGACACAAATCCGGATCTAATTATAGCCGTATTAGCTGCCGTGGGCACCATGTTATCCTTTGGATTTGTAGTGAGTTTTATTGGAATCGGATAAACTATCTGGGAAAACCTCTCTATTAAATATTTATTACTCTTCCCCTCTCAGCTACCGCTTATCAACATGTTCCGGAGACCCTTCATCATAGTCTTGGGTCTGATTTTGACCAGCGCTCTCTGCATGTACCTCGCTTGTAGCACAGATATGGGTTTTCCTTTTCGCCCCAGAACGCATAGCATGCGTGTCTCTTATCAGGTAAATATTCCGCACAATAAAAATATAATTCCCCAAATAATCAGATATTTTACTGAATTATGGTGCAGTGTGTGAGACGTACGTTTCATGAGTTCGATGGCAAAGTTCGAATGGATGAGTCGGGTTACCTTTTTGTATTTCAGGATCGTCGTGAGGCAGATCTGATGACGGGCGTACGTCTAACGGGTGCTGATTTTCTAACATCGGACTGTGAGAAGTACATGATGTGTGGTGTGCCGTTATACGACGAACGTTGGGTGGAGAAACGTCTGGAAGGGATCTGGGTGCATAGAGGCAATATTGTTACTCCTCCCTTCCAGAGCAAACTGGAGTTGTTGAGTAAAACAGTGTTGGAAAACAATCAAACGATGCATTTGGAATTTCAAATGTCGGGCCCTGATCACATGAGCTTATTCATAGCACCCTATAAAGATAATTTCGTTAGCATCAGCAACTGGACATTCTCACAGGATTATCTGGCCAATCCACCGGATTATCCATTAGCTTATCACATCAACTATATACATGGTGCTGATAGCGCACCCTTTAAATTCTTTCTGGAAATTACGGTAAGTAATGGGTGTTATTTGTTAATATTCTCTGAATATTTGATGTTTTACAGAAATCCAATGGAGATTTTCTGGTGCCTTCGCTTGAAATTGGGCTATCCGCACATTATATGAATGAACCCACGAATGATTTTGTCAGCGAGAAGTTTATGAACTCCTTTCCCAACTATGCGGCGGTAGTGCAATGGACTTCTGCCTACTATAGCTATATTTATTAAGAGGTATTAATACTGCTGGCGGTATCACAAATTATATAGCAAATGCAAATCCCTGATGTTGGTAATAACAATTAAATATCTTTCATCTACAGCTCTTTATTTTTTAAGCACTTCCAGTTAATGTTGTGCCCACTGTGCCTTATCCGGCGCAACTGTCATACGTATGTCGGCTCATTTTGATACGTCCATAGATTGACAATCTTTTTATTTTGACACAGAAGCTGCATTGCCGCTGGCGATTCGCACTAATTTCCAGGAATTTCACGCCAGTCTTCGCTTTATGCTTATCTCCCGTGGCTGGGACATAAACAGCGAAATATGCAAATGATCTGATGTATCTTCACACGATCTTTTGGGCCAGAAGATCTGATGTTGAGTTGCTTGTTAACTAAAATCGCGCAATTGCCACGGCACCCGAGGCTTCAAAACTCCTGTAGAAAATTAATTTTAATTGCAAATTGTATAGATAATAATTGACAGCAAATTGACGGACATGCGGTTAATGTAATTTACTTATAATAAATTCGCTTACATACTAGGGATATAGATAAAGCTAATCATCCCTGAAGTAGATGTGACGATTTTGACTTCTACTACTGCTTTGCTCTCTGCTGTTGTAGTAGGTGCTGGTATAACGGTTATAGTTATTGTGGTTTCTGCTGTGACTTCGCTGCCTTTGATTTGTTTGCCACTCTTGCTCATTCCGATCTGCGCGCCAGCTGTATGAAGATCTATTGCGCACTTCCTCGCGCTGTAGTCTGGGATTATTCGAATAATTCGGTGAAGATCTATTGTGCACTTCCTCGCGCTGGTGTCTGGGATTATTCGCATAATTCGGTGAGTGCGAATGTTGTCCGTAGGGAGAGGTTCGATGAGGCTTATCAGGCCGCGCAGCCTGCTGCCTAAGCCAACTGTCCATTGGTTGTCGCCAGGACGTCAACTTCTGAGCAGTCTGCTCTGTTTTGGCAGATTCTTGTCGACTGTTGCAGCTGAGAGCCAGCAGAGAACTCGTATAGTTTCCACGTTCAATTGCGTGGCCACGAGCATCGGCAACAGCTGCAAAGAAACACAGACGTGAGTAGAAATATATATATTTTTAGACCCTGTGCTTTGAAAATATAGAAAAGGAAGTTTAGTCGATATAGCCTGTCGAGGTAGGTCCGTCTTCCTGGTTGTCTGTCCGTATGAACAGCTAGATCTTCATTTCAAATTACAAAAGTTAAAGTCACCATAGAAATAGCGAAGATATGTAACAGACAATTTGCTCGACTAGGAAGAAGGGTGGAGGGAATACGCTCATAGATTGCCTATGTGTGAGGCAGCCGTCTGTCTGTCCCTTAAACCAACTACAAGAGTTAAACTACAAGAGTTAAAGGCACCATAGAAATAGCAAAGATATGTAACAGCCCATTTGCTCGACATAGAAGAGGGGTGAAGGGTATACGCTCATAAATTTTCTCTGCGTGAGGCAGTTATGATGGAGTACGGGATCTCCTACTGTCGTTTAGATTCCGACTGATCTGCTACATCCTTACTGGTTATATATATATATTGTAATACACTTACCTTGTATCGCCAGCTTGGGCGCTATGTTCAGTTTGGTAATCATAAAATAGCAGATCAGGTAGCCCGTGCGATTTACGCCGTGTGTGCAGTGCACGCCTATCAGTTTATCTGCGAAATGAAGTAATTATTATTAGGTTTGTCTGGTTAATTAAATAAGCAGTTAAGAGATTTCTTATGAAGGGTTTCTCTCAGCGCTGAGCAAGCATTAAACTCTTGTATTTTGTTGTCATGTCGCCGCAAATTGCTACAAATTTCATTTGAAGCCGAGCCACAGGAATGCGGCGTTCACAGATCGCCCACACCAACTGGGCTAACAGACAGACAAACCGGCTGCAGAGTTTCGACTGCTTGTCGCAATTGGCATAAAAGCAGAAGCAGCGACCTGCACTAAATGCGGCTAACAGCGCATGCTGCCAATATGCACAACATTGGCTATAAATTTCGTGAGAAATACAACAACAACAACAAAACATCAGCCATGTCAGCCGTGGTTAGCCAGGCCAAAACCAAAGTCGTTTAGCTGCATTGTGAGCTATGCGGGTGCTGCCGCTGTCGCTGCCGATGTCGATGCCAATGCCAAAGTTAAAGTTAAAGCCAGTTGTATGTCATGTTTTCGCTGTGTTTATGCCAGGTTACAAGAGCGAACATAACAACAACAGGCTGCCCGCAATGTGGGCTAATGATTGGCAACATCGCCAGGCCTTAATTACAATTTAAATCAAAGTTATTGCATTTAATTGCAGCGTTGTAAATTCGATTTGTTCGATTACTTTTAATCTTTGGGATTTTTACGATTCTATCCTAATTTTTCTTTTATTTCTATATATTTTTTCTATATTTTTCAAAAGCTTCCGCATCAAGCATTATTTTGCATGAACGCTCTCAGCTGCAACGTGTTCGATCATGCATATTCGCGCTTAATTGCAACATGTTCGATGGAGTATAATCAAACTTCCTCTGCATGATCGATCGTGAGCAACGATGCCAATAAGTGTTGTTCGACGAAATTCGGCCGAGAGTTCGGGAAACGAGAGTTACCTCAGCGAGAGATGGGCCAGCAAGAATTCGGTTAGCGAGAGGTCGGCCAGCGAGAATTCGGCCACAGAAAATTCGGTTAAATAGAGGTCGGCCAATGAGAGTTCGGCCAGCGACAGGTCCATCAACGTAATGTTGACCAATAAGAGTTCGAAAAGCGAGAGTTCGACTAACAAGAGAGTTTGGCCAGCGAGAGTTCGGAAAGCAAGAGTTCGCTTAACGATAGTTCGGACAACGAGAGTTCGCCCCGGAAGAGTTCGGACAGCGAGAGTAAACCACTGTTTATGATGTCTTTGACATTGTCAGACTGTCTCTGCGAATCTCAGAGGGTTTTGTGTTGGAGTTGCTGCCTGAGAAATGATTTCTTTTTTGCATTCCCAACGATACATGTGAGCTGAATAGGCGCTACGCCCACATTTGAAGTTATTTGGGTTTATAGTCGCTTTTGGCAGAGTTTTGCATGCTGATAGGCATCTGCAGGTTGTCTGGTAGGTTGCCTTTGATATGCTGAATTGTTATGCATGCTATGTGCTCTAATTGTGATGACAGATAGGCATCAGCGGATAAGCTTTTCCAGTGGAAAGTTTCCCACGGTGCGCGTTTGTGTGGGGGATTTTCATGCTTACCATTATCCGCATTTTCATGCAGAAAGTCAGTTACGTATTGACAAAATCTGTAAATATGTGAATATTTAATATTTATAAATGGGAAATTGGGAAAATCTTTGAACTTACTGCTGGGATAGATGCTTAGGGGGCGTCTCATGACCAGGTATCATGAGCTTCCGATGCGATACGTTGTTCTCCGTAAAGCTCTAGAAATTGGGGAGATATTACGGAGATATTTGGGGTATGTTTAGAAAATATTTGGGATATGTTTAGGATGTATTTAGGATATATTTAGGTGTTTAGAATAAATTCTGGATATATTTAGGAGATACTTAGGAGATGTTTGGAAGATATTGAGGATATATTTAGGATATATCTAGGATATACTTGGGATATATTTAGGAGATGCTTAGGAAATATTGGGGATATATTTAGGAGTATATAGTATATAGTTAAGCTTACCTCCGGACTGTAGTAACGGTGGGTGTTGGTCAGATCGACGATCAGGCCCAGATTCGGCACCGCTCGTAGTAGGGAGTCTGGCGCCAGGCGATCCTTCTCCCTGACGGTGTTACTGATATGCTGTAAATATGGTAAATATGAAGCAATGTATTCAAAACATGCTGAAATTGCTCAATTTATGTGACGAGCGTACAGGCAACAGCCGGAGGCGCAACAATTAATAAGAAGCGCCAAGGAGCCTCAGTTCGGACTGCAGTCGCTGTGTGGCGTTATTTAATTAAGCAAAAACAATTTAATTTAATATTCATGAATTGCGGCTGCAACATCGTGTACTTGCCACGTTTTGCGGCATACAAAAATAATGCGACCCTTTTGTTATTTATTTTTATTTTTAGCGGGGGCCTTCGTCGTGCCCGGTGGTCCGCATTTCAACATCAATCAATTTCAGCTCCTGCCAACCGGTTATGATGCGAAACGGACGCCAAGTGGGCGGACTCGAAGCGGGTTAGGAGGAGGGAATCCCCCTGCCCACTGCCCCTGCCACATTCTGTTGCACTCACCTCACGCAGCGGCACCTTGAATGCTATGAATCGCGTACCCGGAATGCGTTCCCCAATGGGACGATACGCCGACCAGCTGTAAAAACAAATTGAAAACAAATAAAAGTAAATATAAACAACGCAAGAAAAATCACAACAAATGATAAGCAGCACGTGTAAATGCTGCGCATATACGCACCGATCTGGTATTTGTTTCATTATTGGCAACTGTGCGGGCGGCTTCAACTACAATTCAGTTAAGAATTTTTACAATTTTGTAAGAAATACGTGTGAAAATATTTGCAAATTTCTAAACGTGTAAGAAAAACATATGTGCTCGCGTTGCCAACCAAGTTTTGTTGTGTGCTGGCGTTGCCACCTATGGCGCCACGTTCGAAATACAAAGCAGCTGCTTAAAATAAATATAAATCAATAAAAAACGCATGTCAAAAAACAAATAATAATAAATGTCATAAATTAGTAGAAAAAGAATAGAAAAAACTATACAAAATATACAAACATGTCGAAAAAACAAATGTGCTTGCGTTGCCAACTACTCTGCATGGATGCTAGCGCTGCCACTGTTCTGCAACTGTTAACAGCCTGTTGCTAGCAGTGTTGGCAAATCAGCTTCATTTCCGACAGTGCTGGTGTCAGAAATAGCCAGATATCTAAAAGTTAATAAAAAACCAGGTAATGAAACATTAAAAAAACTAAAATGCAAAACAATCAAATAATTTATAATTACATATATAAATGTAGAATATGTTAGTCCTCTATTAATGGATAAATAAACTATGCCCGGTTAAGCTCCAACTGTGGTAATATAATGCTTGTCGAATCCACTTTGGTCATCTGAGGCTTAACAACTTAACAACTTGACGATATATTCTCCAGGATTTTATAACAACTTACAACAGCCAATATTCGACAATATTACCCCACGGGTGAATGTAGCATAGCCTACTACTTCTTCTTACATATATATGTAAATAAAATAAAATATACATCTAATATTTGAGTTTTCAATAAAGTAATATATTTATTTATATTATTGGTTATATTTACAAGGCAAAACTTACTTTAAACTTGTATTTTAATTTAATTGCACATTAATTGCCGTGTTTTTTAAATAGCTACAAGAACTGCGAAACCCGCTAAGCTGGCAACGCTGTTTGCCACTATTAACAGCCTGCTGTTAACTAACATGCGATACACAAAATGTGCTAAAAATGGCAGACACAGCTGCTGAAAACGACTTTTGGACTCTCGGCAGCAGCTAACAATTGTAAGTTCCTTTTATTTATTCAATTATAATTAATTAACAATTGTTTTACAGCCAAACGGTGTAGAAAATGTTTGCCAGCAACACACGCAAACTGATGAGCAGCAGCTTGGTAAGCAAACACGTCAATAAATGGCATAAATAAAGCCAAATATCTTTCGATCGCTTGATCAACTTGTTGAATAATAATTTTAATAATTATCATATTTTTTACAGTTGCAACGCTGCAAGAGCACGCTGGTGGTGGCGGAGCACAACAACGAGGCGCTCAATCCCCTCACCCTCAACACCATCTCTGCGGCCAAGAAGATCGGCGGAGACGTCACAGTTCTGGTGGCAGGCACCAAATGCGGACCCGTAAGTCTTCCCCTTCCCCCTTCCCTTTCCAACACTTTTTGTTGTTGTGAGTTTGCATAACAGAGCTGGAATCGATCTTCAATTGTACAGAGTCGATATTTCTTATCGATTCACGTCACGGAATCTTTTTAAAAGATTAATCGAAATTGTATACATATAGCAAATCGGTAAGGATGTACCAGAACAGTCGGACGTAACCGACTTTTCGCCACCGATTATACTAGATCTGGGTTTGATCTGTAATTTTCAAGAACCGATCTTTTAGAATGAATTACGTTTCAAAATCGATTTAATCAAAATAAAACCTATAGTTTTAATGTGCGGGTAGTCTGAGGGAAAAACTTGCAAATCGATGCATACAAAATCCAATTAATATTGTTTGAAAAACTAACAAAAAACCAGTAAGGAAGGAGCAGTTCAGTCGGGTGAAAGACTCTGTACTTGTCTGTTCAATATCTTCGCTGTTTCATATCCTATCGCAATGCAATTTACAGCATCGATGAATAATGCCATAGGCTACGTATATATCCAATCTGTAGCTATGAAACCATGATTGCTGTAGTTTTTGATGGTTTTTATAGCGTATGCATGATATATACTCCTGAATTGTCCATCACATATCTTCGCTGTTTGCTACCCTATCGCAGTGCAATTCATAGTTGATATTGATTTTGATTTTGCAGGCATCGGAGGCTGTGGCCAAGGTGGAGGGCGTTACCAAGGTGCTGGTGGCCGAGAATGCCGCCTTCAAGGGCTTTACCGCCGAGTCCCTCACCCCCCTGGTGCTGGCCGCCCAGACGCAGTTCAAGTTCACCCACATTCTGGCCGGCGCCTCTGCCTTTGGCAAGAACGTGCTGCCTCGCGTGGCCGCCAAGCTGGACGTATCCCCCATTTCGGAGATCATCGATGTCAAGGACGAGCAGACCTTTGTGCGCACCATCTACGCGGGCAACGCGATTCTCACGTTCAAGTCCAAGGACGCCGTCAAGGTCATCACAGTGCGTGGCACGAACTTCCCGCCAGCTGCCACAAGCGGAGGCAGCGGAGCCGTGGAGCAGGCGCCAGCTGGCGATTATGCCAGCGCTCTGAGCGAATTTGTTTCCCAGGAGCTGACCAAGTCGGACCGTCCGGAGCTGACGGGCGCCAAGGTCATTATCTCCGGCGGACGTGGCCTCAAGTCCGGCGATAACTTTAAGCTGCTCTACGACCTGGCCGATAAGTTCAATGCCGCCGTCGGTGCCTCGCGTGCCGCCGTCGATGCCGGCTTCGTGCCCAACGATCTGCAGATCGGACAAACCGGCAAAATCGTCGCTCCCGAGCTATATATTGCCGTCGGCATCTCCGGCGCCATCCAGCACTTGGCCGGCATGAAGGACTCCAAGACGATCGTGGCCATCAACAAGGATCCCGAGGCGCCCATCTTCCAGGTGGCGGACATCGGACTTGTTGCCGATCTGTTCAAGGCCGTTCCCGAGCTAACGGGCAAATTGTAATAGCTTTAATTATCGATTGTATAAAGCTGATGGATTCTGTACCATCAAACGCGTATCAATTGAATTGTTGCATTTATTTCAAATTACGTTTAGTTGACTTTTCACTGGCCAACGAGGCGCGATTTGTTTTCCCCTTAATCTGTGTAATAAAACCAAACTAAGCTGTAGTATCTCTGATATATTTTTTCCTATCTGTCTATGTTTAGGAAATAATCGCGTTTATCTCTAGGGATTGTGCAACAGTTTGTTAGCGCTATAGTTCAGTCTTATCGTTCTCGATTCAAACAATTGAACGACTATCCAGACTGAAAGTACGAAATAGCTCCCTAAATTTCAGTTTATTGACTCTCTGATTCTCTAGAAGTCGCAACGATCGAAACTATAGCCGATTTTCAAGAGCTGATTTGGAATGACGCTCATTAGGTGTTTTCTGTTAAATTGTGGACAATATTTAAGAATTAGCTAAAATAAATGTTTAAGCCACAGCCAGAACTTAAACCAGCACGTGTGTTTGATTTTTCAAAGGCTATAGGATATAGTCAGCCGATGTTGCCAATTTTTTAAAAATATATTTAGATTGTTTTTCTAGATTTTTGGTGAAAATTTATTTCCCAGCACTTTAAGTTTTATCATGTTACCAATTATATATTTCGCTATAAATTTTAGCTTTTATTAAAATAAAAAAAATTATTAAACAAGTTTTATTTTGTTTTAAATTAATTTTATTTCCATAAAAGGCATAATTCATTCAAGGCATGTTATTTAACAGAAGGCTGTTAGCCGCTCAGCGCACGTTTAACAGTGGACGTCAGCTTGGATCGACACCAGAACTGAATACACGGGCTGAGTCGATTTCGTTTTGGCTGGATACCAGGCGAACAGAACTGGATAGCAAGCCTATTGTAAAATAAATTAGCCTGGTTTCAAACCAATCCTGTTGTAAAATAAATTAGCCTGGTTTCGAACCAAGTTCTTGCTTACAGTCAGTATATAAAATATAGCATACTTTCAGGCTGCTGCTCATATTTGATTTTTCTACAGAAGCCTGAAAGCAGGCTACATTTTTTTACACAGGCTGCAGGCAGACCTTGCTATCCAGTTCTGTTCGCCTGGTATCCAGCCAAAACGAAATCGACAGAACAGAACTAGATAGCAAGGTCTGGCTGTAGCCTGCAGGCTTCCGTAGAAAAATCAAATAAGAGCAGGAGCCTAAAAGTATGCTATATATTATATACTGATTGTAAGCAAGAACTGGGTTTGATTTTTCAAAGGCAGCCTGAAAGAGGGCTACATTTTTTACACAGGCTGCAGCACAGACCTTGCTATCCAGTTCTGGATCGACACCAGAACTGAATACACGGGCTGAGTCGATTTCGTTTTGGCTGGATACCAGGCGAACAGAACTGGATAGCAAGGTCTGTACTGCAGCCTGTTCAAAAAACATAGCCTGACTTCAGGCTTCCGTAGAAAAATCAAATATGAGCGGCAGCCTGAAAGTATGCTATATTTTATATACTGATTGTAAACAAGAACTTGGTTTGAAACCAGGCTAATTTATTTTACAACAGGCTTGGTTTGAAACCAGGCTAATTTATTTTACAATAGGCTTGCTATCCAGTTCTGTTCGCCTGGTATCCAGCCAAAACGAAATCGACTCAGCCCGTGTATTCAGTTCTGGTGTCGATCCAAGCTGACGTCCACTGTTAGGCGTGCGCTGCGCGTCTAACAGCCTTCTGTTAAATAACATGCGTTAAATTAATTTGTCCTTTTTATGAAAATTAAATGAATTTAAAACAAAATATAACTTGTTTAATAATTTTTTTTATTTTAATAAAAGCTAAAATTTATAGCGAAATATATAATTGGTAACATGATAAAACATAAAGTGCTAAATTACACAAAAATACAACTGAAACTAAGTATGATTAAAAAAAATCGTATCGAATTTTTGCATAATGTAAAATAAGATTTTGTGTTATTTTTTTTGTTTTTTTGTTTTTGGTGTTTTGCAGAAATTAAACAAATGCAATTAAAATATAGTAAAATCGTTGTAATAAAATGTATAAAACATATATCGAGATATATCAGCTTAAGGCTATATACAGTTAAAAATCGAGCGAATAAATTGTTTATTCTTTTCTCACATTTCACTTTTTACTTTTATTGCATAGCTCAGTGCAGTTGGCGTATAAGAATATATAAGAATACAAGTTGTAAAAAGATATATATAGTATATAGCGTATATATAAGTTGAGTGTGTATAGTTTAGAGTTTTATAGAGAGTGTAGATAGCGTATCTAAGGATATGCGATATAGAAGTTGACTCCTCTTAACTTATCGGCTCCGTCTGTAATGATTATTGGCTTGATAACTAGTATGTCCACTTTCAAGTTAAGGGTCAAATTCAAGATGTAGACATCATTTAGTGCGACTTTTAATTCATTTTCAAATGTCAAAATTATCACTTTACTTGTAAGCTGACATGACAATTCATCGTCAGATATAGCAGAATCAAACATATATAACTGTTGATAAATAATTAGTTCCGATAATTTGAAGCTTTTCTGAATTAGTTTTCATACAATGTGCTTTGGGATTTAAATGTTCTTGGCCGATTCTTTTTATAACAAAAACTACCATTTTGTATGGGAAAATTGTATGTAAAAGTTCGCAAAAGTAGTACACCTAAAAGCCCAAGCGTGTCTCAAGACACTCATAGGTTTTTCACTGCTGCACTGCACAATTTTTATACATTCACATAAATAAAACTGCAATTAGTTAGTTAACAAACAAACCTTTAAGGATGAGGAGAAGACTGAAAAGAATACACCCAACTGACTTACCAAACAGACGAATATAGTTATAACTATATATTAATATTTGTAAAAACCCTATTCTTTAGGAGTAAATATATACAATTGTATATATAAATTGAAATATTACACATCACTATGGTGCAAATTACTACACATAACAGTAATAGTATACCATAAAATATAGTATAATAAAAAATTTTATATTTTCACAAAAAAAAAAAAAAAAAAGGAAAAAAAGTATCAACCTAATCAAGCTGACTAAAGTGTGTTTAAATAAACCAAACAAATCGCACTCTGCAGCCACTACATTTCATGCGCACAAAAAACAATTTTGTGTAAATGCCAAAATAAAAGTACCGCTAAAGCTTAAGTAAGCTTTATGAGCTTTTGATCATATGTTTGTCGTAGTGTTGGCTTACCGAAAAAAATATTAAATTTAAATTCTAATAAACCGATTGCTTTAAATTAACAATTATGTGATGCGTGTCTTGAGGCATCCTTGGGTATTAGAGGGTTAACTAAATTACCTTAAAAGAGCAAAAGAAAATGTAAGTATATTTATTGCAAAACTATAAATAGAGGAATTATGGAATTATGCAGTCATTCAACATATTCTAAAACTAGAAATAAATTGTGCAGAGACAGTTCTTTTACTAAAATATTATAATATAAAATAAATTAAATTTTCTAACAAATTTTAAATATTCTTAAATATATAATTATAATTCTAAAATATATTAATAAAATAAATTGAGTCTGCGGGATGCTGTAATTAACGGAATCCAATATGGCATGTCAAATCAAAGCATTTCATTGATAATTTATCCCGCCATAATATTTTGTTTTCTATATTTTTCAATATTTCTATATAATTTTCATAGTGTCGAATTGCTTTTGATATACTATAAAATAAAAACATTAATAAATATAACAAACAAATTATACAATGCAAATAAAATTATATAGTATAACGTTCCTGATCTTAAATCATTTTAGCAGTTGTTATACCCTTAATAAATTATTCAAGTTAGCATATTTAAATTGTTTAACTTAGCGTAATTTAATCTTGTTCGTTATATCAAAGGATTAATTCACTTAATAGACTTATCAATGGTTAAAAATTTCCCAAGTCGTTTGCCTGCGTAAATACTATAATTATTAGAGTATAATTATTATAGTATAATATATAAATTAATTATTAAATAGACTAATAAACTGAAATGACACAATGACTGCAACAAGTTGTTATAATAAAGTTGCTATAAAAGTTATGGCAGCTCAAAAGCAAACAAACCAAGAGAAATGCTTGCTCTAAAAGAGAGAGTGAGAGAAAGAGAGAGTGTTTAGCGTATCAACTGCAGTGTTGCCAGAAACAACCATATTTAAATTACAAAATATCTGAAAATATATTAATATAAATATAACAAATAAAAATTAATGTAATATAAAATATTAATATAATTTCAAATACATTTATATTAAATAATATGATACAATTCTGATAGAGCTAAAATGAACGAGCTGCCGATCCGTCTCTCTCTCTCTCTCTCTCTCTCTCTCTCTCTCTCTCTCTCTCTCTCTCCCTCTCTCCCTCGCTCTATCTCTCTGTTTCTATGTCCAAATGCTCATCAGGGATTTCCTTACATTGTTGTTGGGCGCATTCATTGACAACGACGCTGACGCCGGCGCAAGCGTCGGCAGCGACGTCGACGCTGCTGTTATGTGACTGATAAGTGTTTACAGAAATGCGACTGTAGATCGCTCCGTCTGGTGCATGCCCTGCAATTGCAGCAGGTTGATATGTCTTTCTTTTTATTTAAATGAAACATAATTTTAGAGAAGCCATTTGGTTTAAGTTAAATTAAATTATGCCTATTTCAATTAAATAAATTAATTTTTTGTTGTTTTAATTAATTTAGTAAATATATTTATATGTTATTTTATTTATTGATTAATTTTATTATCGCAATATCTATTATTATTATTATAATTGATTTATTTTATAATTCATTACGTTATTTATGAATTTTTAATCATTTATTTCATTACTTTATCACTATTTATACTTATCTTTTCACTTCCTGATTAAAAGCTGCATATGTGAACCAAGCGACCCCGGTGAATGTTGTCTATAGGGCAGAGCGCAGCACGCTTTCTGGACGTGCGGAACATATGGAATCTGTAAGTGGATGAGTTAGTTGATAATCAGCCGGCGAGCAGGAGAGACGTGTCCTAAAGAATTGAGAATTACGAGTCAAAATTGGTGATAATCATACGTAAAGTGAAGTGAAATTCATTTACAAAAAATGTTTCTGACGCCCATAAGCAAAAAGCGCAGCGTCTGCGTCATAGGAGGTAGAAAATTAATAAAAATAAAATAAATATTGATTAATAAATATAATTATCAATAATTACATAATTAATAAATGAAATTTTGATTCAATTATGCTTTTAAGCTGGAACTGCGGGGCTGTGCGCCTTGAAGAATTCCCTACAGGAGGGACTGGAGGCTGTGGCTTACGAGAGGGGCACGGATATAGGGGGCACTTGGATATATTCGGAGGAAATGCCCAAAAATGAATACGATGAGGTGCACAGCAGCATGTACCAGGGTTTGCGGTAGGTTACAGATTTTTTAAATATTTTTTTAAACATAAATTCTAATTAAATTTTCTGGAATAAACGCAGCACAAATTTGCCCAAGGAAGTTATGGGTTATCCGGACTATTTATACCCCAGCAGCATTAAGGAATCGTTCATCACCTCACAGCAGGTTCTGGAATTTCTGCGCTCCTATGCGGATCACTTCAAGCTGAGACCTCACATCAAGCTGCAGCACGAGGTCATCAGGGTTCGACCTCGTCTAAACGATTGGGAGGTAAGCGCTGACGTCATCCGAGCGATAACTGTTGTTACCAGTATTTCATAATTGATAATTAATTATGCAATTGCATTTTGCATTTTGTGCTTGCATTTCCACTTATTTGAAATCGCCTTTAGGTCTATGTATGGGATCACTTCAACGACACCTGCAATCCGGTTTATTTCGACTTTGTTTATGTGTGCAATGGACATTATACGGAACCAGATATGCCCCAGATCGAGGGAATGCAGCTCTACGAGGGCAAACAGATGCACAGTCATCTATATCGCAAGGCCGATCAATTTAAAGGTAATTTTAGTGCGAATTAAATATTTATAGTATTTTATCCTTGTACTTTAAGCATTTTTACTTATATATGTATATATATTAAGAGTATCAGGTTTTTCGATGCAGTTAATTGATTTCAGTCAAAGAATATCTTTATCATAAATAAAATAGACCTTAAATTTTTATCCAGAGGCTTCCCTTTTATAACTTTACTTATATTGTAACTTTTACTTATTAGTACAAGGAATTTTCTGATATAACAAAAATTTGATTCTTATCGAGATTTGATGATATAGAATTTATTTATAATATTATAATATTTTACATAATTGCAAATATGCTTAAAATTCAGTCAAAGTACTTATAAACAATAATAAAATAATAAGCCCAAATTTAAACCTCTATATTTGGTATAGGTAGATCTACAGCATGACTAGATGAATTTTCCAAGTGGAAAGTATTTCGGCAAGATAATAAAGATAAAAGCTAGGCGTTATCTGTTGAATCAAGAATTGTATATAGGCTAGACTACGCGCTTTTGTTTTCACTGCATAAATAAGACGTCATTCTTATCAAGTGGCAACTGCTCCGATCCAAAGCTAAATGGGCCGGTCGGTCAACTGCTATAATCGAGGGAACTTCTATATATATATATATATAGAATAATATAATATTTTCCTATTATCAATGAAGAAAGCCTGGAGCTCGACACGCTAAGGGCTAAACTCGTGACTGGGAATATTTAGGCTAAAGTTGATAAGCTGATGGGAATAATAATATTTGAATAATATATAATTCATGATTCTTGCAGATCAGACAGTTCTGGTTATTGGCGCTGGCCCTAGCGGTATGGACATCACCCATCACATCAGCAGGGCGGCGAAACATGTCTTTCTGAGCCATCATCTGACCGCCACGCCCAATACCGCCTTTATGGGCAACGTGACGCAGAAGCCAGATGTGACCAGCTTCACCAAAGACGGCGCCATCTTTAAAGATGGCAGCAGCGAGAGATTCGACCATGTGATGTACTGCACCGGATATGAGTACAGTTTCCCCTGCCTCAGCACCGATGTGGGCATACAAGTTATCGATAACTTTGTGCAACCCTTGTGGAAGCATTGCATTAATATTAATCATCCGACAATGTCGTTTATCGGACTACCCTTCAACGTCATACCCACACAGATCTTCGACATGCAGGTGCGTTTCACGCTCAAGTTCTATACGGGACAGCTGGAACTGCCCACAAGGGAGCAAATGCTGGAAGATCTGGAGACGGAGCAGGGAGAGCGCTGGGACTGCGGTTTCTACAATCGCAAGAAGGCGCATCAGATGGGCGAGCGACAGGTAAGGGGAGGAACTATTTGAATTTATTAAAAATAAACTATTTCTTTTTATTCCCGCAGTTTGATTACTACAATGACTTGGCGAATATGGCGGGCATTGAGAACATTAAACCCGTCATTCTGAAGCTGATGAAGGACTGCGGCAAGAAATATATATTCGAATTGGACACATATCGTAATCATTGCTATACCATTGTCGATGACGAGAACTTTATTAAGTACGCGCTGTGACATCGGCTCAATTTGTGTATTTTTGTTAAATAAACAAGTCAATTGGCAATTTTAAATTTGGCGCGCATCTGTTGGGCTGTTGTTGGTTGGCAACGCTGGCTGTGTAAACTTAAGGTTGGCAACGCTGATTTTGTAAGCATCTTGGGGCCAGACTTTGGCTGTGTTATTTAACAGAAGCCTTTAGACGATAATTTGACAGCTGTTAACTTAAGTGCGGCGCGCTCTGTTTACATTACAGTTTAATGTTATTTCAATAAGTTCTGCAATCAAAATTTAATAATATTTTGCCCCATTGTGGAAGGCCAGTCTGGGAGCGATACCAGGCGATCAGAACTGTTAGCAAGTTGCGTTGTTTTTCGTGCGCAGTGCTCGGGGTTCGAAACTTAGCTAAAGCGGCCCATCCACGGCACATTTGTTTGGCAATCCGTGATTGATAAAAGAGAAGACAGTTTGCCACCAACGAGGACAAATATTCTTTCAAACAACATTCGCAAATAATTCTCAGCCGCTCAACACGTCTACGGATGATGACACTGTGATTGCCTTAATGTTATTTTCAAGGAAAAACAAGAGCAAAAATCATTAATTTTGATATTCCATAGCGCCGGCTTATTTTCCAGGCCACATATAAATTTAACCAGCACTTTTTTGGTCATTTTGACCACATGTTTACGCTAGCGCTACTTTTCACAAATGATGTTTGACTGAACTCCACCATCCACGGTCAAATTTTTTTTTCAAACACGCGCAAGATAGAAACGTTTCTATCTTGCGCAAACAAGTTGGCAATCACGAAATTTGTTTGTGAGCAACGCCATCCACGAGAAATTTTTCGTCAAATCAAACACGGATTGCCAAACATATGTGCCATGGATGGGCCGCTTAAGTCTTGCGGTTCGAGTTCGAAACCATGTGTATCGACATATCGATAGCACGCGCTGCATGAGCCGTTGAGCCGTTGCAATCGATAAATACATTTCAAAAATCTGTTCAAATTAAAATTTGTTTAATGAGGTTACAACAGTTTTTCCGATAGATTCCATCATTTACATTTGCATTTTACAGTTTATAGCTCATAGGAATGCTGGCTTAACTACAACTACAACTGGCTCCATATAAACAAGAATTATTTGATTTTAAAGTCAATAAATAGCAAAACACACAGAGTCCACAACTTTTACTATATATCTATGGATATATATGAATCGGAATACACACTTTTCAAGTTGTATTGTATACTAATGACTTTCGAGAGGTTAAACACAATTACAAATATAATATTAATATAAGGAAACAATGTTATGCTGCTGTCCTGAATTTCCATTTCCATTTCCATCTGAAGATTGTAATATTTTGCAATATCCGTAACGTTATAAATAGAGCACGCACTGTGCATCCAAATACATAAATATATATATATATATAGATGTGGTAAGTAAACTACGATGCACAGCATAGCAATCACTTTTGAGCAGCCCCCGTCCGATGCTGATATATACAGATATATAGCTATGTTCCTAAACCGATAAGCCTATGGCTTGTTTACAGTTTACGCCCTAAAGAATCGTACGACGCGTACGATATATTGTCGGCAGATGGGGCACTCGGGCAGGACCTTGCCACAGTTGGTGCACGTGGCCATGTGTCCGCACTCCAGAAACACGCACTCAATGGGCGCGTCCATGCAGATCTTGCAGAGCTCGTCGGTGGCCAGCTTCTCCACAGCTGAGAAAAGAGAGAGCGTCTATGCCAAGCATGTTCGTTGCGATAGTTTTGGATGGAGCTCACCTGGCGCTGTGCGCATGGTTTTCCACAGACGGACGACGCGATCGAGCAGCTCCTGCTTCTCACAGCACCCTTTGTAGTCGACACGGTGCAGCATCAGCACCTCCTTCAGCTGCTTCACCGTTAGGTTCTCCAAGTCTTTTCTGTAAAACAAGTTTAGATTCGAAAATAGGGCATTACTAAAAGTTGTCAGCAAAAAAGCATAAATAACCATAAAAGTTTCCTCATTGGGCGCCTAAAAATAGGCTCATAAAATGTGCATAGCCTACGGCTTAGTGGCACGCAAAAACCATGCGGAGCAGTCGGACGCAATCGACAGTTTGGGATAGACTTTTATCGAAAATTCCCAAAAAAAATTAACTCATTGAAAGTGTGTTTAGGAATTAGATGTTTAGAAACAGGCTTCTAAAATGTGAACATGCGGTTCAGTCGTATGTTGCTGAATATACGCGCAGTCGGACGCAATCGACAGGTTAAAAAAACAACAAGTTTTAGTATAACTTATGCTATAATAATAATTAATTATTTTTGCCGACAAGCTTCTCAGAATTTAGCATATAAAATGTAGGCAACAAGCAGCTCAGTCGGACGTTACTGAACAAGCGAATTCATACGCAATCGAAAGATTAAATAGGAAATTATAAATAGAATAACCTTATGTTCAAATGTTTACAGATAAGCTGCTTAAAAATCAGCAAATAAAATGCGAGCATACGGATTTGTCGCATAAGTGTCGAATAAGTGAATAGGCGCAGTCGGACGCACTCGACTGTTTAGGAAACTAAAATATAATAAAAAGCATAAATCTTCAGACTAAAATCTTAACGAATTAGCTGTTTTGAAATCAGCTTATATCGCGTATATGTAACTCTCAAATAGAGCTGGGTTCTATCGTTAATTTTTTAGAATCGATATTTTCAATCTATTTACGTCTAAAAATCGATTTAATCGATTAATCGAAAAAAATTAAATTTGTTTGAATAAACGAACAAAATCAACTAAGGACGTACCGGATCCATCGGGTGGAAGATTACAGTCGATCGATTATCGATTTAATCGTCGACAAAAAGAATCGATTCAATCGAATCGTAATAGAATCGAAGCCTAGCTCTAGCGCTTAAGCGCAGTAGGACGCACTCGACAGGTTAGAAAATTAAAAAATTATAAAAGGCATAAATCTTTAGACTAAAATCCTAACGAATTAGCTTATATCAAATATCGGCCTATATTGCATATAACTCCCAGGTACACTTACAGATCCTCAAAGTCTTCCAAGTTTACAAAGCGCGAGTCAAGGCCGTTTTGTGGCTCAAAGCCCAGGGGCGCCGCATAGACGTGAATCCCCTCATCGTAGTCCCAGTGCGCATCGTCCTGCGTGGGCGAGAACTCGATGGCTGGGGTGATGGGCGTGGCATTCCCTTCTGCACTCGCTGCCCCCGCAACTCCCGCCGCCTCTGGCAGGCTGAGGGGGGAGACGACGTGGCTGTCCGCCTCGGAGCACTCGATGGACTTGGTGCGCTGCTCCAGGTAGCTGAGGAACAGCTGCAGCTCCCGCTTGATGTCCTCCTCGGACATCTGCGAGTTCTCCAGATGACGCCGCATCTTCTCCACGTGCCGCCTGATGTTCGTCTTGTTCTTGCCACAGCGCTTGCAGCTACCGCTGCCGCCGCCGCCTGGCGTTGGCTCCGGCTGCTCCCGCAGCGTGTCCAGTGCCACGCCCACACCGAGAGGCGACTCATCATCGCTGGAACGATGGCGACGATTCAGATAGCCATCGGAGCGTCGCCTGGTCACCTTCTTGACGCGCGGCGGCAGCTGCGGCGCCTGTGGTACGTGCACGCTGTGCTGCTCAATGCTGGGCGGCTGTCCGGGCTCCGCCTGCAGCGTCACCTGCAGAATCTCCTCCGTGTTGGCGCCAACAGCTGTGGCCGGTTGACTGCCCGAGGGTAGCAGCTGCCACTGATCCAGATTGCTGCTGTTGGTGTCCGTGGCAGCCTTGCTCTCATCCGAGATGCCCCCGATGGCGCCCAGCTCCTCGAAGCTGCTCTGCGAGGAGTCCTCCACCTTGGAGCTGAGCGAGCTGCTCGTCGTGGCTGTGTTGGTGTTGCTTGTTGTGGCAGCTGCCGCTGTGGCAGCTGTGGCAGCTGCGGCACCGATCCGCTCGCTGTGCTTCAGCGAGTTGCGCTCGCTGAAGTTGTGCATAATCTCATCATCCGAGCACTCGCAATCCTCCTCGCCCTCCCCCTCGCCCTCGGAATGTAGCTGCCCCTCGGGGGCAGCTGTGGCGGGCGTGGCCGTGCGCGAGGAGCCGCTCGATGGGCTGGCATGCACGTGCGCAAGCTCCGCCGAGTTGGAGTTGGAGTTGGAGCCCGAATTGGAGTTGCAAGTTCTGGTTGCATCATTCAGGGAGCTGGCGTACGTGGGCAGCGGGCGCGTGGAGACGCGTGGCTGCTCGAAGATGTGCGTGGGAGGCGGCGGTGGCGATGATGCGGAGGAGTGGCATGAGGGCGCTCCTTGGTCTTGGGAGGCATGTCGACTGTTGTGGCGACTCGAGTCCTTGGATCTGCCGTCGAAGGAGGCAAAGGAGTCGCTAATATTGTCACTCAGATTGCTGAAGAAGTTTTGGCACGTTTGCTTAAGACTATCCATCGGATGCGCCTGCCCCTGGCCATGCCCACAGCCCCCATTGGGCAGACCACGATCCGTCTGCGCCACATGCGCCAGCACCAAGCCCACCAGCTCTTCCTTCTCTGCAAGCAAAAGGCAATTGCTTTATCGATCGGATCGAAATACTATATATATATATATCCCGACTCTTACCCAGGCAGCCCTCTGTGGAGATGTGTTTCGACTGCAAGTAGAATATCAAATCTTTGGGCTTCAGCTTCAGCAGGTCCGTGCGCAGCAGCGGACGCTGCGCGAATATTGCACATCGCGGGCAGCGACGCGTCGTCGACGCCGACGTCGACGTTGACGTTGACGTCAGGCAATTGTTGCAGTAGTAGCGCCTTAATTAAACAATTAATTATGTAAATTTTAATTAGTTTATTATTGTTGCAGTAGTAGGGTCGTAATTAATTAATTAATTGTGCAAATTTAAATTAATTAAATATTGTTTCAGTAGTAGAGACATAATTAAGCAACTTATTGTGAAAATTTAATTAAATTTATTATTGTTGCAGTAGTAGCCTCAATAAATAATTTAATAATGCAAATTTAATATATTTTTTTTTTAGTTTGTATTTAATTATTATTGTTGCAGTAGTTGCGGCTTAATTAAGCAATTAAATATGTAAATTTTAATCAATTAAATATTGTTGCAGTAGTAGCACTTTAATTAAGCAATAAATTATTCAAATTTTAATGAATTTATTATTGTTGCAGTAGTAGCGCCTTAATTAAACAAATTAGGCAAATTTTAAATAATTTATTGCTGTTAATTAATCAATTAATTCTGCAAATTTTAATGAATTTATTATTGTTACATTAGAGACGCCTTTATTAAGCAATTAATTATGCCAATTTTTTAAATTTTTTAATTTTTAATGAATTAGGAAAATTTTAATTTATTGTTGTTTTTTATTACCTGCAGTCGAAGCAGCTGCGCTTGCGACGGAATACCGTGAATTCAACTCTGCAGCTCTCGCAGGGCATGGCGTCCCCTCCCCTTCGGCCCCAGCGGCCCCCTCGTCCTTCACTTCAAGCGTTTCTATCCTTGCCCTTCGCCTCTGCTACTCCCCCCGCAGCATTCTTGGCATGGCATTTGGGTTTCAATGTCAAATCGTGAATCAATTCTCATGCGATGATTTGCTCGGCAACAACACGTCTCTTCTTCAGCTACTTACTCATCCAGCCAAGGCGCAAGTAATGCCGTTATCTTTTATTACTCTATTTTGCTGGTTTTACTGAACTTTTATCAATGTGCAGCAAAGTAATCCGAGCAGTGCGTTCATATGTCTCTCTGTGTGTGTTTGTGTGTGTATGTACGGCCGTGTGTACATAGGTTTGTGCACAGTAATCCCACACAACACTGGCCAAGGCGATAGGCAGCCGTAGCGATTGCACTATCGATAGATCGATAGCAGAGTGCACACCATGCAGCGTTGCCAGTTTAGCGGGTTTCAGAGAGCGATTTGTGTTTAACATAAATCTATTTAAAAATTTACTATTAATTAGAATATTGTGTATAAATTATATTATTGTTAATGTATTATGTATTTTTTTCTAATTTTTTTATGCTTTTTTAAAGCTGTTTGTATTTTATATTCAGTTATTTTATATTGCAAATCTAGCTATTTTTGTCAACACCGCCAACATTAGTTGGCATAATTTATCGAACAATTTGAGCATGCAAAGAAATAAATAAATAATAGTATTTAATACATTTTATTACACGCAATTGTATTTATTTTATTTTCATTAAATATTATATGCTTTTTTAATTAATTTAAAAGCAGCGTTGATATAAAAGACAGCTGCTGGTTCAAATGCACGTTAAATATTAAAATTGAAATGTTTTAACGGCTAAAAACAAATGAAATGTAGTTAAATAAGGCATATTAATCATAATAGTAACATTTCAACAGCAATATTCAAATAAAAGTATGTTTAAAATAATAATCAATTAAATTGAGCTTACAACAAATATTTGAATATTTAAATTGTATAATTTTAACGGCTAAAAATAAATGAAATGTAATTAAAAAGTATTTGGATATTTCCAATTGCCAATTTTTACTTAGACTTTACTAACAGTCTTGTACCTTTTTTGCCAATAAGTCGAACATTGAAGTAATCATAAAACAAGCAAATCATTTTTTTAACAACCAATGTAATTATTGTTTAATTAATAAAATTAACACTTGATACTTACTATGAGTCAAATATGGCAAATTGTAGAGTCCATCTGAAATTGCAGCGAATGAGAACGAACTGACACCTCTGTAGAAATATTCCAGAAGCATTCAGAGCTATGCAAGCATTGCTTACTGCATGAATCATCCAACTATCTGAGAGATATATAGATCTATATATATTATAAACAGCGTCAGATTACAGTGTACTTTAGTTTATGTTTATTTAATTCACATCCACTACTTAGAGCTAGGTATATATATATAATTGTATTTGCAATTAGTTAAGTGCCATAAAATGTTGCAATCTTGTCTCGTTTGTTTTAAAATAATACATCAGTTAATTGCTATATATATTATGTGGCATACGCATCCATATCCATATAGATATATATATATCGATACAGATATATATTCATATACGCTGCAAACATGTTTGCTCTGCTCCACGCGATCAAGTCATTTAGAATAATTTATATACACATGTGGTTCCATATGATTGAGCTTTTTCGAAATTCTTGTTGATAAGTCTTTAATTTATATAAACAAATGCGTCCGTTGCCCTTTGACCTTGCCCTTTGCCCTTGCTACGCGTTAAGGTGAATTCGCTGCCCCGCCTCTCTGATGTGGGTGTTGTTGTGAATGTGTATGAATGAGTGTGAATATCGGTTGTCGTTGCTGGTGAATCATCAAGCAGTGCCAGCACCGCATCGTAGATCTATGACCGGGAGGGGAGGATAAGGGAGGATAGGGCGGATAGGGGGTGACTGAGGAGCCGTTGCCAAGTTAAAGCATAAACAATGAAGCGTAATACAAAAAGAGCGCAAATTAACAACGATTCGAAATATACAATTGGTATTCTTTTGGCGAGTTGAACTTTGCTTGGCCCTAGACGGTTTTGCTTGATTGATAGATTGACAAATTGGTAGATTGATAGATTGGCTGCATCTAAAAACTATGACACGTAGCGCGGATCATTGCCGGACTTGGCCTGACTCTGCAGCGGATCGTCGTTGTTGTTGTCGTCGTCGTGCAGGGGCAGGGACTGCAGAGCGCGATTCTTCTCGTATTCGACAAAGTCGTCGAAGAGGCTGGGCCACGCCTCGGTATCGTCGTAATTGTCTATATCACATTGTTCGGTAAAGTTGAGGTACATGTTCCATGTATCCTTGGGTATGCGGCGTATGTTTGGATGCTTTTCGAGGAAGTTCACCCAGTTCGCAAAGAGATCAGGTTTTTGTACAGTGAACACCAGTTTCCACAAATCGATCGCCATCTCCAGCGATAATACGCGCTGATCCGGCTCCAGGCCAAAACTATAATGCCAAAACAACAAATCGATTAGCATAGGTAGTAAACAAATTATAAAGTGTTGCCAAAATATTGTAAATAAGAAAGGTTTCTTTGCAAAAAAAATCAGAAAATTAGTTCAAGGTTTTTAACTGAGATCAAAATCCCATAACTTATTAAGTAAAACTTTCCAGATTTTACCTAATCATTTCTCAACTAATTTCTATTATATTTCATAATAATATTTTGTAATATTTAATATTTTGATGGGTTGCTTCTGGTTTATAAGTTCTACAATTGCATAGCAATTTTTACGATACTTATTAAAATTTCCCTATAATATTTAACTGTTTAGGAGAAGCAAAAATATCGAATGCTAATAAAAGATATAGAAATATTATGCATTTTCGCACAACAGATAATATTAGACTAGAAATTGATGGTGTTATGGGTTCAAAAATACTGCCGACGGATCTATAATTATTTCCAAATTTGCATTAATTTTGGGTAAATTAAGAAAAAACAAAAAATTACAAATTATTTTAAAATACTTACAAAAAAAGAAATATAGTATTTGATAGAAAAATAAAATGTTATATAAAATATAACATTTATATTCAATGGAAATGTGACAAAATATATACGAAGTATCTATAATAGTTTCTAGCTTTGCATTAATATTGGAAAGGTGTACCATAAACGGAAAATGCTTAATCATAAGAACTACACGGAACTCCGGCAATTATCATTCAAATAATTTTTGAAAAAAAGCCACATTTGATGGGGTAAAAGCTGATTCGGCAGCACTGATTAGAATTGAATTTTGCCATACCGAAAGGTAAACCGATACAGCTGCTTGAACATCTCCGCGTCGACCCTCAGCATCTCGATGGTCTGCTCGAGTCTGAGGCGGATGCTGGCGATCGTATCCGCGCGCATCTTGAGCAGGCCGTCGATGAACTCGGTTTTGGTGAAGCGACACATCTGGGAGGCGTCCAGGCACCAGGCAAGCACGAGAATTGCGAATTCGTCCGGCTGATAGTTGAGATCGTTGCACAAACGCTCGATGCCATCAGTGAGTATCATGTCATCGTCATCGGGATCCTTGTACACATCGAACAGTTTGTGCAGCGTGTGGTGCGACACCTCCAACGATTCCTTGACCGCTGCAACGAGAGATTAATCGAATTAATGGATTTATCGATAATTATCGGACTGGCTTACCCGTGGTTATAATTTCGCTCATGGTAGGCGCACTGCCGTTGAGCAAGCCTAGGGACTTAAAACTATTACGCTTAGTATCACAATTATTTGCTGGCTTGAGTGGGGTGCGATTAGAGAGCAATTCATCGGTTTCTGTCGATAAATATCGAAATGGATTAATCGATAGGCATTAAAGTGAGATATTGAGCTTACCACGTGGCCGGTCGTTGTAGCTGGCATTGGTTGCCACAATGTCGTAGCAGTTGCCAATGCTGGTGGCCGCTTGGCAGCTGTTGCTCAAGTTGTTGGCGTTGTTCAGTTGCAAGTTGCTTGGCGAGGCGGAGCTTGTGGGCAGCGGGGGTGCGGCAGACGACGACTGGAAGCATTTCAGGCAATTGCCCATAGTGCGCTGCACGCTCTCCAGCGGGCTCCTGGCGTTCCGTTACTTTGCTTGCCCCCCTATATTCCGTTATTTGACAGTGTGTGTGTTTGTTTGTTTGTGTTTTGTTGTGTCTATCGTTGACACATGCTGCAACACAGTTCTATCGTTATCGAAGTGCGCTTTTGATCGGCTATCGGTCACTTACAGTTTTACAGCTTTATCGTTATCGCTGCTAATATCGATGAGTGCTGTTGTTGTGGCTGGCAGTTGGCTTATCGATTGTTCTATATATTTATTCAAATATATATATTTGTTTGTCTGTTATTCTGCTTGGCATTGGCACTGGAATTTCCGTGGAACGCTAACGGGGCAAATGTTGCAGTTGTTGCCGATGTTGCAACATTGATGCATCGAACATATGGCAAAGACTTGCGCTTTGTTGCTGCTGCTGCTGCTGCTGCTGTTGTTATTTTGATACCTCCTACGCATGTGTGTGTGTGTGTTGTATGTGTGTGCATGTGTGCCTGTGTGCGTGTACATACATACATACATATACAGCTGCAGTAGTCAGCCAACCACCACAAATGTGTGCGTGAATCCGTCGATACGCTGATTTTCACATTTTACCTTCGTTTGGCAGCGCACACAGATCGATTGTAATACGGCATCGTTTCTAGTTAACTTATTTAATTGTTTTTATTGTTGCTGTGCTTCACGAGGTCGCGTTTTTTTCAGCACAGTTGCTAGCCCTAAAATAACTATCGCCACGATGTATCGATAGCTCGTGGCAGGCCAGGGCTGCACAGCTGCATGCAAACCAAACGCAGGGCTGCGTTAGCTTGCAAAAATAAAAATCAATTTGTTAATTTTAAATAAATATTATTAAGATAATAATAATAAACTAGCTATTGTTTCCTAATTATAATTAAATATTTAAATAACTGTAACAAAACAAGTTATTTGCATTTAAATTTATGCGGCTTACAAACATTTGTTTCTGTTATATGTTATATTAATTTTAATAAATTTATTTTTCATTTAATAAATAATCTTATTTTATTTTAAACTTTCTTGATTGACTGGTTTTTGTCTACATTCAAATTAACAAATAAATAAATAAATTATAAATAATTTTTATTATTGTTTTCTTCGCGTAGCTAGGCAACCCTGCAGCTAATTGCGCGCTCTCTTTTTGGCCCATTCCCGGTTTTAAGCCCACTTCGGTTTCAGTTACCAACAAGTACTCGACTCGGCCGAAAGCCTAACCGATCGCAGCGCAAAAGAAAAACCTCGGTGGTACAAAGAAAAGTGTCAACTTGTGTGAACTTTGCCAAAAAACAAACGATTTTCATTTAAAGTAAATGCTTGAGTGCCTCTGAGCTTGGCTTGTTTATTTTTTGGGCAATTCGGCAACAAACAAGGTTGAGTGAACTTGTTGCTAGGTACGTGTGCATGTATGTGTGTAATTTCTTTAGCCAAGTTTATACGTGCGTGTGTGTGTGTGTGTGTGTGAACTCCAACCGGAACGTAGTCGAAGCTTTTCCTTTTCACTTCACCGAAAGTGTCATCTTAACATGCATTTTTTTATGAACTCCCAGCGTGTGAACCTAGTGCCGATTTCTTTTTGTATTCTTCTACAGCACCTAGTCTTGTTTCTCAATTAATCATTTAACTAGAGTACATTGCCCGACATTTGCTCATCAGGGGAATCCATACGTTGGGCATTTGTGATCTTTCTTTTTGACATTTTGGCAGTTGTGACCTTATCCCTCAGCTTATCATGAATTCGCAGCGTGTAAACGTCTGTTTTTGTATTTATGTATACCCAGTGTTTTTTTTTCCAAATAATAATTAGCTGTACTTTTCTTGCGCCATGATCTACATTTGTTTATAAGGGAAATCCATAGTTTTGGCAGTTGTGATCTTGTTTTTTTTTTTGGGGGGTTTGTGACCTTATTCTCATCGTGTAAACGTCTGTTTTTGTATTTTTGTACGTTCAGTGTTTGTTTCTCAAATAATAATTTAACTATATAATTATTACGCCATAAACATTCTTTTTTTTCTTGTGCACCTTGCGTTTCTTCTTCAATATTTCAACCATGGTCCACCATGGTCGACATCTTTCATTAAAGACATCCATATTCTCAACATTTGTGACCTTCTTTTCTTCTATTTTATGGCACTCGGTTAATAAATCCTGCACAGAGTACGAACGTTTATTGAGCTTCTTGCTTTTGGTAATTTTGTCAGCCCATGATAGATCGTTGTGCATAGTCTTGACGTTGCAACGCAGCCAATCGTTGCCTTTAGTCTTGACCCTATTTTCAATATGCTGCAATATTGGTTTCTTCAACAGGATCCTCGAATCGTGTACACGCTTGATGCAATCGGTAGCTCGGTTTGATGGTGCTTGCCAAATGTACAGATTGGTCGGACCGTAGGGCTCATAGAATGGATTTAATTCAAGCGGTGTATTACCCGCTGTCCTCTTCTTAGGGACTTTGTTCAATCGCTCAAGCATTAAACTCAATTCGTGATCAGAATCCATAGCTTCCACAATGTTTCTCAATGATTGATATAACGTATAGAAAGTCGATACCTGATTTTTCGTATATGTAAAGTTTTCAATATTTGTTTACTTCGATATCCAGCTGATGCCTTGCCGTTTGTCTATGGAAATAATTAGGCGATAAAAGCGTTGGAAAAATGTCTTCAGATCGATTTCACAAGTACGTACCGACAGACATGCAATTAATAATGCTCTCCGTGTCTCCGTTGTTCCTCTATCTTATCTACGGAGGTCTCATTAAGTTTTCTTGTCGCCCTCCCCAGAGCTGCCAAAGATGGACTGCTCGATGTGCTGAAAGAAGCCACACGCAAAGATGCAAATGCCAAGGATGATGACTCAATGACGCCGCTGATGTGGGCGGCCTTCGAGGGTAGACTGGATGCGTTACGCTTACTCTGTGGCAGAGGGTAAGTTAAGGTTTCCTTTTTCTCTAAAATTTCGTATATTTTATACTTACTATTTCTTTTACTTTTAGTGGAGATCCCGACAAATGTGATCAGTTTGGTAATACGGCCTTACATCTGGCAGCAGCCAAAGGTCATCCGCATTGCGTAGAGTTTCTGATTAAATTCGGCGTCAATATTTATGCGCTGGATATCGATAAGCATACGGCAAAGGATTTGGCAGCTATAAATAATCGGGACGACATTTTACGTTATTTGGACGCAGCCGCAGCCAACTTTGAGGCGAATGAAAAGTAATCTTACAACATATAATCTAATAATATCGATTAGCGTTTAGAAGCTTTAAAAACTCCCTTTGAATCTCTAACGACCTTTCAATTTGCAGAAGAAAGTCCAAGGCGCTCAAGGAGCTGTCGGAGAAGGATTGCGAAAAACGCGTCAAGGAGTACATGAAACGACAGCAACAACCGCAGCATCCGCTGCCCGACTATTGTGAACTGAAGCCCCAAAATAGTGGGGCTCAAGTGCTCAAGTCCAGCAACATGCTGTCCACATTGAAACAGAAGATCTGGTCCAGTCAGGGCAACTTGAATAAAACCCCGCGAGAGCCGCCAGCTGCGCCCCCCTTGCCCCATCCTCCCCCGCGCGTTGGTGCCAAATTTAGCGATCTGGTGGGCAGCGGCAGCAGCAGCAGCGGCGGCTCCACCATCGCCAGTCGGGTGGGCACCGTGCCGAAGAAGCCATCGATTCATCAACAGCAGCTTCACCCGAGGAGCCAACATGCCAGCGCCTGTCCACATGCCGATGGAGGCTTCAAGGTAGGGATGTAGGAAAATATCATCGACGAAGGGTGTGTTGAAGTTATCCGATGTTTTCCGATCTTTACAAGCAATAGATATATCGTCGATACATCGATGTTTCAACATTTTATTATAATTTACAACCCTACTTCAAGGTGCGTGAAGTGGAACCGGATGGCAAGCGCACAATAACATCCCTAACCGGCCTGCAGCGGGACTCAGAGGTGCTCTACGTGGGCACCTTCAGTTCCACGGACGAGAGCACTGGCAAACGTGGTAAGATTGCGGATGTCTTTGAGGTGGAAAACGGCACGGAGCGAACTGCCAACAGGCATGGCTATAGCACAGCGCTGGCACGCTCCTTTTCCCAACCGGACATCCTAGGGGATGCGCAGCTGTCACAGGAGCTTAGCGATGATTTAGTGCTACAACGTCCAGTGGGACTATTCGACAGACCCACAATGCAGGGCAGCATTGCATTTAGACGCTCGGTTACGGCGGCTCTGAGCCAGCTGCAGCTGCAGTCGGATGGCGTCGATAGCATCTCCAATTCAACCATGCGAAATGCCTCAAATGGCAATACCAAATCCCGCACTGCTGACAAAAAGGCACGTTTGTATCTGAATCTATCCGACGAATCGGATTCCGAGGGCGAAGGCGATGTGTATAGCGATGATGATGAGGATGAGCAGGAGGCCGCTGCCAGCACCCTGCAGCGATTCCTGACTGTTTGGGCTCTGGAGGAGTATCTGCCAATGTGAGTAGAAATTAAATGATCTACATATATCCAAACACAAGCAAAGCTCTATGTTCAGCTTTCAGAAACAACAAATCGATTTGGAGACACTTATGCTGCTAACGGAAGCGGATCTGAAATCCCTCGGCTTGCCACTGGGACCCTTTCGCAAGCTAACCTTTGCTATACAGGAGCGTCGGAATGCTCTTGCCAATCCCGGACCCTTGATAGACAGTCGTCTATAGTTATAGTTACGCTTAGTGCTTTAATTATTGTACAACAAAAATACAAATAGAACTACAGGCTAATAAGTGTTAGTTGTGAGCAGCTTTCTCTATCCTGCCACCTGCTGCATCATGTAGAGGTTGGCATAGATGCCATTCAGCGCCATCAGATCATCGTGGGTGCCCTGCTCCACCACAATGCCCCGCTTCAGCACGCAGATCAAGTCCGCATCTCGCACCGTGCTCAGTCGATGCGCAATCGTTACGCATGTGCGTCCGGCACGTGCCTCGTCCAGTGCCTGTTGCACCACCTTTTCACTCTCCAGATCCAGCGCGGATGTCGCCTCGTCGAGTATCAGAATCTTTGGATTGCGCACCAGGGCGCGGGCAATGGCAATGCGTTGCTTCTGGCCACCGGACAACTGTGATGTCTTGCCCAGACGTGTCTCATAGCCCTGAGGCAAGGTGCTGACAAAGTTGTGTATGTTGGCCTTTTTGGCTGCCTCGATAATCTCCTGCATGGGCACGTCGTCACGGAAATTATTGCCGTAGGCAATATTCTCGGCAATGGTGCGATCAAAGAGCACCGGTTCCTGAGAAACCAGACCCAATTTAGAGCGCATCGTGTCCAATGGAAAGTCCGTGCTGGGTACACCGCTCAAATTGACAGAGCCGGAGACGGGATCGTAATAACGTAGCAGCAGCTGTATGCAAGTAGATTTGCCAGAACCCGATGGACCCACCAGAGCCACCGTGGTGTTCTTCTTAATGGTGAGATTCAGACCGTGCAGAATGGGAGTATCCTTCCGCGTGGGATACTCAAACCTAACGTTCTCATAGACAATGTCTCCCTCGGATTTCTGCAGAAAATAAAGTTGACATAATTAATATCCTCTAATATAAAGGTAACTTTTACTTACCTCTGCTGTATTATAGGGATTCAACGGAGGATTGGGCTGTGTGGGTCTCTGCTCGAAGAGTTTCATCAAACGTCCGGCCGAAACGATGGCATCATTGACATTGGGAGCATACGCCAAGGCCTGACCTATCATCCAGGAGCCAAAGATCAGAGCTTCGGCCACTTTGATGACATCCTCATAGGGCAAACCATCGTTGGCAATCAGCATACCTCCGTAGTAGAGCGACACACCATAGGCCAGAAAGGGCGCAGTTTGTCCCAGCGAGAAGACCAGACCACGGAAACGCACCTTGCGACGACAGGCGATATCCACCTGATCGATCTGCACTGTATAACGCTCTATAACCTGACGTTCCAATCCCAGACCATTGACAGTGCGTATATTGGCAATGGCCTCCACTGCCACCTGTGAGGCATCCTCAATGGCCTTCTTGGACCATTGCACGCTCTTGGCTATGAAGCGACCTTCCAAATACACCGAGAGGCAAAGGAAGGGCAGTGTGACCAGCGTTAAGAGCGTCTGCTGCCACGAGTAAACGAAGCCAACTATCATTCCAACGGCCAATGTGACCACCGCCTGCAGCATAATACCAACACGTGCACCCGTTGCCTGTGGAAAGGAAAGGAAAACATAATGAGATATTACGAAGAGAACAAACATCTCTCAACTTACCCCCTGCACATTGGAACAATCGCCAGCAAGACGTGCGCACAATGCACCCACTGAATTTTTCTCATCGTCAAAGAATGCCACCTCCTGGGACATAATTGTCTTAAACGCCGTTTGCCTCAACCGCGTGGTCATCTTAACGCCTGCCGTGGTGAACAAGTAACTCTGCAGCATGGTGCCCAAGCCAGCCATAACACCAATGCCTATAAATATGTAGGAAATGTTGTTGCCCTCGTGACGCACCACATCGGCATCGCCATCCGACAATATGCCAAAGAAATTGCCAAAGAATAGACCCCACAGCGGAAAGGTAGTGCCGTGCATGGCGGCAGCCAAACAGCCCCAGAATATGTAACGCCATTCGGGAGCATTCAGTTTCATCAGTTGCATAAACGATATCTGAGGTTCCTCTACCTTCTTCTTTTTGCGACGTTGCGAACGACCTGTGAATGAACGATTTCGGAATAGTAAGGCATGTTTAATTTGCTCTTCTCAATGTAAAGCACATTTTTGTGCTTAATAACTACTTTTAACTAGGCGAAGTGCTCGAAGCCTGTTTCTGAGTGTTTTCTCCCTCTTTTTCAACCCTAAACTAAAGCATTTTTTACCTGGCGCATCCATCATACCCCAATTAGAAGCCAGAGTCTATTTTGAACTGTTCCCTGACAGCTCTTGATTTGATTAACATTAGCTGTGTGTGTGGAAAGGGCTAGATCCTAAAGGAAGATTAAAGTTACTTACGTTTGCTGCGTGAGGTTACACTGAACACATCGTCCTTGCTGTCGCTGGGAGTGTAGGCTGGGTTAACGCCATCTTCATCATCATCGTCTTCATCATCATCTTCGTCGTCGTCGTCATTCGCGTTATAGCGTTGCCTGTCCTTCAATTGTGCCAACTTGCCCGCCTCCTTGTCCTCCAGATCCGCACCCTCAGTGGCTTCCTTGCGTCTGGTTATATTTACCAGTTCGTAGTACAAACCACCCCTGTCCATGAGCTCGTCGTGTGTGCCCTGTTCAGCCACCACGCCGTCCTTAACAAATACAATTTTATCGGCATTAGTCACAGTCGATAGGCGATGGGCCACAACAAGGGTGGTTGGTCCTTGACTGGCAAGCTCTAGTGCATCCTGTACACGCTTCTCGGAGGTGGGGTCCAGCGCTGAAGTCGCCTCATCCAGCAGCAAGATCTTGGGATTGCGCACCAGAGCCCGGGCAATGGCAATACGTTGCTTCTGACCACCGGACATCTGGGCACCACGCTCACCCACCTTGGTATCGTAGCCCTTGGGCAGTTTGCTGATGAATTCATGGCAGTTGGCATTGCGGGCAGCACGCTCAATGTCCGCCTGAGTGGCCTGCGGATTGCCATACCGTATGTTCTCGCCAATGGTGGTCGCAAACAGTACCGGCTCCTGACCCACAACACCGATCTGGGACCGCAGCCAGGCTACGTTGAGGGAGCGCAGATCCGTACCATCGAGTTTTACAATGCCCTGTTCGGGATCGTAGAAACGTTGCATTAGCTGGATGACGGTGCTTTTGCCACAGCCGGAGGCACCCACAAAAGCTACCGTCTGTCCCGGCTCCACGTCCACTGTGAGTCCTTTGAGTATCTCAACGTCCGGCCGAGAGGGATAGCGGAAGTGTATGTTCTCGAAACGTAGACGTCCAGAAATACTCGCCGGCTTGGCGCCAATATCATCCATGGGATCTATATCAGACTGCCGATCGATAATCCTGAACAGACTACGTGCCGCACCCAAGGCAATGGCAAAGGAATCCACGTGAGGTGAGGAGAAGCCCAGATTCTGAGCACCCATGATAATGGCAAATAAGACTATAACAAGAACAGCGGGAGTATACTGTCGCTCTTCCAGATCACGATCGTTCAGTATTAGATCCACGCCATACCAAATGGCAATCGCCATGCAACAGTAGATGATCAGCCACATGACGCCAGCTCCAATGCCGGAGTATAGACCCTTCTTACGTCCTGTTGCCTCCGCAGGTAGCAACAACTTTGAGAATCTTTCATTCTCCTTACGCTCTCCACTAAAAGCCAGCACGGTGCGTATGCCGCTGAAGACCTCCTCCGCCACACCGCCTGCATCCGAGTAGGCCTTCAGTTCCTTCTCGGCCAGCGAACTCTGTATCTTGGCCACCATGGCCGTGGATATCATGATGAAGGGACTGCAGGTGAGCACCACCAGCGTCAGCTTCCAGCCGTAGATAAAAGATGCTACGATGCCCATCACAAAGGTGCTAATCAGAAAGGTCACAATGGCGACCTTCTCGCCAATGCCCTCTTTGACCTTATCCAGATCCCTGCGAAGTGCATATGGTTAATATCCGACTATAGCCTGATCTCTACTGAGGTTGTTTTACTTACTCTGTCATTTTGCTGGCGAAATTGGTGCCCGACGAGGTGTCATACCAGGACATATCCTGACGCAATATGGCCTCCAGGAAGAGCTTACGTATGCGATTGATTTGATTCAGTGCGACACGATTGGACACGTCTATGCAAACGATGATAAGTATGAACATTATGACCGCACCCGCCAAGCTGCCAAGTCCAAAGGCAACTGAATCATCAATGATGGCTTGAGTGTTCTCCTCCTTGCTGGCATTGGTGCTAGAAACAAAAAAATTACAAATCATTTAGGATGGAAACCAGACAAATAAAAATTATCCAGATTGGTATGGTCAACAAGGAATTAAGGCGTTAAAAATTTCTTAAAATTTGATCTAACATTAAGTACGATTGAATATCCATTTTTGAATTAGATCTAAAAGATTTCTAGACAATATACTAAGTATTTCCCATTGTCTCTGGGTCAACGTAAAAAGCCAATTATTCAAGTTTATTATTCCATTTTTTGCACGTTTTTATAGTAATTTGTATAAGCCTAATTTATAAGCAAACAAATGCATATATTACGGCGTTAATTTAAGGGAATGCAATTAGAATACTAGTTATAGTTATTACGCTCTTTAGTCTGATTAAAAACTAAGTAATAAATTATATAATTACTTTGCACAATTTGCCAGCGGAAAATCAACAATTGTAATCTATATCTATATGGTATTACGCACGCTACTAATTAATTTTTCAATTGTCCACTTCAAATGGCATTTACAAGAGCGCTACAGTCGGGTGTGAACGATTGGCATTGCATTGAAAACAATTACAATTTCATTCATTAAGTAAAAGTGACTGAGAGCAAAACGCTTTCTAAAGTAGAATTACTAGACTTTTAGCTTCTAGAAATTGCATATCATTTACTATTAAGAATATATATCTTAGGTAATACTTACAGTCGTGTGCCGCCACCAAAAAGGGCGAGTATAAATGTAGGAGAGGATGTCCCCACGCCCACGGTCCTATCGATGAGCAAGGATGTAAATTCGCCATAGATCAGGATGAAATATGGTATGAATGCCGAGGCCAATGTGGCCACAATCATGCTAAGAACCAGTAAAAACCGTTCCCATCTCGTAGAATATCGAAACTGTCAGAGAAATAAATTTGGCAATTTGCAAATTTCTGCTGAATTTTCACTTTTTTTTAACAAACTTACCAGATCGAAGTAGGTGTAGTTTTTATCGGGTTCTGTGGCGTCAACTGCTGTTGCCTTTTGTACTTGAAAATCACCCAGATCGGGTAGTTTGGTTTTGTGTTTCTTTGAATCCTTTGGGAATTCGGGTTGTTCTTGCTGTTGGCTAGGCATATTGAGATCCGCTTATAGTAGTAGTTGTAATACCAATTGACAGATATTTCGAGTCCAAGGGCTCTGCAGAATGAGACGAATCGAAACGAATCTGTGATCTATTTGTTATTCACATTCAAATTGCCGATGCGCTCGATTGTGACGCGGCCTTTTATAACAATCTTCAGAACGGACACAAACTAATTAAGTTTTATTTTTTTTTATTTTTCTCAAGATGATCATTTTATATAAGCAAACAAACATCAGCATTTCCCAACGCAATTTAATGGAACGAACTGAATTCGAAACAGTTGCAAGTTGTTAAATTGAAATACTGTTGGTGATTGCACACTTGGGGCAATTGAAGCGGAGAAAAGCATCCATAAATGAATAAATTACGGACAATTCGAAAGTGAAATATCAGCTAGACACAATCGATCACACGACGAAAACAAAAACCAATTGACGCCGTAATCTGTTTTTTTTTTTTATTTTGCTTTACCAAGATTATGATTTAAAACGGTGTGTGTAGAGACACTGAGATAACTGGCGATTAGCAATTATTGTTGATATTTGCACTTTTCCGATTCTTAAATGTATTTCATAAATTATATTTTATGTTGGATTTATTTTTAAATTCAACACTTTATGGCTTAAGCGCTTTCACGTTCTTCCGACTCACGGCCAGTCTTGGCATCTCGACTCGACTCTCGGCGATTCAAATTGGAACTGATATAGCCAATGTCGCGGTATCAACGACAATACCTCGGTCTGATACCCCCCGCCTGAGCCTGGGAAGTCTCGACGCTCTTCGGTTGTTAACGAGCGCATGATATAAGAACTCAACTCAATTCAACTTGAGTCAACTGAGCCGCATGAATGGCACAATAAAACTCGATCGTATAACATTTAATCGTTAACTGCCAGCAATTAACCAAGTTAACTAACAACAGCATTTTCTGCCTAGTTTCTAACCATCAGATTCATCATCAGTTCAATGCCCAACTCTGCCCCGCCCACAAGACTTCCCCCGCCTGCATCGCAGCATTTCTGAGCATGACTGTACAACATTTCTCAGAGCTCGATTCCAGTCTCAATTCCAGTCTCGGGCCCAACTGCGTCACAGCGTTCAGAGTGTTCCCCCGAGTTTCTCTTAAATTACTAATACAGATCACGCACAGCAGACATTTACCTGTTCCCACTAACGGGGATATCCCTGATCAAAAGTGCCACAACCTTTCCAATTCCAATTCCTTGTAAAAATGCATTTTGAATTTGTGAAATTCCTAACAGAGAGACGCGGAATTGTGCGATTAAATCTCCGTAAATACTTAAATTCGTGTATGACTTTTCAAGTTGGTTCTTAGTTAGGCGTGAGCTCAACTATTTAAACTACAGTGAGCACTGGCAAAACTGAACTATAAATAAGATTATATATAAATACATTTTAAACAAAATAAATAAATTTGTATATTATTTGGTTTTAAATGTTATACTTATAATATATATTAATTTGCAACTCTAAACAATCAAAAACAAATGTGAATTTCTGCATCTAATATAGAGAATTATAATTATAGAGAATTATTCATTTTGATTGTAGAAATTGTAGAATATTATGTTAAAAAATAAACATTTGTTTATTAATTTATTTCAATAATAATATTTTTAATACAATATTTGATTTACAAGTTTCAATATTTATATACATATATTTTATTCGCTGAACAATTAATGTACAATGGGGTAAATTATTTAAATTATTAAAATTATTAAATGTTTTGAAACTCTATTCTTGTATATATAAATATTTTTTAATATTATATATGTTACATTTTTGCAATAATTTTAAATTTCAATTTAAAATTATATTTTTTTATTAAAAATTGTATTTATTCATTATTTATTTTGATTTATTATTACTTCGTCAATATAAATGCTAATTTTAATATAATTATGTTACATATCTGCAATAATTTTAAATTCATTTTTAATTAAACATTTTAATTATTTATTATTTATTTTAATTTATTATTACTAGGTCAATTTACATACTTGTAAAATATTATTATTATAATTTATTTTGAATGCATAAAACATTTAAAAATACTTAATGAATTTCAAATGTAGAATTTTATTCAACGTATTTTTAAACATCAATATTCAGTAATATAGTATTTATTTTATGCGTTTTCCGTATATTTGCGAATATTTACTGTACAAACATTTGGCAAAGCTGTTCGACAACATTCACTGATTTTATGGTCTTATTTTGTTTGCGAATCGTTTGACAAAGAGCAAATTTGCAGACCTCAAGAAAGACAAGCGGGAATTCATTGCCTTAGGTATGGTCAAAATTTAAGCAGAACCAATCAAATAGGCAGAGAAGTCAATGGCATTCCCTCTCTTTCCCTCAGTCTCCCACTCTCCGACACTTCAGACTATCATAATCATTTGGGCGAGATAGGAGGCGACACTCGTGCCATACTCGTTGCGCAGATTAACCTACACTAGTTAACAAGATTAAAATTGTGAGAACTACGCCTTATCATTGATTCTGACATAAATATAAATTTTTAAAAATTATTTAATTTAATAAAATGTTATAGCAAATTTAATTAAAAAGTAAAGAGCCCAGATTAAAAAGATTATCTTTCCCGTTGATAAAAATTAAAAAATTAAAAATATATAAAATATGTAGAATTAATTAATCATTTTTTATGACATCGATATAAATTGTTTAAAATATTTTTTAAATATTAATTTAGAATATATTACTATTCTAATGTAAATAAATTAAATAAAATCCCAAACAAAATATAGTGATTATAAAATTATTTCAAATTTTCTTTTCTGCTTCAATAAAAATAATTTTAAATTCTCTGCGCCTTAATTTCATCATGTTGTGTAATAAACCCAAACTTTGTGCACCAGTGTAAAACAATATTTAGAAACTTATCTATTGTAAGAGTTGTGGCTTTATGGGGGAATACTATAATTTATAAGCGTTATAAACAATATACACAAAACATAAAATTCAAGGTTAGAATTGCAAAAATGAAAATAAAATTGCGTTGGCTGGTGTAAATATTGACGATAATATTGATAACCGGATGATATTATGCTCAAATTCACGTAGCAAATTCGAGTAGATTTCCACTTACGAGTACCCGCTATCTAATGATGAAATAATATGTATTTATTTTGGTATTATTTCCGCCCAATAACCGCAATCGTCCGACCTGACTAGGGAACTGAACTGCATTTGCGAATGACCAGATATTTATAGACTGCAGAAAGTATCTCTAGCTGAGAGCCCCTCAATATAATGCCAATAGAGCGTTAAAAATTACACGTTTAGCTATAAGTATTCTATGTTTGGGAATATGGATAATTTCTATGCCCTATACTCATTGGAAATTAGTAAAAATTGTGGGAAAGCAGCAGACCTATTGGGATTATTATTGGAATGGAACTGTCTGTGATATTCATTATTTATTTATGCAGCTCTAAAAAAACAAAAATGATCAATTATTGATTAACAATCTAGCGCTATCTAATCAACCAGTCAAACATTGATCGTAAATATTTCATTCAAGATTTCACAATGTCTTAGAAACTTTAACTAATTTTAGCAGAAATATTTTATTAAGTTTATACTCTACAATCTTTCAGAGTTTAGTTAAAATTTTGATACACTTAATAGTAGATTAAACAACGCTTCTCAAGAGCATCATAACCTTCAGTGGCAACGTGAGATTTAAATTTTAAATACAGACCCATAAATTAAATGAATTTTTACGAGTACTACGAGTTTATTAGGGTTTCGTTAAATAGTTATTGAAGCATGGCAAATTTGTAAGTAGAACAATTTTGATCTATTAATCTATTATACTAAGTTCTTCTATTAAACTGTATAATTGCAGGCAAATTAATTAGACAGCTAATTATAGAGAGCGAATATCTATACCCTACGCTTCATCATGAACTTGAACGTCCACCAAAGTTTAGCCAAATATTTAACAAAGAGATAGAGCCTCATAGAGAGTGTTATTGTAAACACTGCCTTCTTTTTTGTTTATTTTCGGCTTATGTTCTGAACACTTTCGTGGGAAAGAGTTTTATATGTCAATAGCAAGGCTGAGGGTATGCTGGTATTTTGTAAATTTGACTCACAAATGAAATTTGGACTGTCTAAAAAATTATTAAAAATTCCTATGGCTATGTCAGATTTATTTATACATAATTATGCAGCAATTTGTGAGTTAACTCTTTAAATATCTTTACTGTCTAAACATCTGCCGTCGATCTTTGCACCTATAAGGTTAGGAAAACAGTATTTAGAGGTATTTATTGGCTATACTACTTGCAAGTAATTGCGGTAGCTTATAAAATTCCTAATTATTCATATCTCCAAAATTATAGTTCTTTATATTCGAGAATGCATATTTCGCAAATTTACACATTATTTCACTTAGAAGAAAATTAGAGCGAAAGCAATTAACTCGTATCATATAATAAACGATAAGAGCCTAAGGTTGTAATTGGGTCTGCTGAAAAGAGATACTCTCGTCTCTATGATTATCAATCTTAATAATTATCAAAAGCCTATGGCATAAGATAGCTTACACTGTGAGAAATAAGTCAAAGAATATATAAATTTAAATAGTTACTGCTTGAATTCAGAAGTCGCAATGTTTTAACTGAAATTTAGAATTTTTCCTTTTAATTTAATTATTTATTATTTAATATTATTTATTTTATAAATTTTTGAGTTTAATTAAATAATATCAAGTTTAATAAAAAGCAGCTTGATTCAAGAACTGAATTATTTAAATTATTATTGTGATTCTTCAACTTTTGAATGAAATATTTGATTATTTCTCAGCATGGGCAATTCTAAATCTTTAAGCGCTTGTTTTTGTTCTACAACATTATTTCCGTAAATAATATAATTTTAAATATTGTTTATATATCTTGCTCCACTCCAATTGTTCCGGCGTCTACTCTTATTTAAAGTCTCGATAGGGGGTCAGTAAACCGGGCCTATTCGAGGCTAATCCAAGCGGTCGCTTTATGTCTAATAAACATGGTTAGGAAGTGAGTAAAAAATTAAAAATAATTAAACCCCGCCACATAAAGACAGGGATTTACGAGTACGTACTGCAGTTTATGCGGATGACGTGCGATCTAGCAGATGATCTTGCCAAATTTCAAACAATATTCATTGTGTTTTAAAGTTGGTTAGATAAAAATATATATTTATACCGTGATAGATTTGTTTTCTTGAATATGTATATATTTTACGTGGATATATATTTATTTAAAATATTTTCAATATACATTATTATTATTGTTGGGGAATTGTGCACTGCGACCTAAAAGATCTATTGTACCCCCTACTGGAAATCTCCTACAACTCTCCCATCAGTCCGATGTCCCGAACAAAGTCGAGTATTTTTGAGGGAGTGATGCCTACTATCTCATCTGTTGTGAGGAAAAGCTTACCTAGTTTAAGGTGTCTTCTGCGTGCTAAGGCAGCACACACAGTGAGTATGTGTGAAGAGGATTCCTTGTCCTCTTGGCAGAACCTACATGTATTGTCATTTGCGATACCTATCTTTGTCAGGTGGTCTTTAAGCCTACAGTTTCCCGTCAGTAGTCCTGTGAGGATTCTGAGCGAGTTCTTGCCCAGCTGTATGCATTGCTGGAACCGTTTTAGGTTATATGTTCCTAAAAGCTCCTTTGCTTGTCTTGCTCCCGTAGAGCTCTGCCAGCATTGATTCCTTCTGTGTCTCTCTTCCGAGCGTAGCAGGTCATGAATCAGATGACGGCCCACCCCACAGAACGGTTCTGGTCCCATCAGGTTCTGACTTGCACCCTTCCTAGCTAGCTCATCCGCCAGCTCGTTCCCTGGTATGTTTGTGTGTCCAGGGATCCATCGTAGGGAGAGTTTGTTGACCTTTCCCAGCGTGTCTAGTTTTGATCTTACCTCCATTACTAGCCTGGAGGTAATGGTGCAGTTGCTTACTGCTTTGCTAGCTGCTTGACTATCTGAGAGGATAGAGATGTCTCTTCTTCGATAGCCGCGTTCCAGGTTTATGTCAGCACATCTTCCTAGGGCGCATACTTCAGCTTGGAAGATGCTTGTGTGTTGGCCCAGGGATTCATGGTATCTGACTTGTGGGCCAGTCACTCCGAGGCCAGAACCTTGGTTAGTTAGGGACCCGTCAGTGTACGATTGTAAGGTGTTTTCAATATACATAGATATATACATTTTTTTTTAACATTTTATAATTTATGTATTATGTTTATTTACATTTTATCTGAGGTATAATAGCTGCCATTATGCATATTTTTTTTAAATATACATAGATAAATATTTATTTTATCATTTTTATAAATGTACATCTTTTTTTTAACATTTTAATATTTACATAGTATGTGTATATATAGGTACATATATTTTATCGGAGGTATAAGAACTGCGATAATATATTTTTTTTTAAGTACTGGATACATGTCTTTTTATAATTTATCGGAGGAGAAATATATATAGATTTTATCGGAGTTATAATAGCTGCGATTAGGTACAGTTTAGCTGCTCTCGATTGGTAGGAATATCGAAGATATGTAGTAGGTATATTGTTTATAGTATATTGGTTAGTTGCCTTTCAGTAGCTCAGGTTGTAGGCCTGCTGGCGATGGTAGATGTCGCTGCGGACAAGCACCTCGTAGTTGCTGACGCGCAACTCCTGGCCCCCGAAGGGCAGGTAGATGCAGCCGTGGGATTGCTGGATCTTGCCCGGGGTCAGGCTGCCACAGTAATGGGCCCTGCCCACATAGAGGGGCTCTCCGTTATGATTGCGTCCAGCCTGCACGGCTCCGGGGGCAAGGCTGCCATTGGAGCCGGGCACCCAATGATACTTGGACTGTCCCAGGAGCACCTCGAAGCGGGATTCGACGATTTCGCAGCCAGCATGGGAGACGTAGGCGCAGCCACGACTGGGAGCCGCCTTGCCTGGTAGGTGGCAGCCCTGGTAGTAGGCGCGGCAGACGAGCAAGGGCGCCATGTCGGTGTCGTGTCCGCCGTAAACCGCATCCGTTGGCGTATACCCGGGACTGGCGCTCACCCAGAGATCCGAGGAGTCGCCATGGGTGGAGGAGATGCCGTAACCGGGGGCACATTCGGCTGGCGTGTAGGAGCTGCAGCTGGGCGCATAGGGATCCAGGGGCGGCTTGTAGGTGTCGGCTGGCACAAAGGAGGAGGAGGAGGAGCAGCTTGCCACAATTGGTGGCGCCACCTGGGCGGGTGTATAGGACGGTGGTGGCGGGTTGTAGGGCTTAGGGGGCAGCGGCAGCGGCGCAGCCACCGGACGTTGATACTGTGGCAAGATGGTGGGCTCAGCGGGGGTGGGTGGTGGCGGATACGGATCGTTGGTTGCCATTGGTGGCATCGGCATCGGCATGGGCGTGGGCATGGGCGTGTACTGTGGGGGTCGATCCTGCATGGAGAACGCCACAGCATCGAAATCGGGTGGATACGGATAGGGCTTGAGGGCCACGCCCGGTGGTGGTGGTGGCGGTGGTGTCAGCGGTGTCTTTTCCAACTCCTCGACTAGTGGTGGCGGTGGTGGCAACTGCCAACCGGCCAGCATAGGCCTCTCCTCCACCAGTATCTCGTAGGAATCCAGGCGACGCTCCGCCCCCCGGTATGCAATGAAAAGCGCCCGATGCACCGACGAGATCTTTCCAATAATCAAATGTCCCTCGTAGTGGCCACGCCCTATATAGATAGGCTGTTCCAGCGATGTGCGTCCGCACAGCACCGCCGTCTCGGGTATTACGTGATCGTAGCACTTGATCCACGACATATTCTCCCCGCACAGCATCTCGAATATGTCCTTGGGCAGCGCCTCGCCCCGCTGGGATATATATCCGATCTGCTTGGAGGGCACCACCTTGCAGACCAGCATGTCCCCCTCGTGCTCCGCCCGACCCACATAGATCATGGCGCCGTCCTCATCGTTGCCGCCCACCACCGAATTGGGGGGTATGGAGGAGTACGCCGAGGATTGCACCCACTTGTGTACTGAAAGAGATTAATTAAAAGTAAAATTAATAATAAAGAATATAAATAAATTATATATAGAATATAGAAGATGTAATACCCCTGATATTATAATATATTGAATATAAATTTAACCCTCTTTTATCCATTTTTGAATGGGAACAGGGAATAATAAGTTATAGTTATCGATTATATAAAACAAAAGTATTAGAAAATATGAAATATGTATAATGCTTGGACTAAAATAGAGAATGAAGAATGTAAAATATAGAATACTAAATATATTCTAACATAGAAATTAAAATATAGAATGAAGAATTTAGAATATAGAATGTAGAAAATAGCAATTTTGAATATAAAATATAGAATATATAATACAATTTTTATTCACATATAGAACAAAGAATGTAAAATATTAAATAAAGAAAAATAAAGAATAAAGGTGCTATTCCTGTTTGTTATATAGCTCTTGCGGTTTGGTAACATGAATTTAGAAAAACAAGTCATATATTTGAGGTTAAGTTTGCATAAATCATCTGCTTATTACAGTAGTTTCTTTAGTAAACAATAAATCTTACCAATGCTTAAGAAACTTGAACGAATCATTTAAGGATTACTAGATATGTATTACATATTGTACTTAAACTTTTGTCGAAACTAAAGATGTTTCTCAGGCGTTCTAATAAAATACTTTTTACTAGATAATATTTAGAATTAACTATTTTCTTAACATTTAATTTGTTTACAAATAAAATTAATGTTCTTCACTTTAAAAATTAGTTTTATTTACATTTCATTGCTTTCATAAGTCGGCAAGCTGACAAGATTTTATTTAAATAAAGAAATTGTAGAGATATTTAAAATGTTTTCCATAAAAACCTAATCAATTCAAAAAATTGATATAGTTTTATCCATGGCTCTCTACCCTTAGATCGCAATTAAAATTATGAATACCGTTAGAATACTGGATCAACCTTCGAGATTAAACATTAAATATTGTCCAAATGTTTAAAATATTTTCGAAAAATCTGGTTTAGAAAATAAAATGCTTGAATATTTGGTGTTATATATATAAAACGTCGTAGCTTTATTTGAAATCGGTAAAATATGGCATATAAATCGTACGACTTGAAGTCTTTAAAGGGAATACAAATACAGGTTTGAATAGGAATAGGAATAGAAGTAGGAATCGGAATGCTTGGGGCGTTTATTGCCTGCAGAGCACCTCGTAGCTATCCACGCGAATCTCGCGACCTCCATAGGGAATGTACAAGCAACGCTGGCGGGACGAGATCAGACCGGGTGTCAGACTACCCTGATGGTGACCACGTCCATAGTAGATGGGCTCTCCGTTCCGGGCCCTACCGGTGCTGATGGCATTGGGCGGAATGCCATGTGGTGGTGGTCTAATCCAGACATAACCGTAACCGGTGAGCACCTCGTAGGATTGCTTCTGGAACTCGTAACCCCCGAAGCAGACGTAGGCGCAACCCTTGCTGGGTATGACCTTGGCGGGCAGCATCTCGCCCTCGTGATTGGCGCGTCCGGCATAAATGGGGGTGCGGTCGGAATCGTGTCCGGCAATGACAGCGCCGGGGGGCGTGAAGCCGGGGGAGGCGTGCACCCAGACATCCTGCTGCTGATAGATGAGCACCTCGTAGGAGCTGATGCGCACCTCCTTGCCACCAAATGGTATGTAGAGGCAGCCATGCGACGGATGTATCTTGCCGACGGTCAAAGAGTTGGCATAGTGACCCCTACCCACATAGAGGGGTTCCCCGTTGCGGGTGGTACCGCTGCGCACCGCATTCGGGGGCACCCCACCGCTGCTGCTGGCGACCCAGGCAAAGCCCTGACCCACGAGCACCTCGTAATGGGTCTTGGAGTGCTCATGACCGTCGAAGGGCACGTAGGCGCAACCCTTGCTCGGTATGACCTTGGCGGGCAGATTCTCGCCATCGTGGAACGAGCGACCCACATAAATGGGCGTGCCGTCGGCATCATGGCCCCCAACCACAGCGAACGGAGGCAGAGCGGCATATGGAGTCGAGTGCACCCAAGTGTGTTCTGCAAGTAGAGCTCAATTAGCTAAATTCCGATAAGCATTGGCAATTGCGATAAGATATTGTTTAACACAGTCATATATAATTCAACTTCACTTCCAATCGAATCAACTGGAAACGCATTTATTTTTTAATGGCATTTCCAATAGAATTCTAGGTGAAGACCCTGTAGAACCTCTAGAACCTCTTGCACTCGGCCTACCAATGCTCACAACTGCTCCTGGCTGCACTGCACCTAAAAGAGTGCAAAGAAACAGACAGAACAAGTACAGTGATCGCTCGCTAAATGACAACACACTAGTGATTGGGTATTAGGGACAGTTAGGCAACTAAATATTGTAGTATTAGCATGAGATGCTGGGTTAGAAATCGCTGGATTAAGGGGTTTATTATATAGATCATTGTGATGGTCTAGTCTAAATCTGTTATGGAGCTCTTCTTTCTGTAGAATTTTGATGCCATAACATAAAGATATTAAAGGACAAATTGTACAGATTTTAAATATAATTAAATATATATAATTATATGTTATGCTATATATTTATTTTGTATTACAAATAATTCCAAGAAAATAAAATAGAAGTAAAATCCTGTTTATAGAAGTTTTCTTGTGCAAATAATTTTCTAGACTTCAAATTATATAGATGATAAAAGTTTTTAATATAGAGTACAGGCACTATTTCACTTTTAAAATGATTTAGAAAACTTATAAATTTTAATAAATTAAAAGTAATTATAGAATTTATTGATTATAGTGGATTGAAAGTTATATGAAAGTGAAAGTTTTAACAAAAAGTTGAGTCTAGAATTTATTATAGAATATAAAAAGGAATCATTTTAAAAATATAAAAATGTATGTATATTTAATTATTTATTTTTTAACTAATTATTTATTTCTTTGTTTTTAATAAATTTTTAATTTACTTAATTTTTAATTTAAAAAAATTTTAAACTGCCCATGAGTCATTTGCTTCATTATTTTCGAGCGATCACTGAACAATAACAACATCATTATAATTAAAACTTAATAATCGCGTTGTCAGTTGTTTTAGCATTATCGCGTTGTTATTTAATTAAGTGCTTAGTTCCATTTACTTTCTTATTAAGTATATATATATTTTAGTGTTATAAGTGGTGAAATATTTGCTTATTGTACACCCTTATGATAAATAAATATGTCTATGTGTTCAACAGATATCTAAAAATAATGTACACTTACCCATGATTCACAGTTAAGCTGATAAGATTTCTTTGGAGTTAACTTCTATTTGAATAATATCTGCAATATTCCACCTTCAACTCTGGTCGACTGTACGCTTCGACGTCTCTCTTTGCACTAAGCTATAGCACGATTGGAGCACTCTTTAAAATATGTAATACTGTATTCCCGTACGATTTATCAGTGGTTTCGGTTGGACTTTTGTGCCGTTATCGGCTGGAGCTTTTATTTATGGCCGGCTATTGTTGTGACGCCCGCTGTCGATAGAGAGAGAGAGAGCTTTCTTATCAGCTTCCAGTGTCCTGTTATCGAACTCGCGATGAATCATGTTATGACATGAAGGGGGAACTTTTCACTGATCGAACCTGCAACAGGTGTGGCATATATTTTTGTTATTTTTCATTGGTTACCGCAGAGGTTAACGCGATTTTAGCCCTGAGCTGTCATTCTGCCCTGCAATAACAATTTTGGAAACAACAGTTGTTTTATTGAATTTACTACTGTTTAGACCCTTATCAAAATATATAGGTGAATTCCCTATTATTGCCTAACACATATCTCCTTGAAAAATCATTCAAAAATAACGTAAGCATTTCCAAGAAATCTCTTGCTGTATATAAATAAAAATTTGTGGTATTACCAGCATAAATTGAAGTAAATAATTATTATTAATTAATTTATTATTAGCAGCAGCAGTTGCAAAACATTCTACAGTCTGCTCATGTTTCTTGGAATGTTTTATTATTAACTCTATACTCTTTAAATGTAACTAGTAATCAGAGACTATAGGCATTTAAATATAACAGCAATTTTCTTTAATTTTATTTAAATCTCCTTTCTAATTTCTTCTTAATAAAATTTATTAAAACCTTAACGCATTTGATTTCAAACAAATAAGATATTTGTTATTTAATTTTTACAGGTTTTGGATTGAAGTAAAATTACCAACAAAAGTTAAAAATATCTATATTTTTTATTAAATTAATCTTGGTTACAATAGAACTTATAGGTCGCGGTACAATAGTCCCCCCAATAATAATAATAATAATTAAATTAATCTTATAACTTTCTTCACACTGTAATATATTTAAAACTATGCATTTTGGGTAGCTTTTGTAAATTGAATAAAAATTGAATAAAAAATAAATAATAAAACTAAAATTAATTTAAATAAAATCTACAATAAATTTGATATATTTCTGTAGATTGATAAAAAGTAAGAATTTTGTTTATTTTATTATTTTTTTTATTTATTTAATTTTTTTATTTAAATATTTTCTTACTTTCTTCATGTAATTTAAACTCGCAACATATCTTGCATTTAATTTAAATAAAATATACAACAATCTGCCATAATAATAATCAAATTAACTAAAATTCTAAAAATATCTGCCATTCATTTTTACAAATATTTAGGTGAGTGTTATTTATTTATTTATTTATTTATTTGGATATTTTATCCTAATGCTACAAGTATAAAACTTATAAATTATTGCATTAGTCACTACAGAATAATAAATAAAAAGGAAAAAAACAAAATTAACTTAAATTAGAATTTAAATTAAAATTTTAAAATTTTAAATTAGGAAGATTTGAATTAAATGAATTAAATTATATGTAAGTTATTATTATTATTATTAATTTGATTTTTGATTTTTTTTTTTTTTTGTTTTTTTTTTTTGGAAAAACAATTGATAATAATTATTTATTTAACTAAATTAATGTATATATAATCTACAATAAATCTTCAATAATTTTCTATATTATTTACGAATAATTTTCTATATTATTTACCAATAATTTTTACATCTTTTTTGATGAGTGTGAATTCGTGAAAAACAATTGATAATATTCGCACTTAAAACTGTTGAGTCAGCAGTCGGTATTTTAAGTTCTACAATAGTAGGCGTTGTTCCTGCTCTGTTTTGAAATACATAATAAGTACTTGTCATATGTCGAGACCCTGACTCACATCGAACTAAGGGAGAGCAAACTTCGGAAGTCGAACTCCCAACCCAAAACAGCTGTTTCTGTGGCTTTTTCCTTATCGAGAGGCAATGTACGGGCTGCAGTAATACTCAGATGCAGAAAATAAAACGATTTATTTTAATAAAATACTGAACAAAGCAACGGCTGCAGCATAAAAGCGATCGCAATTGCAATTATTCAATGCAGATTCCAGCGGCAGTCGCGACGACAAGTTACTCCGTAAAAAAAGAGCTTTAAAAAGTGCAAGAAAATGTGCAACGGTGAGCAAAGTTCCAAAGCAATAAATACCATAAAATTTGAATAGCTACAGGTGTATGAACATAGTTTTATAGACCTGCCATAACCCGGTGCAGAACTCTTGCAGTTCCAGGAAGAGCTAGAAAACTCTACTGTATTTGCTATATGGCATGTTTTAATGGGGTTATTGATAAACGTATTTTTGTTTTTTGGGTTGTGTTCGATAAGATTTGCAGCCAAGATAAGCGCAGCAAAATACCAGGCTAGCAAAAACATTAAATTACCTATTGATTTTACAAATCGGAACGGCAAAACTTTTAATACTTTACCACAGTATAGCTAGAGGAATTATTTTTTTCCACCTTGACAGCACGATGACGAAGTCTTAGCTACCCGCTAGACTGAACAGACATTAGCTCTATATAGTATATAGAATGAAATGAATCGAAAAAAAAGTTAAAAAAAAAACACTCCAGGCTCCGATATGATATCTTATCGCAGCCGGCAACAACAAGCGTTCGCAATATATATTTGGCTTTTGCCCGATAAGAGTCCATGGGTTTATAACCCAACTGCCAACAGTCGGTCCACTCAGTCATATAGCTACTTCGGACAGGTCTAGACAAATAGCCGTATCCGTCACTTTGTAAAATGGGTAAGCGAACGGCTGAGAAGAAAATTGTAAAAGTTATGGAATATACCAGTGAAAATTCGCCAAAAAACCCCATAAAATAAAACTAATAAGCCAAATAATATGCTAAATAATATACCTAACAATTATACAAAGTGTTGACATGTATTACCAGCATTATCGCCAAGGATTAAAAGAAATTCTCATCATTTTCACGGCTGAGGCAATTGTTCTATATTCAGCCATAACTCTCAGATAGTACAGTTCGATATGGCACAGTTTTTAGTTGGTATTAATACAAATACCGTTCATTAGACGACAGTTAAAATCCCTCAACTTAAAAGCCAACTTGTAAGCTTTTTTAACTGATAACCATTTCGTTAGAAACTAGGTGTGAATGCCACATCTATATCATGCAGGTGCCACGATTTCAAACTGTACTTGCTGGTAAAAAATACAAACCTATCTGGCCCAAGCCCTATCTAAGATTTCAACACATTTACGAGTACATACCATTGATTGTACCTAACGATATTTAGTCATAGCTATCAGCAACATTTTATGATTAATAGTCTTTCTTTAAAACCATTTTTTAATCAATATTTGACTGGTATTATTACTTACTTATTTTCCAATTTATTTATTTTTTAATAGTGTATTTCATAATCATTTTAATACTGTTCAAAAATATAGTATTACCATTGCTTATTGATGAATTGATTTACTCTAATGCTGCATTGAGTTTAATTTTAATGAGCTTTGTTCAATTATTTTGATATTGAGTGAAAGATTGGGGAATTGAGCTTTTATTGCAGTTAGAAATTGTCAAGAAGTTATTATTATTTTAATAACTATTGTCATTAATTTCTTCTAATGAAATCGTAAAAGATTTAATTTGTAATATTGTTAACTGTAATTATTATTAATTTCTTATAATGAAATAGTAAAAAATTCAATATAATTTTATTATTCATATTAATTTCTTCTAATGAAAGCTTAGGAAATTTAACATTTATGAGAGTAGCAATTTCCAAAATTAATATTTAATTTTGTTAATTACAATTATTATTAATTTATTTTAATGAAAACGAGCTACCTAAGTTCATCTGCGGTTAGATGTTAAGATTTAAATGTAATTTTGTTAATTACAATTATAATTAATTTCTTCCAATGAAATATTAAGACCTTAAATGTAATTTTGTTAATTATTATTAAATTTTTTCTAATGAAAGCACAGCGAGTTGAGCTTTTCTGCAGCTAGAAATTTGAGGAGTTGGAATGTAATTTTGTTTATTACAATAATTATTAATTTCTTCTAAATGTAATTTTATTAATTATGATTGTTATTAATTTGTACTTACAGATCACACTTGGGTTGCCCGCAATGTCTACGATTCGCTGCCTCCATTCGCGATCGTAGCCGGACACGATACGGACAACGATCCCATCTATGTGGGTCGGGCGTATCACAACGGAGATATGCTGCCCGCCAAGGTCATTCCGAACAAGCAACAGGCGTACGTGGCCTGGGGTGGTGAGGAGATCAACAAGCACGAAGTGGAGATTCTGACGGGTCATCACTACTGCTGGATCCCAGCCAGCCATGGCGAGGTGCCTCCCCATGCCCTGCGGGTGGGCCAGACCTCCGATGGGGAGCCTCTGTTTGTGGGTCGTGGCTACTTCTCTGGCAGTCTGACGCCCGGCAAGGTGCATCCATCCCACGGCTGCCTCTACATTCCCTATGGCGGCTCCGAACACAAACTGGAGTCCTACGAGGTGCTGGTGCAGCCCGAGACCTGGGTCAACTCATCCGGCAGCCATATTGTGCCTGGAACCATTCTAGCCGGACACGATGCCGATGGTGATGCCATCTATGTGGGTCGTGCCTATCACGAGGGCGATCTGCTGCCGGCCAAGGTACACTGAAAGAAAAAATCAAGTTAATTTTGCGAGCATCAGGAATCTTTTAAAAATGTCGGAGAAATTCTTTATACAAGTGCGAAATTCTTAGAGCAGACCTAAAATTCGTATTTCTAACAGAGTTTTAGTTCAGTATGAGTACACTGAAAGAAATTTCTAGAGTTTTTTAGTTTAAATGAAGAATTTCCGGTGTCAGTAGAAAATTTTGCATTCTATAGCCGAATTATTCCTTTGAGAGCTTTTTCGTATTGCTAGGAATATTTTGGATAGTCTTATTTGTAGTACGAATATTTACTTTTCGATGAACTATTGAGATTAGCATATTACTTTTTGAAGAACTATTGAGATTATAGTTGGATACAATTCCTTGCAATTCATTTTAAGAACTTTAAGCAATATTTTCCAAAACTGACCAATCCCTTCTCTTTTACAGGTAATCCCCAACAAGGGCTGCGCCTACGTGCCCTACGGCGGACACGAGCACGTCAAGTACGACTTTGAGCTGCTCGCCGGTTACGGTTACGGTTGGGTACCCGATTCCTACGGCAATGTGCCCCCCGGCGCCGTCGTCTGTGGACGTACCAGTGATGGGGAGCCGCTCTACATTGGCCGTGGTCACTATAACGGCAGTTTCACGCCCGGCAAGATCCATCAGTCGCATCGCTGCCTGTACATACCCTTCGGGGGTCAGGAGGTGCGCCTGGACAACTACGAGGTGCTCGTGAGGTCCTAGACCGGTTCTCCCACAGGCATTCTTTCGACAATCAATTAAATTATTTGTTATGCCATCAAGTCTCTATTTCAAGCGTATCAGATGCGATATTAAATTATGGAAAACCTTTCTACAAATTATAAAAGCTGTTCCTTATTTTTCTAAGATTATATTAGCTCAAATCGTCTAAAACTCTACAGTTAATTAATTCTCTACTATTATTATGAAGCGCATATTTAATACAATACTCACTATTTGTAGATATTTTTACAAATCTTAAGTTTTTCTGGTTTTTCTTTCATCTCCAACTCTACAAAAAAAAACTTTAACCCTAAAGTATGCTTTAGAAAATAATCATTACATTTTGTTGTAAAAAGCGTGGAAAATCTATTTAAACTTTTCCCAGTTACTGCCCAACTCTACAGCATAAAGTCTACAATTAATATACATTAACTTCTTTAATCCATTAAATTTCTTATCATTTTCTGTGCTTTAAGTATCAAGTTCAGCCAAACTCTCATATGCGAGAGCTTTCGCAAAGCTTTTGGTTGCGCGCTCTCCACAACGTGTAGAGTTGCCGAGTTGTAGACTTGTTCTCTCCCTCTTTCTCTCGCTTCAAACACGAGCTCTACACACATCGTCATCGTGCCGACTGCTGCGTATTGGTCGCTGTTCGTGCCCTCATGCGATTGGTTGTTCACACCAACTGCGTTCTCTTTCATTGGCTGCAAATTGTAGCACACTTTTAGGGCGTGTTTTGGTATGCTTTGCAAGAGAGAGAGAAATGCTGTTACTTACGCAATTGCAATAAATTTAAATTTTTCAAATATTTTGAGTACACAAACTGGAATTAAATATAACTAAATTTATTTTAGTAGTTGGACGAACTGTAAACTTAAATTTTATTAAAAACCGGTTTGCTGCGGCTACGTTTTCCAGTGTTGCAAATGCCGTCGCTTTGACAACAACCATTGAACGTGCCTCGTTTCTGTAGAGCACTGAATTTTAGGTCTTTTCGGATATCTATTCGGGTATACAAAGTATAGCATTCGAGAATGAATGTTTCTAGAATACATATTATTTTAATAAAAATTCTTGATGTTATTGCTTTCCAATTTCTTCATTAGATCATAAATCAGGCATATCAGATAAGATTTTTGGAAGGAGAATTTTAAGTAATACCCTATTCAGAAATTATATATTTTAAAGAAAATTATACAGTTTTTGTGTTATTATCACACTTCTCCCCTAATCGAAATGAATTTTAGTCGCTTATGTATACCATGCCTTCTCATGTTTTTCAAATTCCCAAACAATGTGCTCTGTTCTCAGAACCGAGTTCTCTTGAGATCTTGTTGCTGTTATATTATCGATAAGTCTCCAACAGCGTTTTGTGCAGTTTCCCCAGTCCAATTTATAGTAGCAGATATCGCTGTAATTTCAACTCATTGTGTGTTGTGTGTTGGATAACGCCCAAAAGAAACTTAGGGAAAAACTTAAAACCCATAGTACTCACTTATTTGGCAAAATTTTAGAGATAGAGAGGAAGAGAGAGATATATAGACTAAGAGAAAGATGATATATGTATGTATTGATGATCTAGCAGTGAATAGGAAGTTCCAAAAACTATACATTTTTTATACCCTGTACCTCCCATTAAAAATAGTAAGAATAGGGTTAATAACTTTGTTGTACTTAGATTTCTGGATATAGTATTGATAAATTGGAAATGAGATTGTTGATTTTTTCAAACTTACCTAAAAATGGCTTTATAGTATGACCTAACGTGTCTTTAATATGCGTTTTTTTTATCTAAGTTTTCCTATGTTTTAACATCTTTTACAAATCCTATGCGAATTTAACAAAGTCCACAATTTTAAATTTACAAAAAGCTGTTTTTTGGGTTACTTAAGAGGTTATGCTTAAATTTCAGGATATATTGGTCTAAGAAGAGACTAGATGATTGACTTCAATCAAGCGAACCTCAAGATTAGTTAATGGTTTACAATCTATCGAGTCTGAAACCTATAATGCTTATGTTTAAATTTAGCAAACGCTGGGTATTTATTTTGATTTATTTATTTTAAAATATGTATTCCTAATGATACAAGTATACAAACTTACAAATTATTGCATTAGTCACCATAAAATAACAAAATTAAATTAAATTGGATAGATTGATTCAAGTTTAAAGCCTGCAAAGCTGTTTTAGTCTGTATTTCACAGAAATTCTTGCGATTTAATTTCTTTGTAGATTGCACACAGTTGGAAGAATGAAATAGTCGCCACCCCCCCTTCCCCACACCCATGGATAGCATAGCACACATGCTGTGTACGAGAGGGGAAGGGGGGTCGTTGTCATATCAGCTTCAATATCCATTTAGCTAAAATGTATTAAATAAAGAAGAACTCAGATGCTATCAGAGCGACAGCAGCAGCAGCATTCGGGCTGTCCAGGCGGAACAGAAGAAGAGAGGAGAAGAGGAGAAGAAGATGAAGAGAAGGAAGAGGTGGAAGAAGCAGAAGAACAGACAGCAAACAGCGCTCGAGATGCGCTGCTCCAACCCTCGAAATAACTTACGAAAAATGCTCGAAATTCTTGCCCAGAGCAACGGTAAGAGCTAAGAGAGAGAGAGAGAGGTGAGGGGTGAGGGAGAGAGGTGAGGGGTGAGGGGTAAGGGCATATCAGTTTCTGCTGCAGGAATGAAGCGAATGACAAAATTTGGCCTGTGGGGCTAGAAACAGACGCACAGCGACAGAGACAGCGATAGAGAGAGGGAGAGAGAGAGAAGAAGGAAGTGCGTGGAACGAAACGACAACGAATGAAGGCAACAAAAGCAAAGAGGAAACACAAAAAACTGTCGAAACTCTCATGCTACATAAGCCACGAATGAATGGAAGCTGTCTTATATAAGTGTATATAAAATATACATATGTATATATGTATGTATATACATATATGTATTTGTGTATGTATGTGTATGTATATAACATTTATCAACTGCCTTACAATTAGTGTTGAACAAGCAACGAAAAAAAGCAGAATGAAACAATGTGTGTTTGTGTGTGAGTTTGTGAGAGCGCTCTTGAGTGCGTGTGTGTGTAAAGAGAGGGAGTGAGCGACGTAAGCAGTGCGTTTTGTTGTTGCGCTGGCAGCGGCGTCGCTGTCGACGTCAGCAGCATTGCTGAAAATTGCTCAGAGGACACGCTGCTGTTGGGCAGCAGCATCGAATGGGGGGTGGGAGAGCGCACGCAAGAGAGTGAGAGCGAGTGTGAGTGCGTGTGCGTGTGTGCGTTAGCAAAGAGAGTGCGGGTGAGGCAGAGTTTAGGGTTGAGCTTATTCTTAATATTGCAAACGTGTCTCATCAGATGCTTCAGCAAGCACACACACACACACACATAAGAGAGACAAGCTGCATGTGTGTGTGTGTGTGTGTGAGCCCGCGCGAATTTGCTGAAATGGAAATGCAAAGAAAATAAGTGAAGCGAAGCCGCAAAACACGGCGCGAAATGAGAAATTGTACATAGCTTAAAAATGGAAATGGTTACAGGGTAGTGGCAGGGGCTGCCGGGCAAAGGGGCGTGCAATAGCAAAATATCCTGTGCGTGCATATAATATACACTGTACAGGGTATGACGGGAGTTTAGGGTAGAGGACAGCCCAGTGAAAGAATGTGTGAAATGAAAGGGAATGTCGCTAACGATAACACGATAGTCCTAGAGAGCGTGACACGAAAAGTAACAGCAGGCAGTGGCGCAGTTACCTCTGAGAAGGGGAAGCAGCAGACCTCTGGGTAATAGATCTTTCTGGAAAACCAGTAAAATGAATATAAATACAAATATAATAATAAATAATAATAACCATCAAAATATATAAACATTTTTAAATCATCAAACAAATCAGATTGATAAATTCTCGGAAAACCTGGATGTTTTGCAATATTATAGAATAAATAAAAAATCATAAATAATAAGTAAACATTTTTAGATCGTTAAAAAATAGATTCATAAATTCTAGATGTTTTATGATATGAAGCAAAAATTTATAAAAAAATATATGGACGGGGCAGATCAGTGGGACGGAAGCTACAGTCGGACGTAACCGACAGTAGGAGACCCTTTACTTTACTACTACTACTAATATATGAACATACAAACACAGCCAAAGGCACGCACACTAACCTACACACGTATGCAAGGCACACCACCCCCCTCTGCCCAGTGCGCCAAATTGTCCGCTCCATATTTTTGCTGTTTCTTATCCGATCGGAACGAACTTCACAAGGTCAATAGAGAATATCATAAGCTAGTTACGTACCAAATTATAAGTCAATAACTTTAAAGCTGTGGCTGCAGTAGCTTTTTGCGGTTTGCGGGGGAAGGGGGTGAGGTATCCAAAATCTAAAACAAACTCGTGCTGCTCGCGAAACAGGAGAATCTAAATCCCGAATATGGTGTCTCTAGCTCTTATAGTTGCTGAGATCTAGGTGTTCATACGGACGGACGACAGACGGACAGACGGACAGACACAGACGGACAGACGGACATGGCTATATCGACTCGTCCTGATCAAGAATATATATACTTTATGGGGTCGGCCACGCCTCTTTCTGGGTGTTACACACATTTCCTCTTTGCACTAAACTAATAGACCCTTTTTACTTTTTTAAAGTAAAGGGTCTAAATATAAAATGTTATTCTGGGTTTTCCCTAGCTAATGCTAAAGTTTCTTAAGCACATACCTTTTTAAGTTGCATATTTAACAGATTAATAAAAAAAACTAAAATAGAAGTTTTCATTTAATTTAATTGTATGGTAAATTTTAATTTATTGTTTTAATGCTCGCTGTCGACTGATAAATAATTAAAAGAAATTAATGGCTAAGTTATTCCGTTAAGCAGCTCAATCGATACTCGTGTCACGGCAAGCGCGCATCTCTAGCGAGCACCATATGCACTCAATACTCTAATTAGTTTTTATTTGCGTCTAAAAATAAGACAAATATACACATAAATATGAATATGAGTCCGAAGTGTACGAAGTGAGGGGAGCTACCCAAAGCGATGGAGAGAGGGGACTGAGGATGGAGGATGGAGTGCGATCTGCCTCAGTTGGCACCCAACACAGGCCTCATATCATCTCAGGCGCATCTCTCATCTGTATTTGGTTGTCGCTTATGCGTGATAATTCAATTAGAAATGTGTGAATCGGAAAACCGAACAGTTGAGAATGATTTGAACGGCAGAAACCCAAAACGCCATGCCACACAGCCGTTGCATGCAACCCTGCTTGCCTCAGAACAGAACCGAACAGAACAGAACAGGAACGGAATCACAATCAGAACAACACGGCCTCGCTTCGACTCAACTCAACTCAACCCGACTCCGCTCTGCTCTACCCGACTCGACTCGGCCTGAAACAATTTATGTGCCATGTATTCGGTACATAAAAATAGCGGCCGAGGCAACAACAGCAACAACTACAACCCACTGTAGACCCTGACTGTGTTAGGGGCAGGGGCAGGGGCAGGGGCAGGGGTAGAGGCTGAGAGACGTTGCAATGGCACATGGACAGGGCCTGGAGAGGGGCTTATGTGCGCAGCTTGCCTCGAAAATATTTCCACACAGAGGCATGCGAGTGGCACTTGGGCTGCGACTCAAACTCGGTATGTCAGGGGCGTAGTAGGGCAGGGGATTACCTCAAAAGAGCCGAATTAAATATAAAATGTCGGGCAAGCCCGTCCGTCCTATACCCTGTACCATAGCTCACGCTCGCCTGTGCTATTTATGTGTATGGTATGCTGCTATTAATACATACAAAATAATGTGAATATAAAAATTTTGTATTAATCATAATTATTTTATTAATGGACCGATTTAATTGAAATTTATAGAATTGATAGATATTAATCATCTTTACAGTTCGTAGAAGACATAATTTACGCAGATAGATTTATATGTATGTCTTGAATTGGTCAATGTATTATACTTATGGCAATTGTTCGCGGTAGGGGCGTGGCATCCAAAATCTGAAACTGCGCATCCAAAATCTTGATCTGCGTATGGTATACACCTTTCAAAAATGACTAAAACGGCTCTCTAGCTCTTATAGTTGCTGAGATCGACGCGTATAAACAGATGGACAGATAGGGGTATATTGACTCAGGTCGTCATTTTGATCAAGAATATATATACTTTGTTAGATCTACCACGCCTCCTTCTGCCTATTACATACATTCTGACAACGTTAATAATGTATTTCCCATTTTTTTCAATAGGTACAGGGTATTACAAATCTTGTCTATGTAAAGGTTTACTTAATTTAGTGAACCAGAATTGATGGTTAAAAAATAAGGGCGTTAAAGAGTTCTTAAAAACACGATTATTTTGCTCTCAAATTTACCTTTTATGTCTTATATTTCATTAAAAATTATTTAGGATTAAAATTGGACCAAAATAAAATTAAAATTTTTTATTATTTATTTATTATTAATTTGACACTTTGCAATCCCCTTTGCGCAGTTGCCATGTACGCCCGTGTCTTCTATCTTGAATCTTGCTGTACATACAAATACAATATACATTCATACATACAAACAAACATATACAATATACAGCACACAACCACTGTGCGTGAGCTAGTGTGTGTGTGTGTGTGTGTGTGTATTCAAGTGTGCGGCACTGCGATAGCAACGAATGACAACAACAAGAGAGAACAACAACAACAGCAACAACAAAGAGGCACGAATTGTGCCTCGTCGCATTACCAATTTAAATTCCCATCCAATGCCCGCACGTAGCAAAAGAGCCGGTAAGGCATAAAGCGACGGACAGACGGACAGAGGGAGAGACACACAGACGGACAGATGGACGGACGAGCAGATCCAACACGACAGTCTCTGAAAGATAGGGTATTTAATGAGCGCTACTGTGCTGCAGTTTGTTGTTGCTTTTGTTGTTGTTTCGTTGATTTTGTTATTGCGCCAGTTCGATATGCTGTACGTGTAGTTGTTGTTTTAATTTCATTTTGCGCTCACTCTCTCTCTCTTCGCCGCTCTGCCGCTGTTCGCTCTCCACTCACTCGATTGCAGTGTTGTGCAGTGGTTGTTGTTGTCGTTGTCGTTGTCGTTGTTGTTGCTGTTCCATCAAATTAGGTTCATTTGCCAGAGCGTACGGCTGTCGCTGCTGACGTCGGCGTCGCTGTCGCTGCTGGCGTCGCTGTCGCTGTCGCTTTGACCAAAAGCACCCTCTCTTGCAGTTGTGGTTGTGTTTGTTGTTGCTGCCTGCTGTTGGTGTGTCAAGTGGGCTGAGCGAGAGCTTCGGTGTGTGTGTGTGTCGTCTGCATGTGTGTGTGTGTCTTATCGACTGTATGTTCGCATGTGTATGTATGTAAACCGCAGGGCTTACTGGCTGACTGCCTTGTTGCTTGGCTGCAGCGCTGCCGACGCTGCCGTCGCTTTGACGCCGCGGCGTCACTGCGGTTGTGCGTTTATGTGTGTGTGTGTGTGTGTGTATTAATATTATGTGCTGCCAAAGCTAAAGTCTGTATATAACTTGCTCTCTATATACAGTTGTAAATATATAAATATGTATTTATGTATGTATGTATATAGCAACTGCTGTAGCGTTGCCACTTTAGCTAGTTTCAGAATTATTTTTATGCTTATCCCAAATCTATTTGAAAAAAATATAAATTTATGCTTAATTTTTAATATTGATTTAATTTTCATTATTTTTTAATTTAAATTTATTTTTTTAATATTTAAATTTTTTATTTATTTATATTCATTATTTATTTATTATTGGCACAAGCACAATACACTTTAAGACAATTTTTTATTTCAACAAGAGTTGCGCTATCAAGAGTTGGGCCAGCGAGAGTTGGGCCAACGAGAATTCGACTAACGAGAGTAAGATAAATATGAACCTCTGAGAGTTAGGCCAGAGGGAGTTGATCTAGAGAGAGCTGAGCCAGTGAGAATTCGGCCAGCGAGAGTTCAGCCAGCGAGATATGGACATCCGAGAATTAGACCACAGAGAGTTACGCCACAGAGAGATCGGGCAGAGAGGGTTGAGCTAGTGAGATATCGGTCAACAAGAGCTCGGCCAGCGAGAGTTGGACCAACGAGAGTTCGGATTACGAGCATTCGGCTAGCGAGAGTTCGACCTGCCAGATATGGACCTCCAAAAGTTAGACCACAGAGAGTTAGGCCAGAGAGAGAGTTGAGCTATTGAGAATTGGGTTAACGAGAGTTCGGCCATCGAGATGTGGACCTACAAGAGTTAGGCCACAGAGAGAGTTAAGCCAATGAAAAATCGGTCAACGAGAGTTCTGCCAGCGAGAGTTCCGCCATCAAGAGTTAAACCATCTGAGAGTTCGGTTAATGAGAGTTGTCCCAGCAAGAGCTAGCCAGAGAGAGCGTAATGGCTTTATTCTTGTGTTTATTAATATATTTTGCATAAACAATTTGTATTTATTTGTTTTTGTGTTTATTTATTTTACACCAACAGCTTTTATTGTTACAAAAAAAAAAAAAAAAACAAAAAATACATATGAATAAATATTTATTTTACGATATTTTTTCAGATTTATTTTGTAATTTGAATCTGGCAATAACTGGCCACCATGCTGATAATAAAAAAAAATATGTATAAATAAATATTTCTTTTAAGATATTTTTTCAGATTTATTTTGTAATTTTAATCTGGCAATATCTGGCAATCTGATAATTCAATAAGCTGCAATAAAATGTGCGCCAATTCGTTAAAAATTATTTCTTATTTATTTTATTTATTTATATTTTCACAGCAAATTGGCATTGAATTCGGCCAATTACAATTTATTTTGTGGCCAATGCTCGCATGTCTGCTTGGCTTTGTGCTCTATTTTCCATTTTCTATTTTCTATTTTCTTGCTCGTTGCAATTCGCATGTGCCGTTATGCCAAATCGCATGCGGCAACTCTGGCTGGAGATGAAGCAGCTGCAAAGCGAGTGCAGCCGCAACTCTGTTTGCTCTTGCTCAACAACATGAACTCTACTCCCATACTCACCTCCCTCTCCATTTTCCCCTCACCTGAGACAACACTTCAACTCCAACTCCAATTCAACTCCAACTCTTGCCTCCAACTGCAACTCGCCTGTCACTTCAACCAGCTCCAACGAACGTCCGCCACCCAGCGTCAAGCCAACAGTGTTGGCAAATCTTTAGCGCTAGCTTCTAGCTAGTTTGCAATATTTAAAAATCTATAACAAAATTAAAACTATAGCTAAAATAATATGCAGCTAAAATAAAATAATTTATTAATGCATTAATAAACATTTAAAATAAATACATTTTTAGATAGCTAAAAATAAAACAGCATAGATAAAAACAAAATAAATGGCTAATTCCTAACAATAAATAATAAAAACATATAATTTTTAAGCAAATTAACCAGAATAAATATTACGTTAATCTGTACATTTAAAACGCTTTGTTCTGGCTACAAAAGGCTACAAAAAATCTCATAAATTAGAAAATATCCTGAAGGTAAGTGCTAAAAAACGATTGATCGAAATTCAACCCTAATAATTATATATAATTGTTTATTGATTTAAAGTTGGAGTACGACAAATTTACAATCTATATAAAAGGAAAGAAAGGGTATAGGTTAATAGAAGAATTATGTATGAATAGAGGATTGAAAAAGAGCTTTGCTATAGGGTATAGCTATTTTATAAAAAATAATATTAAAAACACAATTAATAAAAATACGTTTGAATTTCATAAATAAAAACCACGGCTAAAATTTCTTTTAAGTGACATTTTTGAAATTTTCTCTGAAAGACCCTAAAAAAGCAGCGTTTCTAGAAAAAAACTAAAATTTTTACAAAATATGTAGCTGCAAATAAACATAAATTATTAAATAAAATAAAAGATATAAATTAATCATTATACATTTATCAAAGCAATTAGAAATTTATGAAAGGCATAAAATATTTTAATAAATAAATAATTAAATAGTCTGAAACCAGCTAAATTGGCAACGCTGGCAAAAAGCTAAGGCTGTTAGGCAACACTGGCGTGCACTCACGACTTCATTTGCAATGCAAACGCCACGGAGAGAGTGTGAGAATGAGAGAGTGCGAGTGGGCGAGGGGGCAAGGGGTCGAGTGGGCGGACAGGTGAGAGGCAGGCGGTAGTGCTGTGAGCGCCAGCCAGTGTTGTGTAATCTACTAATTACAACAGCCGCCACCCGCAGTGCCAGCAACAATTCATCTTATTAAAGCGAGAGAGGAGAAATCTGCCCCTTCCCCGCACTCGCTCACCTGCTGTAGTTCTCCCACACACACACACACGCACACACACACAATTGAGCAGCACTCAAACGCTCTCAGAATCAATCAAAGCATACTTGAGCTGAGCTAAAAGCAACTGATTTATTTATTTACTTTTTTATTTTTTTTTTTTATTTCGTTTCGATTCCGTTTCGGTTTCGTTCTCGCTGCTTTAGCAATTCATGCAGTTATTATTATTCTTATTTCCGGTTCAGCATTTTCGTTGATTTGCCCCAGCAACCGAGACGTAATGCCGTCTCCTTGACGCACTCTTCCCTTCCCCTCTCCTCTCTCCACACTTTCACAGTCTCTGTAAATTGATACTTTTTTTGGGTTTCGCATTTTTTTGGTTCATCCACAGGACAGTTTAATATGCTGCAAAAAATGCGAAGCGCTCAAGAGCAGGGCAACCCTGGCCGTACTACTCCGGGTTTTCGACTGCTCCGGGTGTCTTGCATATTAATAATGGTGCACTAATTGGATCTTAATGCTGGGATTTCATTTCATTACAACACTGCGCTTTCTCCCATGAATAATATTTATTGGCATTAGGTCTTGAAGTGTCCGGGCATCTCTCTTAATTTAGCAAGTTAATGCAGGTTGCTTAATAATTCTATAAAAATATTTGGGCATGCATTTGCCAATATTTTATAAGTGAGGTTATTATTAAAGCAAAGGGGAAAGGTTTATTGGTAGAACAAAAATAGTCTGGTAAATATTGAGAGGTATTTTCAGAGATATTATAATTACAATATTTCTATAAAAATATTAAAGAAATCATTTGTCAAGATTTCATAATTTAGATAATGTTAAAGTAAAAAGACGTTTTCAGAGATATAAATATTCCAATATTTTTATACCCTGTACCCATTGAAAAATGGGAAATACAGGGTTAATAACTTTGTCAGAATGTATGTAACAGGCAGAAGGAGGCGTGGCAGACCCCACAAAGTACATATATTCTTGATCAAGGTAACGAGCTGAGTCGATATAGCCATGTCCGTCTGTCTGTCTGTCTGTCTGTCCGTCTGTCTGTCTGTTTGGATGAACGCGTCGATCTCAGCAACTACAAAAGCTAGGGATGCCGTTTTGGTTGCTATAGATAGGTAGTTATCTTACGCAGATCAAGTTTGTTTCGAAAATTGAATGTCACGCAACCTTCATGCCCAAAAATCAATAAAACTCACATAACCTCGTATTTTTAAACACATAAAGTCAAATAACAAGAGTAATATTAAACATAGAATGTTGCCATTTGGAATATATATTCTAGATCACAATTTCTAGCTATTCTTTCGCATTGAAATCGGTTAATAAACACAAGAGATATAAGCTTTACAATATTTGAGATTAAAAGTTCAATAACAAGCGTAATATTGAACATAGAATGTTGTTATTTGGTATATATACTCTCCTCTATTATATTTAACTAATCTGAAATGCACATTGAAATCGGTTAATAAACAACAGATATATAGGCTACAGCGCGGCCGCTTAACGCGTGGAAATAGAGTGCGAGAGGGATAGCAAATACAAACATGATTAGGACAATAAATTAAAGTAAATACATATATTCATAATTATGTACATATATATATATAATAAATATAATATAAATAAAATATATATACATACATATTTATTTCATTTAAATCATATTTTATTTTTAACACATAATATATGTATATATATTGAACATAGAATATATAATATGTATATGATAATAAAATAATATATCGGAATACCTCTTCTATTATATTTATAATTATTTCATGTTGCCAATAATATAATAATAATTATAATTCTAAATAAAACTGTAAAAAATGCAAAAATGAAATAAATTCTTCATAACAACAAATATGTTTTCAGTGTTGCCCTATTGGCGCTTATTATGCCAATGAAAGCAACACTTGCAAGGTTACTAAGTAAGGTTACTAAAAAATAGACGTGGATGCAAACGCCTATGACGCAATGCTAGAGCATCGCTACCTGCATTGAGTGTCCATGATTAGCGATCAGTGTTGTCAAACGGAATTTATGCCCTGCCCGGCCCTGCCAACCTGCTAGTTCGTGTTGAGCGTTTCGATTGATCGTTTGCGAATTAATAAAAATACGTTTTTATATTGTTTTTTAATGTTCTTAACTTATTCCAAAACGCAATTATCATTGCGGGCGGTTAATTATATTGTTAAGCGTGATCCGTTGCGTTATATCCGTGCGTATAATAATTAACTAAGTATTTTAGCTACGTATTTGTGTGTGTGTGTGTGTGTTTGCGTGCAATTTGCCGCATATAACATATAAACATATAAAAAGCAAAAAATTAAATTTTGCATTGTATATAATTTCACATAATATAAAACAATAAATTATATAAATAATATCAATTGTTTTTGTTTTTTTTCTTGTGCTTTGCAATTGTGTGGTGTTTTGGTGCGCAACAGTGCATGTACATATGTATGTATTTGTATACACGTGTGTGTATGTATGTGGATATACAAATACATAAGCTAAACTGTAAGTAAATTGTTAGTAATAACCTTTAATATTATAATTCAATGCAAACATATATATACGTATATATATACGTATATATATATAAATATTACAATATTATTTGGTGGGTCCCATCATAATATTGGGTAAGCGTATGTATGTAGGCTTTTAAAGAATCGCGTTTAAATTGTCGTGTATTGTTTTTTTTATACCCTGTGCCCATTTGAAAAATGGGGAAAACAGGGTTAATAGCTTTGTGCGAATGTATGTAACAGGCAGAAGGAGGCGTGGCAGACCCCACAAAGTATATATATTCTTAATCAGTATGACGAGCTGAGACGATATAGCCATGTCCGTCTGTCTGTCCGTCCGTCCGTATGTTTGAACGCGTCGATCTCAGCAACTATAAGAGCTAGAAAAGTCGTTTTGGTCATTTCTGAAAGGTGTATACCATACGCAGATCAAGTTTACTTTAAATCTTGGATGCCACTACCCTTCCGCCCACAATTAACATAAATAGAATTCATTTGCCAATTTAAGAGACACAAATCTAGTTATATAAATTCTGTCTTCAGTAGTTCGTAGGTCTGTATCAGGCGCAGATAGGGCTTTTTTTAAATTTTGGATGCCACGCCCCTTTTACGCCCTAATTGATAAAAACCGAATAACATGCGTAATATTGAACATAGAACGTTGTTATTCGGTATATATACTCTCCTTTATTATATTTATCTATCCTGAGAAGCGCATCAAACTCGATCAATAAACACAGGAGTTATACGCGAAACAATATTGCAGGCGAAGCCTCGCTCGCCCACTATCAGCGGCCATTAAAGCGGCACACATAGAAAAGGTAGCACAGGAAGCATTGCTGCTACGCTGCGTATGACAGTTTTATAAAATTTTATAGAAAATATAGGGTACAGGGTATTAGACAGTCGGGCCCGTCCGACTGATCCGCCCCGTCCAAATTTTTTTTGAATTTTTTGGGGAATTATTTAACAATATTTCATAAGTTTAAGGAAAAGAGAAAAGGATTATTAATAGAACAAAAATAGTTTATAAATTATAGAGAGGTCTTGTCAGAGATATAAAAACTACAATAATTCCATAAAATTATTTAGAGAATTGTGTTTCGACGTTAGCTAGCTATAGGTCCAGTTGTTGACAATTTTGTAAATAAAAACCAGGATAACCAAGTTGTTTGCCAATATATTTCGATCAACCTTCGGTGATCATCATCAGGGCTCTAATATATTTATATTTTATATTTAGAGAATTATTAGACAAGTTATGTTGGGGAAAAGAGACCTATTAATAGAACACAAAATTGTATAGACGTGAAAATTAAAATAATTCATTAAAAATATTTTGGGAATTATTTGCTTGTGAAATTTGTTGGAGCAAGATTTCATAAGTGAGGTTATGCTAAGACAAAAGGAAACTAATTAATTGTAAAATCAAATAGGCTTTAATTGTACAGAGAACTTATAAGAGATATTTCAAGGAAAAATGATTTTTAATATTATAATCTCTTTTCTCTTCACTTTTCTACACAAGCTCTTCCTGGTCTTAAAACCACGGCAACAAATTCCAGATATTAGGTCGCAAATCCGAAGTATGGCTGTATTTTGGTTTAATTTTTGTTTCACTTAAAGGTCATTTTGTTATTTAAATAAAATGAGCGAGTTACAAAAAATTAGTTATCGTTAGCTGGTAAAAAGTTGGAAAACTTTTACTCATAAATGAAATAAACCTAGTATTATATATTTTTTTTAATTTTTGTAATCTATTTTCTAATGAATTTTCTGCATAATTTCAACATAGACTACAAACTGCAGTTGTCAGATAAAACCCTAGCCAAAACTAGCCAAAACTTCTTCCGTTTAACGCTGCAATCAATGCCAATTAATGTGACGACAAGCGTTGCCAGACTAATTAAATTTCATGCCGTATACGGCGAAACTTGTCCGTACCGAAAGTCAGAGTGGAAAACTAATTTGTTGGCATTATGCAACACAAATGCTAAGCACATAAATCGTTATTTAAGCGAACTCAGATGGAAGTTGGGCATAAAGAATGATGGAAACAGGGAAAAGGGGAGGGATGGAGGACGATGGAGTAGTATAACTATAACAAATTGCAATTAAAGCACTTGGCGCCTGGCGCAAAAACTTTCTTCTCCATGCCACATGCCACATGCCACAATGCCACACATGGCAAAACTTTTGCCAAGCAATTCAATTAAAGGTCTCAATGCTTCCAACTTTTCTTTTTTATAGTATTTATATGTTCTCTGCTTAGTACCTGCTAATATCGACTGGGATTCGACTGAAATTGTATGCAGTTCCATTAATTACAATTCCAGATACAAAGCAAACAATGTACCTCCCAGAGAAATGTACATATTTCAAATGAGGTCATCGGCTGTAATTGGGATTCAGGGGTCTAGACATGGGATTAAATAAACAATTTGAAATTCATTAACAAATAATTTTGATTAAAGAAACATTGAACATCGATTGCAATATTATTGACTAAGGTCCCGTAACTCTATTTATTTTACCAATAATTACGCAAATTTCTCTTTTCTGTGGAGTTCATAAAAAGTAGAGAATGTTCCATCTGCAATAAGATTTATGGAGATTGAATTTCGGCTTAAATAGCTCATAATTAACCAATCTAAGATTATTGATTAGGTTAGGTTAGTTTTATCTGGCGTACCTCCAAGAGGGTTACCCATAGAGCTAAGGTCAATAAAAACTACAAACAAATATGTCTAAATATTATGTATTTCAGTTGTATGGTGATAGAAACTAAATTTTTGAATAATTCATTATTTATATTGATAAGCTAAATAAATCTATCAACCATCCAATCGTAAACTTTTTAACCATCATTAAAACGCGTATTCCCTTCGAATAATAATTCTAATTTTGAAACATAATCAATTAATGTTTTGTTTTTAAAAGGAGGACTCTCCTTTTTTGTTTTATAAAAGGAGGATGCTCCTTTTTAGTCCACTTTAAAGCTATACTTATTAATAAATAGGACAAATCTGACTGATGGAATTAGCTGGAATAATAATAACGTCAGCGTCAAATTGGCTAAAATGGATTGTGGTGAAAGCATAACCCATACAGATAGGCATATATAATTATAATTATATTTAGATATCTTTAGTGATATCTCGTAAGACAAACTGTTGTGACTCGCTGCTGAAGCGTGATAATCGCGTTGAATATTCATTTCAACGATTTTCTCCATGTGTTTGAAGTGCAATTTTGCATTTCTAATTACCAGCACGAGTTACCTGATATTTACCTGTATCTTTTACGAGAGTGTGAGTGTGTGTGTTGTGTGTGAGTGTGTGTGTGAGTGTGTTGTGTGTGTATGTTTGTTTGCCTGTCTGCGTGTTTACACAAATGATTTATAAATGCTGATTTAATGCGTTAAAAGCCAAGCGCATTAAACTTGTTTTCAGATGTGCCCCAAACACACACACACACACACACATGCACACATGCTGTATGGTGCAAGACACTCGGGAGAGTTTTGGAAGAGCAGCTCGGTGGCTATGGGGGCCATGGAGGCCAGGGGGCGCTGCTGGCTTAATTATTGTAATTGGAGTTTTCGCTCTAACCGCACAATACCATAAATTATGCAGTTTCAGGCGAGGGCATTACCAAAAAAACTTTATGAATGAATTTTAAATAAAATGCTAAGTGTATATGGCATAAACAACAAGTGAATGAATTTTGCTACACTGCAAAAAATACTTTAAGAACAGAGAAAGAAAGAAAGAAAGAGAGAGAGAGAGACAGACAGAGCGAGCCTTAGGGGAATATCTATAAAGCAAGATCTTTTAATCAACTCTTTACTTTTCTTTGGTGATACCCTACAGAAATTTCATTAGCTTCGTAGGGTAGTTCTACCTTATAGCTACTATTTTGATAAATTTATTATATTTGTGTAGATTCTTTTTTTTTTCATAAAATCGGAGGAAATAAGTTTTTCTTTTATTATAAAGAAATTTTTCTGATTTTTTTTACTTAAAGAATATTATATAGAAAATTATTTTTATATTACTTGTTTTTGCCCATTAAATATGAGGAATAATAAAAAAGCAAATTATAACAAAAACTATATAAATAAATATATATTTTTTATTCTATATAAATTTTGTATAGAACATTATTTATAGAACATTATTTATAGAACAACTAAGAACCTACAGGGTATTTGGAAAACCAATACACTTTTGCAAAACTGTACTTTTTAAACCTTTATTGTTTAAGTTTTTATTGGACTAAATTTATATTATCCGCGAAATTTTTCCGGTTTCAAGTAAATCTCTATAAACTCTCAATATTTACGATTTATGGGTTTTTATTTATTTACAGGGTATCTCTTAGTACATCTGCCGTGCTGCCCTTGCTTATTTTTATAGTCCCATCGTTTGGCACATAAATCTTTTGATTTTCAGCGCCGCTAAACCAATTCGCACCTAATCCACCCTTAAGATACAACACTTACATATATGGGTCTAGATACCCCCTGTACCCCTGCCCCGGCCTCTGGACAGCCTAGGGCGTATGCATTAGCCAGATACCCCCTGTACTGAGAGTTATGCGCGTCTTCTGGGACGCATTCCTTGAAAATTGGCAATTTTGGAAATCGGAAACTGGCAAAAACCAACGAAAAAGAAAACGAAAAAAGGAAAAATGCAAAAAGTAAATAGAGAGAAAACAATAGAACAACAAGACGAAGATACATGGATTTTCCGAATGGTTTTTCATTGAATGCCGGGCGTAAAACCGGAGCGTAGAACCAATCCAATCCCAACATGCCGTCGCAGCTTAATCTTTTAGTTGTCTGCGTCTTTGTCTGGGGTATTTTTCATTTGAAAGACGCGACGGGCAGACAAAAGAGGACAGAGGGACAGGGGACAGAGGACAGCGGGAATACAGTGAGGCAAAAACTGACAGGCAGAGGGACCGAGGGACAGACTGTCCGACTGTCCGTTGACCTTGTGACCTGTGCCAGAACATCTGAGAGTTGATTATCATGAAATGAAAAGCGTATTTTCTTGTAATTTTCCACAGTGTAAATAGTTATATTTATTATCCGTTAAATATATGTATTTTTATATATGTATATAGAAAATGTTTATAAAAATGTATATCGTATGTTTCCATATTTACATTAAATTAATATTAGACATTAGGCTTAAAGTAAGCTCCATTTTAATGGCTTTTCGTATAGGTTTGGTCTATCATTTGAAGCTGCTTGGCTTGAGCTTTAATGAGCTTTCAGTTGAGCTTTAGAAACTGACAGCTTTCAGTTATTTAAAATAAACAGTTTCAATGGTTTTGGGTACAATATATTAGTTTTTATTTACTTATATTTAATTGATTTATTTTAAATTTTTTTTAGAGCTTATTTTATATTTTTTTTGTTTTAATTTTATGTTTATTTTTACTTGATATATTTTGTTTTGGTTTTTGAAATAATTTATATTTCTGTATTTCAGCTGTTTAAAATAAATGGTTTTTATTTCTTAAATTTAGTTAATATTATTTTTTATGAATAGTTTTTCACTTAGTCAAGCTTAAATTTAATGATTCTGAATCGCGGTCTTGCCATATATTAATTAATAGACTATTTATGCTTAAATTCGCAGTTAAATATATGTAGTTATTATTATAATGCTTAGACATTATATATACATGTACTTATTTACAGAACAAAGTGAAAACATTAAACACAAACCATTAAAGGGGGTTTTATTTTGGACTTACTTTCTACAACAACTAAAAACAAAGTCATTAAATATTAATTAGCGTGTCTCACACCGAACCTTGGAGGCGGGGGAGAAAGCTTGGCAGGGCAAGGTCGAAAGGGTTGTTTGATTTTTACCCCTTTGCTTCAGTTTGCTTTATTTTCTTGCCTCTCGTATCTGCCCACTTTAATTTTCCTCCTGCATTTTCCTTCTCGCCTTCACTCCACCTATTCCTAATATTTCTTCTTTTGGCTATCTTCTCTTTTATTACTTCCCTCTCATAGCTTTCCATCTCTCCCTCTCTACTCTTTCCTTTCCATTTTTCTCTCTCCTCGCTTTCCTTTGCTAATTTGTCTTCCAAGGGAAGATCCTTTCCTTTCTTCTCTTCCCATCCATCTCTTTCCTTCCCTTCCATCTTTTCCCTTTCGTCTATACCCTCTATTCTCTTCCCTCTCATCCAATTCCATCTCTTACCTTTCCTCTCATCTACTTCCATATCTATCTCCCTTCGCTTCTCTTCCCATTTTTCTCGCTCCTCGCTTTCCTTCCAAGGTAAGACCCTTCCTTCTCTTCTCTTCCATCTCTTCTCTTTCCTCTCTTCCCTTCTTACTATAAGCTTTCCTTTCATCTCCTTCCATCTCTTGCTACCTTCTCTTGCATTCCCTCTCTACTCTCCCTCTTTTCACTCTTCTCGCCCTACTTGTATTCCATAGGAAGCTTCTTCCAACTCTTCCTCCCTTCTCCTTTTTCTTTCTTTTCCCTTCCCCTCTTCTCCTCACTTGCTCTTGCCCATCGCCATCCCATTGCTGGTGGCCGCCGTCTGCTGCCTTGGACTGATGCTGCTGCTCTTGGCCAGTGCTGCCGGCGTCGCTGCCGCCGTCTGCTTGGGCTTCGGCGTCGTTCTGCTGGCGGGACTCACGACAGCAGCCACTGCAGCGGCAACAGCGCAAGCAGCCTGGGTGGGCGTGGGCAGCGTCACCGTGGGCAGCATGGGCATGACGGCCTTGCTGTTGTTGTCGCCGCCATTCGAGGACGAGGAGGAGGAGGAGGCGTTGGAGGCGCTCTTGAGCTTCTGCAGATAATCGTTGAAGATCTCGTTGCCGGCACGTTGCATCCGACTGAGCTGCTCGATCAGATACGCCTGCTGATAGTTGTAGACGGAGGCGGCGGGATTGAAGTTGTAGAGCATGTTGGGCTGATTGGCCGCGGCTGCCACTTGGGCGACCTTGATGAAGCTGCTCAGGTCCAGCTGATTGGCGCTGGAGGCGATGCTCAGCGGTGCATGCAGATTGGGCAGCTGCGGATGCGGCGAGGAGGGGGGTGGCATCAACGGTTTGTGGCCACTTTGTTGACCTTTGGGCGTCTTTGTGGCGCCCGCTTTGCTGGCAGAATTTGACTTGTTCTGAGTCAAAGTTGGCATCGAGTTGACGGATTTTTTGCTCTTATTATTATTACTGTTATTATTACTATTATTATTATTGTTATTATTATTATTGTTTGTATTGATGCCCGCTGGCAGCATATTGGGCAGCTTGGGCGCCAGTTTGGGCGCCAGCTCTTGCTGCCGTGGCAAGATCAGTCGAAACTTTTTCTCCGCTGCGCTGCTGCCATCAGCAGCTGCCCCTACAGTTGCAACCGTTCCGGATGCTCCCCCTGCCCCTGCTGTTGCCCCTGCCGCTGCTTTGGGAGATTTGCTTTCGCTGGCGCTGTTGAAACCCGCAGCTGTGGCGCTGCGCTTCTCCGGACTGGGCGTCTTCTTGCCACCGGATGTTGCCTGTGGCAAGCTCTTGGGCGAACTCTTGGGCGGCGCCGTCAGCAGCTTGTTGCCCTCGGGATTTAGTCGGGCTAGGAGATGCTGTGGCGAGGGCACCGTTTTGGCCACCGTTTGTGGCACGCTCTTGAGCGACTCTTGCGTCTTGGACTCGACGGCCGGCTGATCGGGCAGCTTGACAATCTCAATGTAATTGTTCACCGGACTCTTGTGCTTGGCATGTCCGCTCTGGCTGGGCGAGGAGGCGTCTCCGTTGTCCCTGGAGATGGTGATGGACAGCGAGGAGGGAATGTTGATGTTGCAAGAGTTGAGCAGGGATTTCACCTTCACCTGCTGCTTCTCAGGTGCATCCTCAATGGAATTATTGTTGCTGCTGGCGGGATTTGTGTTCTGATCCGTTGTCTTGGTGGGCGGGGAGGGGAACAAGCTGGCGCTGCTTGGGGCATGCAACATGCTCTGCAGATAGCTATTCGCTGAGCTGCCGCTTGCCACTTGCGCTGGCGCTTGAGCTTGAGCTGGAGGCTTTGGTGTGTACTTGTAGGTGGGCATGGTGGGTATAGTAAAATTGGGCACATATTGCGGCGAATTGGGCGAATAGCTGGGCGAATTGGGCGTGTACATGGGCGTGCGGCAGCCGGGGGGCGCCTGCTTGTCCCCCTTGCTCTTGCTGGCATTGAACAGCGCCAGATTCAAATAGTTATTCGAGCTATTCGAGCCGAGATTCGAGTTGGTGGCACGTCCGGCGGACGAGGTGGCAGGAGGTGCCATCTTCTGCTGCTCCGGCATCTTGGGTCCGTAGACGTGCGGCTTCGGTTGGCTGGCAATGGATTTGATCTCGGTGCCCGCGTCCTTGAGCAGGCGATTCACATCGCTGGGTATGTTGGCGAAGGGATTGGGACGCGATGCCTTTGGCAAAATGGGCTGATAACGCTTGGCGATCGGCGTGCGATTTCCAGGCGCCGACATCTGCATGCCCAGATGATGCAGCGGCGGTGGAGGCGTAAATTGTTGTTGTTGTTGTTGCAACGTCTGCTGCTGCTGCTGTTGCTGCTGTGTCTTCTGCCTGGCGGCAGTTGCAAGTGGCGGCTTGGCGGGTGGCGGCATTAGCGGCTTATCCACAGCTGCAGCTTGCGGCGCCGGCAGCCGTATCTTAAAGTCCTCACGTGGCAGCGGCGGCGACAGTTTCGGTTTCTTGGAGGACACAGCCTTAACGGGCTCCTTGCTCTTCCTCTTGGAGCTGGCGATGGATTTCGGAGGCATCGAACTGGGCGGCTTCATCAGCAGACTGTCATCCAGCTGCGCTTTAACGCCGCTTGTGCTCTGCTCCTCGGGCTTCTCTCCCGGCAGATGCACGCGAAATTTGATAGGAGTAAGTGCAAAGGATTTGAGAAACTCGGATTTGGGATCCTCGCTACAGGCGCCGCTGGTGACGCGCGGACTCAACACGGTGCTGACTCCGTTGGGGCTCAGAATGCGCTCCGTTCGGATGGTTAGAGGCGGCACCGTCATCGGACTGCCGCTCTTGTTCTTGCTCTTGCTCTCAGAGCCGGAGGAAGAGGAGGATGATTTGGGACTGCCATCCTTGTCCTTTTTGCTCTTGTGTGTTCTCGATTCCTTCTCGGGTTTCAAGGGTTTCACAATCTCCTTGCGCTCCGGATCGGACATGTTGATAATCGTCACGCTGTTCTGCTTGGACAGATCGATCTTTAGCTTGATGTTCGGCTCCTCCTTGTTGGCGGTGGGTGAGCTGAGACTGGGACTTTTGTGTGCGCTTTTGCTGTGACTCTGTGGCGACTTCTCATGGGAGACATTGCGATTGATAACCAGCTTCAAGGGCTGCTCGGTGGTGGGCGAGCTGACGGTGAACTCCTGTTGGGGCAGCTCCACCTTCACCTTGGCTGCAACGCTTGCCACTGTTGCAAGCGGCTTTAAAGGCAGCGCAGCAGGCGGAGCGACAGGAGCAGGAATAACAGTAGGAACAACCTCTGCAGCAACCTCTGAAACTACCTCTTGCTTAAGCTGCAGCTTCACAGGTTTGGGTTGTGGTTGTGGTTGCGGTTTGGGGCATTCGTAGACACGGAAGTAGAAACGCATTGGGGCATCCCGCTTCCATGTATAGATATAGGCTATATCCATCAGCGTATAATAGTCGAGGAGCACAATGGTCTTCACCTTGTACATGATGTCGATGCTGAAGCGATGCGCATCGATCTCGAACTTGTCGTAGACAAACTTCTTCAGGTGACTCACGCGACACATCGCCGGACACTGCAGATAACGCGGACGCAGCGTATCACCAAATTCCAGCTCCGATTCGCCATTTAGCTCCCTAGAATCAGAAAGAAAGAGCAGAGCAAGAAGATAGGTTAGTTTTAGCTACTGTTTGGGTTTGGGCTTTCAAAATCTAAAGTATATACTCGAGAAAAAAGGTCCCTTACTGGAACAATTATAGGGTTGTTTCAGTTTGCGCAAATGCTAAGCGTAGGAAGTTATTGCTGTGTATATACGATATGTATCAAGACCTCATTTATAAAAAAATATGACCTAAATATTAGCCAAATATAATATTAATTTGTAGAGCCCCTACTTGAACTACAATAGGGTGTTTGCAGTTTGTGCAACTCTGTAAACCGCCTAACTAAATAAAAATTTATTATAATAGATTAATAAATTGATAAACTTACCCTAGATCGGCATATTCCAGCGATAAGGACATATCATCGGAGGGACTGAAGATCAAATGTTCGGTATCATCGCCCCGCTGTTCGGGCGTGGCAAGGGCCGCCTCCTGAGGACGGTCCTTATAGAAGGCACGCTTGCGCATTAGCTCATGCTCATAGAGACCCGGCACGAGTTTATAGACGATGGCCTGCAGTGTGGTATCCGATCTACAAGATAGCAGAGAAGGAAAAACATGTTTAGTTAAGAAATGAGACAATACAGAGTAAGAAATGGTGATGAAAGAGAGTGAGAAGGGGAGGCAAGTCAGAGAGCGGAACCGTCTGGTAGAGACGGCTGCAGGGCTCGGGAAAAGCGGGAAAATTAGTCAAAATAAAAGTCAGCAGACACAGAGGCATGTCGAGTTGCTTTGGCGCGGAAATGAGCGTATGACAAACCCACAAAAGATACACAAATACAGATACAGATACAGATACATACACACAGATACACTACACAATCGTAGAGAGCATAAAAAAGCAACAGAAATTAGACGGCAGATGCAATTGCTTCAATGGCACGCAACAAAGTCAAGCAAGCAACCGTGTGGCATGCGCTGTGTTCTTGCAACACAACGGACTGTGAGTGGAAGTTGTGATGGTGGTGGTGGTGGTGTTGCAGGCTGACAAACAGGAACTCGCATTAAGTCGTCGCATTTCATAGAACAGGCGTCCGTCGACGACTTGCAGGCGCTGACTTCAATCATTTTTGGGGAAAACCGTTGAATAGAATTGAGCAAGCGTAAGGAAAAGAAGCAGCAATTACGCCAAGAGCGGCGTAGGGAAATAAAAGAAGGGCGTGGAGTAGAATAGATGAAATATTAGGAGCAGCAGTTGAATTAGTAATGAAGGAGACGGAGAAAAGCTGGGAGAGGCAGAAGTAGTAGGAGTAGTAGTAGGGGTAGTAGTTAGAGAATGAATAGTAGTAGAAGAAGGATTAGGAAGAGCTGGGCTACTAGTGGAAGGAGAACCAGTCGGATAAGTAGGAGAAACAGTAGCAAAAGGAAAGGTGGTAGGAGGTGTAATATTTGGAACGGGAGAAGTAGTCAGTGAATTAGGAAAAGGAGTAGGAGAAGAAGTCGTAGTAACATAAGGAGAAATCCAAGGAGATAGCAGAAATATCAGTAGGAGAATTAGGAAAACAGGTACGAAAAGGATTTGTAAAAGTAGAAAAAGAAGATGGAGTACAAGAAAGTTTATTAGTAAGAGAAGTAACAGTAGAAGGGGCCAAAAAAGGAGTAGGATGAGAAGGAGGGGTGCTAAGAGAAGGAGTAGTATAAGAAGATCTACAAGTAGAAAGCGTACTAGAAGGATGAGCAGAGAATAGCAGTAATGCCGAGAGAAGGAACAAATAGAAATGTAGGAAGAGCAGAATTTGTATTCAGAGAAGGAAACACATATCAACAATAATTCTGCAGGGAAGCGTCAACTCTCAACTCAATTCTACTGCTAAATGTAATATTACGGAGACATAAACTACTGTCAAAAAGTGCAAAGTTTTTGTCCAACTCCCTGCGTCCCCCGCTCCAACTGAGTGTAAACTTGGCAAGTTTAGAAGTATACTTTTGGGGTAAAATGTGCGACAGGACTCAACACTCGGCTGAATTCGCACAACTTTCGCTGTGGAAACTCTGGTTGGAGACTGAAAAACTTGGTTAGCAGGCGGAAAAACGAGGGAAAACGCACCTGCAGAGTAACAAGAGGGGGAGAGGGAGGAAACTTGACTGTGGTTAACTTTATTTGATGCCTGGCAAATATTTGGACTCTGCACTCTGACAACTCTGGCCTAACTACAATTTCAACTGTCTGTCTGTCTGTCCGTCTGTCTGTCTGTCTATTTTCTATTTTCTTTGGGTTCGTTTGGAACGTTCGTTCTAATGAAAAGCAACACGTTCGTGACGAGCGAATCAATTTAAGGTACAGCTTTAATGGTAGCTGCGAACCACCCGCTGCCAGGGTTGCCACCCCATGCTGCGCTCTTATACAAATCGTTAGCCGAGACTGGCGTCAGGTTGTAATCTCTCCCGCTCTCTCTCTCTCCCTCTCTTCTCAGAGATAATGAATACCCGAATACAAATTCAAAGATAGCCTTATCAGGCCAGCGGGTACTCGTTTTGTGAATGTGAATGGGAACCACAGAGAGTAGGGCCACAGAGAGCAGGGCAAATGGTGTGAAGTCAGCAGAAACTACGAGACAAGTGTTTTTTGTACGTGGTATGCCAAGTCTTTTTATACATCTATCTATAGATATTTTGCCGTGAGTCTCCAATTAAATTTATTGCAAAAGTTTATTGTTAAGCCACAAAGTTAAAAAAAAAAAAACAAGGAAAAGAAAACAAAAGAAGATGGTTAAATGAAAACAAAAGCAGGCGGCGAGTTTATTTTGTTTGCTTTTAAAACAGATTCTCTTTGCTGCTGCCAAAGGTAAACAAAAAACGGCATATAAAATAGAGTGGAAAATCAGTGAAAATAAAGCTAAATAAATACAGCTACTCATCCGAAAGAAAACTCTCGCAGCGCCATGTTTTTTATTGTATTATCTCCGAGAGAGAGAGAGCGAGAGAGAGGGACTAAAAAAAGAAATATGCTGATATACTGATATAAACCGAGAACAGAGAACGGAAACTTCAGCAACGTGTTTCCAAGAAAGCCAAATCGAAATACGCCACAAGATAATTAACGGGCGGGTCTTCTGCTCACTTTTTGCCGACGGCAAACCGGCAATTGGCAACTGCAAACCGGCAACCAACAAGGGGCAAGAGGCAAGGGGCAAGCGACAACAGGCAACAGGCAACAGCAGCTGAAAACAGTTAACACAAAGGCCAAAGCACAGACAGAGCAGAGCAGACCCTACTGTGAACTGAGAGAGATTATGCCGGCAGTGAGATCCCCCTTTATTTTCAGCCTTTTATTTTGTGCTCTCAGTCTGCTCTTGGCCAATTCGTTGCCAACTTTAAAGCAGAAGCAGCAGCAACAGCCAGAGCTTTAAACAGTTGCAAAAAGCATCTGACAGATACAAAATTAACAGCCTAAAGCTGAGATTCATCAACTGAACTATTAGTTTACTCTTGACTAGATTGATCAAGTTATAAAGCAATATCGATTAGCTAATAATAATCATTTGAGATTTAAATCTATATAATTTTTAATAGAATGGAAGCTATTTTTAAGTATGTTTAGTATTAATTATATTAATTTATTCAAGTCGAAGGCCTAGGTTAGTAATTTCTTATTATTATTATGTTTGTATATTTTTTTTAAATAATATAAATAAATCATATAACTATTTATTCACCATATTATTTGTCTATTTTATTATATTTAATTTATTTTATTCGCTTTATATTTATTTGTCTATTTAATTTATTATATTTATATTATTTTATTCATTTCAATATATTTATTTTATTATTCGTTTTATATTTATTTGTACATATATTTATTTTATTCTATTTATTTTGTTATATTTATTTTATTATTTTTGTTTTATTATTTTTGTCTTATTATATTTATTTAATTTTTCGTTTTATATTTTATTATTTTTATTATTCGTTTTATATTTATTTTATTATATTTATTTTATTATTCGTTTTATATTTATTTTATTATTCGTTTTATATTTATATGTATTTTCGTTGCAATTATTTTTAATGGTTTTATATTTAACTTTATATTTATTTAATTTAATTTTTAATTTAATATTATTTAATTTAAATAAATTTGTGTTTTAATATAGATTTTTATTTGATTGTTTATATTTATTTATTTAAACTTGAAGGTTTTTATTCAATTTAATATTTATTTATTTAAACTTGTAGGTTTTTATGAGTATTTATTTAATTTTTTGATTATTTATATATAACTTTTTTTATATTTATTGATATTATGTTATATATATATATTTATGTATTCAATTTAATATTAATTTGTTTTATTTTACGCTTTATTCGTGTAAATTTTCAATAATTTTGTATTAATATTTATTTATTCTCATTTTATTTATTTGCAATTGTAAATATATTAAATATATTTATATTAAATATAATATATTAAATTTATTTATTTTTGTTTTTTTTTTCATAAATTTGTATCAATGTTTAATAGATTTTTATTTAATTTTATATTATTAATATTGTATTCCTTTGTATTAAAATGAATACATTTAAATATTAATTGTTTTTTATTTAATATTTTACGTTAATCTGAAAAAGCAGCATTAGATTTCTTCCCTTGTATCCTTAGTTTCGAACATAATCCCCTGGGACTTATATAAACTAATTGTGGGTGTCAGAGACAGACGCTGTGGCAACTCTGTCTCAAGTGTTGCATGTGTATGTTGCAAATTGTCTTCTTGTTGTTGTTGTGTTGTATAAGAATAGCACTTACTTGATGTTGGGCTTGGCATTGTTGATGACCATCTCACAGCGAGGACAATAGCGCTCCTTGTGCAGGTGATTGATGAGGCAACTGTGGCAGACTGCAATAGAAAGAGAGAGAGAGAGAGAGAGAGAGTGAGTGAGTGCGATAGACTGCATAGGGAAATACAGTAACAAACAAATTATTGGAAAATTGCAAATATACTAGCGATTTGCTCACCTCCATTGAAATGGATTCAAATTTATGTAAAACCCAAAGGAATAAAGGCGGAAAAAAACCAAAAAATTATTATGCTCCAAACGAGAAGCGAAAGCAGCGCAAAAAGGAAACGAAATACAGGCATTAACCATTTACCATTTACCATTCAATTCGAACCGAACCCACCCACGGAAGCAAACACGAAACAAAAAGCGAGGAGAGGGAAGGAGAAACTCCAAAAAGAGAGCAGAGGAAAAAAAACACGTTGTTTTGACTTTAATGTCAATGCCAGTCTGAAGCTATAGCTGTATGTCCATGTCGCTATGTCGGGCTGTCCGTATGTACGGCTGTCCGTATGTACATATGTAGGTCTGTCCGTTCGTACGTCTGTCCAGTTGTACGTCTGTCCGTATGTACGTCTGTCCGTATGTCTGTCGGTCCGTCCGTGCTACAACTGTCACCCAGCGAGACCGAACCCAGAGGCTGCCAGACAAGAGATGCCACAGCGTCAGAGGCAAAAGCACCCCAAGGGGCAAAGAGGCAACAAGGCATGAGGCAAGAGGCAGAGCTGATGCTGGACACAACATTCGGTACGCTTGTCTGTCAGAGTTGATTTTTTTCGGTACGTAAAAAAAGTTAAAGCTGTGCGCGTGGTTGGGTGGTGCACTGTTGGCCAAATGGCCTCGAGTGGCAACTGCAAATGCAACAAAATAAAGCACGCCAACAGCTGTTGCCTCCATTTGCGAGTTACACACGCCCTTCCTCCCTCCGCCCACAACTCTTCCCTCTCCCCAGGGCATGTGATTTCAATGAGCCCCAGACCAAATAAATGCCATTGACACATTGCTTTAACAGATTTACAGAGTCAGAGATTACTCCATTTGATATACCCAATTGAAGCTATAGGCTCTACTAATTGGCTTGTCATCAACGGGAATTGTAAGCCTAGGAGAACTTTAGACTAATTACCTAATAATACCGGCTGTCTAACTAAATCCCTAAACTAAGCCAGAAGCAATAAGCTTACAGAATTACACGATTTTTAAAAATTTTTGTATAAATTTTTTTAAATTAAATTGTGTCAATTTTTAGTAGGGCGCAGCCAACTTAACGCATCTCTCTGGGCGTTGCCAGATGGCAGTAATATTGTTTAGTTTTGAAGTTAAAATTTATAGTATTTTTTATCTTTATTACTATATTTATTTTATCACATACAATTTAATAATTTTTTTTATATTATTTAATTGAATTAATAATTTTATATTGGTTTTTATTTTATTATACCTTTTTTTTGATACCTACAGTTTATAAATTGCTTTCTAATTATTTTAATATACAAATTTGAATATATTTTAATTAATATATTGATTTTCTTGTAAATTATTTCATAAATTATTAATTTTCTCTATGCCTTTACAATTTATTTAAATTTTCTAAATGTTTTGTTGATTATTTAATTTTAAAATTTCCCAGAACTTAGCCAATCTGGCATCACCGAAATTCTTGTTAAGTTGGCTGCACCTGCCGACTGAATTAAAAAAAACCAGAATGGGCGGAGCAGATCAGTCGGACGGGCCCGACTGTCTTATACCCTGTGCCAAAGCTCGCGCTGCGCGCTCGCAAATACAGTATATAATTTAATAAAATATTTTAAATATAATTTAATTTATTTATAAAGAATAGTATGGGCGCGCATCGTTTCGTTTATATCTTTTGTGTTTATTATCCAATTTCAATGCGCTTTTCAAGATAGTTAAATATAATAGAAGAGAGCTTTTGTTCCAAATAACAACATTCTATGTTCAATATTACGCTTGCTGTTTAACTTTGTATGTTCAAATGTTCTCACAATCGCACAATTGCCCAGCAGCGTGCTTGGTATCGCCATCTCGCTTGCACACTATTTCCAAACGTAAGGTTGCTGAGCTGCAACGGCGTGTGCATGCAGTATTCCGTGGCTTATATCTCCTTTGTTTATTAACCGATTTCAATGCGCTTTTCAGGGCAGTTAAATATAATATAAGAGAACATTCAACAATAACAACATTCTATGATTAATATTACGCTTGTTTTTGAACTTTTAAGTTATTATATATTGAAGCTTATATCTCCTGTGTTTCTTAACCGATTTCAATGCGCTTTTCATGATAGTTAAATATCATACAAGAGAGCTTATGTTCCAAATAACAACCTTCTATGTTTAATATTACGCTTGTTATTCAACTTTTTATGTTAAAAAACACGAGGTTGTTTGGGTTTTATTGATTTTTGGGCGTCAAGGGGGCGTGGCGTCCAATTTTCGAAATAAACTTGATCTGCGTAAGATAACTACCTATCTATAGCAACCAAAACGGCATCTCTAGCTTTTGTAGTTGCTGAGAACGACGCGTTCATACAGACAGACAGACAGACGGACAGACGGACAGACAGACGGACATCGCTAAATCGACTCAGCTCGTCTCCCTGATCAAGAATATATATACTTTGTAGGGTCTGCCACGCCTCCTTCTGCCTGTTACATACATTCTGACAAAGTTATTAACCCTGTTTTCCCATTTTTCAATGGGCACAGGGTATAACAACACCAATATGCCAAAAGCCAAACAGCAAAACTAACCGGAAATCGAACAAACGAATTTTCATGGAAAACTCAAGATGTTTTCCTTGTCGTTTATCGTTTAGCTTCAACTTCTGTTATCGGGTTTTTAGTTTAAAGCTTGTCTGGCAACGAGTCTCGGATTGGGGACTGGAAAGTTGTGTCTGATTTATGGTTCAGTAGTTATTAACCCGCATCCTCGTTGAGCGCCAAAACCCAGAACCATTTGTAATTATTTAGTCTGACATGTGTACCATACGTCTTAGCCATATAGTCTATTGCCCCCCGATCCCACCCCACGCTTCCAATCGCCTACGGATAGCACTTAAAAACGAATTCCCAACTTCTGCCAAGTACTTTGACTATATGCATAAGGCAGAGGCTCATTAATGACGCCCATTAACTTATCGCCAGGCAGCATCTGTGTTGCGTCTGCCTCAACTCCCCTTTTTATTTTCAGCGTTGCCAGACGGAGAATAAAAGAAGGGGACATACGCGGAGCGGCAGTTAGCTAAGTCTAGCGACAGTGTTGGCTAACGTTTCGAATTTCTTTAATTAAAGTTTAGTGTATTTCCCTAAATTTGATTTATTTACAACATAAATTTTATAATAACTTGAAGTAAAATGTAGATTAAATATGTATTTATATATTTTTGATTTCCCATGCTTGTAAACGTAAATATTTAAAAACCTTCTAGGCCAAGCAGCTATACTATTAGCAGCAGATGTAGTCTAAATTTCAGATCGATATACAAGATTTAGCAATCAGCATATTGAATTGAATCTTGATGGTTGAATATTCTTTAATTTGTGAATATAATTTTAGGTTTTATTACACTTTCTTTGCATAAACAAATGTTTCAAGTACTTAAACATTATGATAAGCTAATTATTTAAACAGAGCGACTTTCTAGACAAGCTAGACGACTTTCTAAGCTCAAATAAGACACAAAGTAAGAAAATAAAATCAAATAAAACAAGCTATAAAACCCCCAATTAAAAAGTAGCTCAAATAAGACATAAAAGCAAATAAAACAGCTGAAAAAGTAGCTAAAAAATAAATATTTTGTTGGCTTAAAATGTTAGACAGAATAAGACATTAAATTAAATTAAACCTCGATAAAAAAGTAAAAAAAAAATTAAAAATAAAACAAGCTAAAAACAGAGTGAAAAGATTTAAAAAATGTTAAGTTTTTTGGTACACAGAATAAGTTAAAAAATCAAATAGAATAAGAAATTTGTTAAAAATAAATAAAAAGCTGTATTTTTTCTAAGTAGCAAGCATTAAAAAGCAGCTAGAAAATGGCTTAATGCGCAGCGCTGTCTGCAAAGCCTTTTGCCAGTTTTCTAATTAGTCGCGAGATGAGCTGTAAGCCTAAGCAGCAGAGTGAAGAGGGGGCAGAGTGGGTGAGCTTTAGCAGCTAAAGAGGGGTAGTGAGAGGGGGAGGGGTAGAGAGAGGGGGCGGGGTCTGGGGGATGGTATTTGGTACTTACATGAGTGCAAACACTCGACGATGGTCGTCGCATTGATCAGATAGCCCTGGCACAAGTGGCAGATTATGTGAGGATTGACGGCAGTTAGAAGCACGGGGCGTGGCGTTGTCATCAGCAATGTTGCTGATGTTGCTGCTGCTGTTGTTGCAGTTGTTGCTGTTGTTGCTGCCTCCTCTGCCGTTGGCTCTTCGTCGGCGGAGGCGCCACCGTTGCTGTTGGCATCCTCGGAGGACCAGGCAGACGATGAGCTTGATGAGCATGACGAGGCGCAAGATGAACTCGCTGCCTCAACAGTTGCAGTTGTGGCAGCAACAGTTGCACTTGTTGTTGCTGTTGTTGCATCTTTTTTGTTGCACTTGCTGTCTGTGAGGGGAGGCTTGGGAGCTGCTGCTGCTGCTGTTGCTGTTGCTGTTGCAAGTGCATTAGCTGCAGCAGCAACAGTTGCCAGTGTTGTAGCTGCTGCATTTTCACTTTTTGCGCTAATGCCATTTTTCACAAGGCCAACTAATTGTTGTTGTTGTTGTTGTTGTTGTTGCTGTTGTTGCTGTTGTTGCTTTTGCTGCTTTGGCATTTTAACAGCAATTGTTGGCGGTATATTAGCAGAAAGCTTTTTGCTGCTGTTATTATTAATATTACTTTTATTAATGTTATTAGTATTGTTGTTATTATTATTATTGTTCTTGTTGCTACTATTATTATTATTGTTGTTGTTGTTGCTTTTACTTTTGTTATTGTTGTTGTTGTTGTTGCTTTTGTTATTGTTATTCACATTGCTGACGCTGCTTTTGCTCCCCGCCTTCGCCTTCGCTGCCGCTACCGACGCAGCCAGTGTTAACAAATGCAGCGTTGACGCCGACACCGACGCCGACGCCGACGCAGCAGCTGGCTTTTGTGTATGCGCCATTGTTGTCGTTGTTGCTGCTGTTGTTGTTGTTGCCGTTGTTGTTGCTGTCACTTTTGCTGTTGTTGCTTTCGACTCCGGCGTCATCATAATAAAAAATTCGCTTTTAATTCTGCAAAAAAAAGTAAGCAGAAACGCGAATTGAAATGGAAATTGAAATTGAATATGCAGCTTCAACCAAGTGACAAATAACAACAAAAATAATAAATATTTTTACTCAATATATTCGCAATAAAAAATATTCTATATTTGGTAATTATTGGAATATAAATATGTCTATGAATTTGTGTACTTTTTGTAAAACTAAAAAAAAATTAATAATAAACAAAATAATTAGGAAATAAATAAATATATAAATAAATCAAATAAATTATAAATATAAATAAAAAAAACTATATTTTTTATCTTTCAAACTCTCTTTTTATACAAGACAATATACAGCTGCGAAAAATTTAATAGCACCACTTGCGCACCCAATTTTGCAATTGGCGTCCAGGTAACTTTCTGTGCGTTTTCAGAACTTCTGAAAACAGTTTTAAAATTGGGAGAGCCACCACAAACTAACAAATGAAAAAGAATCACAATTTTATTAACCGTTTTTAAAATATTCAACAAAGTTTGGGGAAACACCAAAAAATGAACGAAAAAAATAATAGCACCACTTTTCAAAAAATTCACTAAAAATTAAAAAAATTAAGAAAATTTACAATTTTATTCCTGAAACTTAATTGTCCATTAAACCTTGGATTTTTGCACAATTTTAGTATTTGATAGCATTACCGTTATCCTATATAATCGCAGGATATCGGCTATGCATCGAATAAACCAAGTCCTGGCACCGTTTTACGGAAATTCGGATCTCGGACTCCGAAATGACAGTCCAAAGTGACTCGTTACTGGTTGGATCTAATGTAGAAACTGTCCTGTTAACATCTGTCCATAAGTTTTCTACAGGATTCCAGTCTGGAGATGGAGCAGGCCACTGCATCACTGTACTTGACTCGCTTAGGTAGCATATTCTTGGCTTTCTACTTGTGTGTTTGGGGTTATTATCCTGTTGGAACACCAAAACAAGTGGCATATCATATTCTCCATTTAAGATCATAACTGTTTTCATCATATCTACATTGACGCGTTGATGCCAGATGGTTTTCATGCAATGTATAGGCCCTACTGCATAGTATGAAAAGCACGCCCATAGCATCGCTCAGGATCCTCTGTGTTTTATGGGCCTTGTGGTATATTGGAGCCAAAAATATTGGTTTAGTGGATGTCTAATGTACGATCGAGATCTACTAATATGATCTTACTTTCAATCCACCATAAAATATTTCTCCATTTTCCTTTGAGACTAATGCACGGTATAGGCGTGCTTTTCATACTATGCAGTAGGGCCCATACATTGCATGAAAACCATATTGCAGTAACAACGTCCGTGTCCGTCTTTTTTTTTTTAATTTTTAGTGAATTTTTTGAAAAGTGGTGCTATTATTTTTTTCGTTCATTTTTTGGTGTTTCCCCAAACTTTGTTGAATATTTTAAAAACGGTTAATAAAATTGAGATTGTTTTTCATTTGTTAGTTTGTGGTGACTCTCCCAATTCTAAAAATGTTTTCAGAAGTTTTGAAAACGAACAGGAAGGTATCTGGAAGCCAATTGCAAAATTGGGTGCGCAAGTGGTGCTATTAAATTTTTCGCAACTGTATATAAATAAATATTCTGACTTTGAATTCGAGTTCTTTTTATATAGCTTTTTAGATAAACAAAGTCAAAATAAATAAACACAACAAATTAATAAATAGATAAAAAAAAAACTTGATACATAAATAAATAATTGAATTAATAATATAAATAAAAAATATATATAAACTATATCTTTGATCTCCCGAACTCTCTCGCTACGCATCTCTGAGCTTTATACTATTTCCCTCTCTCTCTCTCTCTCTCTCTCTCTCTATCTGCAATTCTCATTCATTCGCAGTATTATTTCTATCTCTTATTCCTTCTCCTATCGCCCTTTTTTTTCCTTTGTCTTGCTCGCTGCTTTACTTGACGTTTTATTTGTATTATCTTTACTAATAAAGCCTGTCCCTTTGATCTCTATTTCCTGTGCAACGCTAACAAAAAAGTAGTCGCTAGATGGCGCCACGTTTTCTGTTAAACTTCTGTATTGCTCTATCCTTTTCCTTACGTATTATGACTTATTATTTGTACTAATTCAACTTCTTTATCTTCTCTCTTTCCTACGCTAGCAAATATATTCAAGTCGCTAGATGGCGCCACACTGCCTCTTTTTAAAAGAAATGGTCTAACTTCTATAATATTAGGCCAATTATTTTCAAATTTTAAACATAGTTAAATTGACTGTTTTATTAACTGTAGCTGAAATTTTAATAGTAACGCTTGACAATCGTTAAAGTTATGCATTGCTAAATAATGTCAAGTTTTTAACCCACTTTAAATTGTTCTAATACTTTAGAAACCTTGTATTGAAGTGAAAAATTTGAAATTCGTATGAAAATTCGGCAATTAGGAATACAAATTGCGAAACCCTATGTAATATTCATGCCCCCATGTTTGGTAAACCCCAATCATATTATTAACGTGTAGTGAGTAATTGAAAGCCAAACTGTTGAATCACGACGACCAAAAAGCAGACGTAGAGCGGAGCTTCTGGATGAACCAAGGGGGAAGGGAGGACACTGTGACTAGAGGACAAGGAAGTCCATTATATGCAATAGGTCGATGGGCAACGGATGCTGCCCCCTCCCCTCGCTTGACCACACTTCAATACGCCCAAAGTTGCCATGGGAATGTTAACGACTGTGTGGGATTTGGGGGACTCTGGTAGAACTCTCCTCTGCATATTGAAATGCACGACACTCGAGGGAGCAGTGGGAGCGAGCGAGAGAGGTAGAGACACGTAGGTCAGATAAGTTAGGTTATGTGCGCTTGGGCAAATGAAAATGGCTTAAATTAAAGCAAAAAGGAAAAAAAGGGAATGCGAAATGTTAAGTGTAAAATGAATGGAAAACAATTTCAAGTTGTTTTTGCATCAACGCGCCAGTAAAAAGTCGACGGCAAAAGTTTTGCGTACAACTTTTTAGACCAACAAGAACAGCGAGAGAAAGAGAGTAGAGTGAGATAGAAGAGGGAGAGAGAGACAAATGGAAATATGAATGAAAATGAATATGAAATGTGCAGCAAACGAAACGGAACGGAACCGTAATACTACGGATGTTATGGATGTGAGGATGCTTTAAAATCCTTTTTACATAAAATTTAAGTGAGAACTCGAACGCACACCAGTTTAACCCTTACTCAGGACACAGTCTGAAGAAGAAGTTGAGTGCGAAGCATGAAAAGGATAAAAATAAAATAAAAAGGAATTTAAAGAACAAAAAACGGAAGCAGCGGAATTTCACGTGAACGAACAAAGCACGGCAACGGCATGCGCTACGCGTTAAGCAGGGGAGGGTTGGCAAGCAGGGGAGAGCTGGGGGGGGGGAAAGGTGCATGCATCAGGCGTACTCTACCCTACCCTAGCGCTAGCGTAGGGTGCCGTTGGTGACGGTACTGCAGCTTGTGGGTATTTTTTAACTACGGTAAAAACGCACATAAGGAAATACATATGTACATTTACGTACATATATAAATACATACATGCATAAATCGTACATTCATCAATACATACGTTCATAAATACATCACTCTCACATAAATATATACATATGTACCTATACATATATCTACATTCTTCATATATACATATACACATATATATTTACATTCTTCATATGTACATACATTCATATCTACATACGTCATATATATATATATATATATAAATATATATCATCATAAATCATTTATAAATATATATCTACATACATCATATATACACATACATACATTCATAAATGTATAAATATATATACTTGCATATATGCATGCATTACTATACATATACAAAATTTACTTATTTACACACATACACACACTCGCATACATACATACAGCACTATTCATTCAGCAAACGTGGGAAATCTTAAGTGCATTTTTTTAATGCATTTGTCGCTTTGTTATTACCACTGTGCCTATATACATATTTACATACACACATATGCATATACATACATGTATATATATATATTTACACTCTGCTGGCTTTTACCAATCGCAATTCTACGCTCTGCCTAAAGTGCCGTTGTTTTGCTGCTTTTATTCTTGCACTTTTGTTTTCCACTTCTGCTTCTGCCTGCCCCTCTTCTTCCCCTTCTGCTGATTCTTTTGCTCCTACTTCTTGCTTTTTGCTTGTTGCGCCGGCAGCGCCAGTGTTGCAAAACGACAACAGGCGAGAGAGCGCGCATAAACACCAAAGAGAGCGGGAGAGAGAGCGCGGGAGAGAGCGCGCACAGCAGCAGCAGCAGCAGAGAGAGAAATGCAGTTAAATCTTTGTTGTTTTTGCATTTGCTTTATTTGCTGTTGCTGCTGCTGCTTCTTCTGCTTTGCTTTGTTTTTACCTGTGTTGTTGTTGTTGTTGCTGCTGTGCGCGGCATTTGCTGTTTTGTTATGTTTATGTTGTCGCTGAACGTAATCCAAAACGCGATGCAATTGTTGCAATTTGTTGTTGCATTTGTTGTTGCAATTTGTTGCACACTTTCACATTTCCCAACACTGACACAGATATGCATTTAATTAGATTTTCCAACAATTTTTTTATTTGCGCCTCGGCTCCAGCTGTTTGCTTTGCCTCTGCGTTTTATTGCTTTGCTTTGCTTTGCACGCTGCTTCCACTTCCACTTCGACTTCTTCTTTACTGCCTCTGCTTCTTACACACTGCACACACACGCACACACATACACATGCAGCATAGAAACTCGAGCGAACGCTGCGCTGCTGCTGCGCTGCCGCTGCTGTCACTTTTGTGTTATTTGCTTTCGTGGGCAACTTTATTGTGTATTATGCTTTGCGCTATGTTTTCCGCACACGACGCTGACGCCGACGTCGTATATACATATATGTACATAAGCAGACAAAGCAAATTACTGCAATTTGCTATTGACAGTTTATTAATTATATTTTTCTTATTTAAATAACTGAATATTTAATTTAATATTTATTATTTCACTTGAAAGCCTTAATCCGATTGTTTTATGCTTTAATTCAGGCGTTTGATTAAAATTTTTTAAAAAACACGCGCACACGTCCTATCAGCTCGAGGTTTCGCGTACAACTGACTGAAGCAGCGAGCTGCTGCTAGCGACAGCGCTGCCTGCGTCGGCTTATTTACTCGCGCACACTCACACGCATATACATATGCAACGCCTATTTACAGCGACAGCGGCCAACTGCCTGCCCTCTGCTGGCTGTTTTTCGTTTTCCTTTTTGCCAACTGCGCGCTCAGTGGCTGCTACACTGCCGTCTCGCTCGCACACTAACTCTCACTGGGCGTGCAACTGCTGCGTGCTCGCTCTCACTCGACGCTCGACGTACGCTGCTGCTCTTTGCGTTGGTCTCTGCTGTTGCTGCTGCTGCGACGGAAGGTTTTATGTGTATCTCATTCGTTGCGCGCTGAGCGAGCGACGTACCTCTCTCGCACGAAGTTGATTTAATACTGAAGCCGCTCGTCGCTTGACGGAGCCGAGCGACGGCTGCAGTTGTCGTTTCGCTCGGCTCGGCTTGCTCTTGTTGTTGCTGTTGTCGTTTCGCTCTGCCGCTGCTGTTGTTGTTGCTGTTGTCGTTTCACTCGGCTTGCCTGCATGTTGTTGCTGTTGTCGTTTCGCTCTGCCGCTGCCGCTGCTGCTGCTGTTGTTGGTGTTGCTTTTTGCCTCTTTTGCTGCGCCTGCTGTTTTCTTTGTTTATTTCGTTCGCCGTAAAACAGTTGTGTGAAAGGAAGGGCTGTCGACGCCGACGCCGACGTCGCTGACGCGTCGCTGTATTTGGGGCTTATTTACTCGAATTCTCTATATACATTTCTGGTTTATACCTGCATACAGCGGTATTATGTACTCTCTTAATTGAGTTGTCGAGGGTTGACTTTTTGGCCAGAGTTGTAAATAAATACGTGTCCATATGTAAAAACATACATACATACATACATACATACATCTATAAGCATTTATATTTACTTTGCTCAATTCGATATCTGCTGGGGTTTACATAATACATTCCCTTTTATCTCCAGCTATATACAACGGATAACGTATAAAGTCATGTATTCTCGTATATAAGCTAATATATCAGCACAAATACACATACAAATATGTTTTACTTACATATGTATGAACTTATTTGTTGAAATTAGAGGTTTACATAATACATTCTTATATAACTAGCTATCTAATACAAATATCGTACTAAATTATATATTCACAGTTCATATTATTTTACATTTACCCATATTTGTTTATATATCAGTGCAAATACACATACAAATATCTTATATATACGTATGTATACAATTATTTGTTGAAATTAGAGTTTACATAATACATTCTCATATAATCAGCTACCTACAACGAAGATCGTAGCATATTATATATTCACAGTTTATATTATTTTACATATACCCATATCTGCTTATATATCAGTACAAATCCGCACACATATGTTATATACACACGTATGTATAATCAGCAGTATGTACATACATACACATATGCATTTTCATACAAATTTTAGCATATATTTATATATCTACATTCACACATATCAATTTCAGTTAAGTATAAGTTCGGACTGTTTCCATTAATAACAGATATTGATATGTTTTTGAATGTATATACATATGTAAATATGTATATTTATTTATAAAGAAACCGCTAGCCCATTTTTTTTTTCTACTTCGCAGTGTTGCATTTCAGAATTTTGTTCAATTCTCCGCATACACATTTGTCTCAGGTGACAATAAAGCCGCCAATTGGGCGTCAACAGCAAACAGATATTCGTAATCTAACGCCATATCATACACCTACAGTCGGACGCCACCGACAGCTGAAAACCATTTAATAACTGAACTAATTAACGATTCGTTATTGAAATGTAATGATAATATGTACGTGATTTTTCACCTACTAGAGACATAAGAAACGCCATTATTTACCGAACCAGGAAGTGTACTATAAATAATTCGTATAACTAAATAAAATATATGGTTCTGTAAGCTATATTACCCTATTTAACTTGATAAAAAGAATAAGCTAAAGACAAGGGTTTATATAGATAAAGAAAGTGAAGATAAAGATTTAAATAAAGTTTAAATATCTGCAAAAAATCAAATAAATTCGACAACATGCCTAATATAATCTAGTTTTGAAGTTACAGCTCTAAGATTTGCCATAAAATTAGTTTGTGGCGATATAAAGCTATGTTCTAAATTTAAGTAATATTTAATAATAAATTGCGGAGATTTTTAAGAATAAATTTACTGTACTTTGAGTTTTGGTTGGGGTACATTAAACATACCAAACTTAACTGCATATCGCACCATCTTGCTTCATTTATGGCATATTGATTTTGTTTATGCCCGACTCCTATACTACAGTACTGAAAGTAAGTATGTACATATATGTATATGGAAGTAGTTATTTTCGTTGTGCTTCCACCCACCTCGCCCCATTGTTGCCGTAGACAGAAATTGCATTTTTGCACGTAGGCGACCAATACACACACGCTTTCAGATGCAGATAAAGATACAGTCCAAGACTCACAGATACTCCAAGTGTGTGTGTGTGTGTGTGTGTGTGTGTGTGTGTGTGTGTGTGCTTTTTGCACATGTGAATCAACAAGCAACAATCAGCATTGTTGTTTCTGCGTTTCTATTTTTCTACTTATAGAGAAAAGCTCTCCAATCAGTCGATTATTCTCTCCTTATTCATCGAATTACTCTCTTCTCCCTCTGCCTCTTCCTCTCTCTCTATTCTATAATATCGCCTGACTTTTATGCCAGAGCTTGCGAGAATTCTTCTAGGGAAATTGCTAGAAAAAAACATTTTATTTACGTTTCTCTTTTAATTCATAGATGCTGTGAATTGCATTTCCAGAGCAAAAGAAACAGCGAAGATATACAACAGCAAATTTGTTCAATTGGCTAAGGGTATGTGTTTTTTTTATAATTCTACTTGTAGCATCTTTCAATCAAGTTCAAATGCAAAGTACATTCGATATCAGGGACATCTGATACTTCAAATCATCTGATAAAACTGATACATCTGTTATATTTGTAGGACATTTAAAACATGGGAATTTTCAAATTACGCAACGAATTTTTAGTGTTTTTAAAAACACCTACTGTACTAGAATAATGAGAATGACAGAACCTACATATCTAAATCAGAGTTTATGCTGATTATGTGGAATTCGCGCTCTCAAAATATTTATTTAACTAATAAAATCCAAGTACATAAGAGAGTAAGTATGGCAGAAATTTAACTGTAATAAGATTTGACCTTCGTCATAAGGGTGCAGGTAGAATTTAATAGGACAATTTTTTTTCGCTGCGTGAAAATTCAATTCCGAAAACGTATTTTGCTGTATTGTGCTCTATTTAGAAGGCGAGTTTATTTTATTAGTTCTTTACCAATTTTCAGCCATTTTATTAGATATAGATAGATATTAGATATACATAGATAGATACAACTTCTATAGTGTTCTAAACAAAACTTTATTAGAAGAATCATATACTAGCTCTTTTTGTGTTTCCTTTTTCTTTGTGCTTTGAATATTATTAATATTCGAAAAAATAAATAAAATAAGCTTTGAAAGCGAGTAAAATTTGGAAATTAGGTAAATTATTAACTAGGTTTTATTACTATTTGAAATATTTGCTGGTTTCTCTTTTTTTCTTTTTTTGAAATCTAAAGTAGTATATGATTTTTTACCATTACTTATTATATATTCAGTTGATACAAAAATACTTCCTAAAGTCGTTTTAAAATGCTCTTTTAAAATAAATAAATCGTTGACATAGGGGTCTATTTTTTATAATCCTTAGGTAATTAAAAAAGGTTTCTAGGAGAGTGCAATTATGTTGAAGTTTGACAGAACTTAAGGGTTATCAAATACGGGAAAAAACGCTAGACGTATGTTTTGTTAATTATACCCTGTACCCATTGAAATTGTGAAAACGGGGTTATTTTCTTCATATTGTAGTAATAGTAGTGGTAGTTAGATATTAAGTACTCATGCAATGTTATTATAAGATTATTGATACATGTTGACAACCCTGGCTGTCGCATGCGACTCTGTTGGCATCGACAGCCCAGATCACAGTCGTTGCTGAGCTGTCATAATACTACCATAATACTAATTTAAAAGTAAGTAGTATATGATTTTATGCTCCAATTGCTTAACTTCAGTTGGTAAAATACTACTTCTTAAAGTCTAAACAAGTCTGAATTTGGAGTTTTATTGACTAGCTTTTTCTTATTTCTTTTAAAATAGAATAAAATCCCCGAAGAATACAACAATTACAATTTACGTACCATTTAGTTTTAGTTTAGTTTCTTGATTTTAACAATAGTTTCAATAGAGATTAATATGTTTTATTTTTTCTGAAATTAATTGTTATTCCATTTATTTATATTCTTATATATCTTATGTTCTTTTGGAATGAATAATAATTCTTCTTCTTCTATTGCGTTTTTCTAAAGTGGTTCTTTAGCTGTCTCTGCTTTTGATGGAGCATAATTTTTATGAACGTTGAAGCTGAATAACTGCAACATAAGTAAACGCCATTTTAAGTGCCGTGTTGTGTGTCTGTTGGCAGTTACCCCTGTTATCCCCTATTACCCACTATTACCCACTATTACCCCCTTTTCTCATTCATGGACTGCTGATTGAGCTCATCCTGTTAGGCTGGGGCATCAGGTTGCGACTGCATCGTAAATTATTGATTGGCTTTAATGCGGCCGATAGATTGGCCTCAACAGCTTAATTGATGAGAATGAGCAGAAGAAAGAGCAGGAGAAAGAGGTGGAGAGAGGGGATAAGAGAGAGCGGAAGAAAGAGCAGAAGAAGCTAATCATTTGCCTTCAGCTGGATGACGTTGCCGTTGTTGCTGTTGCGCTTACTGTGGCCTGTGGCAACTTCAGTAGCTGCTTGCAACTTATTTGTTGGTGGGGGGGGGGGGGGGGACATTTAAGCTTAATTTGTGTGTTGTGCGCGCTTTTTTCTCTTTCTCATTCGCTGCCGCCGCTGCCAGCTTGCCACTGCTGCCCCGAAGCATCCACAAATCCCGCAAGCAATGACCGACGAGGCTGCCACAGATTCTCCTATGGTTGTTGTCGTTGTTTTCGCTGCAGAGCGCATGCCGAGCTCTGCAAGCAATCACACCAATTCACACAGATACACACACACACACACACACTGTCTCTCACACTCTCACACATGTCTGTATGTATGTATCTGGCAGTTGATTTTCCCAATACGCATTGGCGTTTGTGACGTCACGGCGTTTGTGGCATCAACATCATTCAGCATCATCATAACCATACTTAATGCCACACAGCCTCATGCCTCATGCCTCCTGCTTCATGCCTCATACCGCTGCCCCTTGCCACATGCCACAGCTACCCATTCTCAATTACCAGCGACGCCAACAGCAGCAGCGGCAGCAGCAGCAGATGTTTATGTGCCACATTCAGAGAGAGTGTGTGTGTGTGTGTGTGTGAAAGGCACATTTGTATGTGTGTGTGTGTATGTGTGTTGCTTGCCTAAGCTGTTGCTGGCGGTCGTGGCATGCAGCCACAGGCGCTCTAGGGTTGCCGAGGCGCTGTCAAATAGATTATCATAGTTCACATTATTTTACATTTATTTTTTATTATTTATTTGTTAGGTTTTTTTTTATTATTTATTTATATTGCTAAATTAAAAATTTCTAGAAATACTATTTATAATATAAATTAAGGTAATTAATTATAAATTTATTTATGTTATAAAATTACCGTAATAATGAAATAAAATTATGGAATGTTACAAAACATTTCAATAAAATATATAATGTAAAAATTGTGATATGAAATTATGAATGCTGTTTTAACGCTATTTTAATAAAATAAATGGTATGATATTTGTCCTATAAATTAATTGAATAATTCATTATAGAATATAGAAATAAAAATAAATTAATAATAATAATAATACTAAAATAAATTTAATTCATTTGTATTATTATTAGGTGAAATAAGTCCTTTCTAAGCCATATAATTTATATTTTAAAACGATTTTTTTAAATTTTATAACAAATAATATAAAACTAGAATAATCCAATAATTTTAAACGTTACACATTTTGAAATAAATAAGTTGTGCTATCAAACATAATCATTATAAAATTTGTGTAGTTTAATTTTATTTAAAAATTATTATAGATAATAAATAAATTAATATTTAAAGTAATACAATTATCTATTGATTTTAATATTATTCCATTTATTTAGTTTTAATATAAATGATAAACATTTTCACTGACACTGCGCACGCCTGGCAACCCTGTTTTTCTTCTTTTGCTTTATTATCTACGCGTACACAGACAGCGACTGCGGCAGAGGCAGCGACAGCGACGGCGACAGAGGCAAAAACAGAGCTCAAGCGTACGCTGTCTGCTCAGAGCATAATAATGAGTTTTATCGCCGTCCGCTTCCTACCCATTTTCCATATGCATGTACATAGTTTCGGGCTGTTTTTCACATGTGTGCATGTATGTATTTATTTGTGCATGTGTGTATATGCAAACAGACAGTCGTTGCTTGGGGTAAGCAAAGAGGAGAGGGCGATGAGAAACGGGTGGAAAAGGCAATGGGCAAAATGCTGGCTTCATAGGTTAATGCTGCTGACTGTTCAGATTCGAGATACAAGAAACGAGCATGCGAATGAGCGAAGAGAAGCAGGAGAAGCAGCAGAAACTGGTTGCCAGTGACAGCGACAAAGAGACAAGAAAAACAACAACAACAAGGCGCTGCGAAGATGCGTGGAATGGAGCAGGCGAAACAACTGGCAGCGCCAGCAGCGACGTCAGCAGCGAAGCCATATGCAGCGACAGCGACACTCAAAAAAAACCAAGCCAAAGCAAAGCAAACGAAAACGAAGCGAAGCGAAGCACAAGGCAAAGCAAACGAAAAGTATTAAGCGAAGCGAAGCGAATATGAAAGCATAGGCAAAGGCAACAACGAAAAATAATATGTACGTACATACGTATATAATACGTGAGGGTCGCTGAGAGCGGCAGAGAGCCCAGAGAGAGAGAGAGAGAGAGCGCAGCGAAAGGCAATTGACGAAACGCTGCGAATGAGCGAGGCAAAGCAGAGCAGCAAATACATAGTGCCTTGTAAATACATTTGTATGTATTTGAGTGTGAGTGGGCAGAGTACGACAAGAGCGCGAGCAGCGACGCCAGCGCAAGGGAGGCCAAAAGGTTGGGCAATGAAGACAACGTCGACAACAATGCCAGCAGCGACGCCGGCAGCGCTCAGCATGCTATCGAATACCGTATGCCCGCAGCCTTGAGAGAGCAGCCAGCGAGAGAACGGCAGAGCGGGAGAGCGGCAGCGCGAGACGAATGAAGCGAATGAAGCGAACGAAGCCGAACGGCTTTCGTGTGCCCATGGAGAACAAAAGGTTTCGGTTTCGGTCGACGTCGACGTCGCTGTCGCTTGCCTTTATCTCTGCTGCTACAGTTGTTGTTGTCGTATAATTAATCAAAAATATTTTAGTTTCAATTAAATAAAACCTAATGAACAAATTTATACTCCCATCTGTAAATACCAAATGCCTACGAATATCTTAAAAAAATTCCATTTACACACTGAGAGAAAAACCAAGCGTTTTCGTAATAGCAACAAGAATTGGCGGTGTCAAAAGTTCAACCAGCCCAAAAATGCTGCATTCAAGAAGCAAATTCTTTATTTAAACGCTTTTCTAAACATAAAAAAATATTTTCACTAACTTTAAAGCTTAAAATCTGCTTACGTCTTAGGAGAACCCAATAAAAAAATGGGGTCTCTAGCTCTTATAGTTTGCGAGTTCTGGGTGTTTTTACAGTAATACAGTCTTAGCTGGCTATATTGACTAGGCTAGTCGTCCTGTGTCCGCCACGCCTCTTTCTGGGTGTTACGCACATTTCCTATTTGCACTAACTTAATAGACCATTTTTTTATGTTTTTTTAAAAAGTGGGTCTAATAAGCTACAATTCCTACTTAATTTAATCATGTTTTGCACTTAATTTGAAGCCATTATCTATATATTGGTGCCATAATAATTCTCAACTTATTTATGATTCATTCTTTAGTATTCTGAGTGTAGACGTTGCAAATGGGAAAAATGTAAAAACTTAATACAGTTGGCGCAGATAATAGAGCTGTTGTTGTTGTCACATGGTTGTTTTGATACCTCTAAATGGTGTATTATTTGATAATATTTGAATAATATAATAAAATCTGACTCTAGAAACCCAAACTTTGCCTTATTCAGCAACGTAATTGTTATGCTTATCTTAATTTTAAATTTTTAAAGTTATTTTTAAAATGTGAATATACAGGATGGTTTTAAATATGGTATTTAGGATGGTTTTAAAGAACTTAAAACACTTAGTTCAATCTCCTAACAAGCTCAATTACTTGCCATTTGAAGATTTTCAATATTAAGAACTTTTCAGTTGAAAAACAGTATTTAAAAACAGATATGTTTCATTGGCATTTTTTGAGTGCACTTTCAATTAAAGGTATAAAACCTATTTATACAAATAATATGATTAAATCTGACACAAACTTCGACATTCGCACACGTCGGAAAACTTGCTTTGTACAAGTTGCAGCTGGAAAAATGGAAAAAAATTTGATAAGGGGTATACAGAGAATTACAATCAGAACTTTTCAACAAAGTAACGTCAAAAGTTGGTTAAAGAGAAAGAGAGAGAGAAAGAGAAAGAAAGAGAGCGTCTGAGAGAGTGCGAGAGAACTTGTGCAAAAGTTCGCCTAAGTCGCGTACAACTTTTTTATGTTCACGCCAATTGTATGCTTAGTAAAGGAAACGAGGCAACTGAGGAAGATGTGAAAGGAAATCCGGCAGCGGATCAAGCAATGACAGACAAGGGCACACAGACGTACCTCCTCCCATGGAGACTACATACATCTTACTGATACTAAATTCAATATTAAAGTTGTTGAGCAGAAAGGTCGAGCATTCTCCTCAAGCAACTGGAATTGAATTTTATTCACATCTGTCAGTTAACGACATCATCTTGATATTTCAGCTTTTGGGTATTCAAAACTCTGGCTTTTCCGCTTTCTTTTATGACGAGGGGCCAACTAACTGTATGCACACATCAAATAAATCTATTACTTTGGCTTAAAGGCTTGTGAATCAATTTGTCAGCTTGCAGGTATTTTTTTTAAACACAAACTGTAGCTTTACTTAGGATACGGAATAAAGCAAACGTTTAATTTCTGATATCTGATTGTAAAATATAGATTTTAGGGTTTAAAATTGGTTTATACGGGGATTTTCTCCTTTAAAATTTTTTTAATTATGTTTTTATAATATTTATGTGTTCTATAATAATAAAAATTAAAAGCTTAAACAATTATATTTCTAAATTAGGAATAACAAAACAAAGATGGCAGTATTTGATAGAAAAAAGTGGATTTTAGTCCCTAAAATTGGTTTATACGGAGATTTTGTACTACCTAATGAAGGAAATCCATTTTCGCACAACTTTAAATATGCATAACTTTGCAAAACTCAACCGATTTTCACGCGGTTTGGTTTTACCTCAATCATTTGAATTTAAATAATCAAACATGACAGTATATGATTACAAAATGTAGATTTTAGGACTTAAAATTGGGTTAAAGGCGGATTGTTTACTGCTTATAAAAGAAATCCATTTTTGCTCAACTTTAAATATGCATAACTTCGCTAAAACTCAACTGATTTTTATGAGCTTCGTGATTTTCTCAATCGTTACCTAAGGTTAAGGAAATCAAATTGAAAATTTTACAAAAATTTTAATACCTCCCTAAAAATGTCAATTCTTGTTAACATATGTTTTTTATTGTATTGAAAAATATAGATTTTATGGCCTGTAATTGGTTTATAGGCGGTTTTTTTTTATAGTTTAAGAAAAAAAAATCTCGCGCGCTCTGGCGCGCTCGACCTGACAGTCGGGCAAGCCCGACTGTCTTATACCCTGTGCCACAGCTCGCGCTGCGCGCTCGCCCGTTCAGTATATAATAAAATTCTTTAAATATAATTTAATCTATCTTGATTAAAACGATCTGACAAGGTGGCAACGCTACCGCCAAAACTCAATTTGGCACATGGTATGGCGATGAAGGTGGCGCTCGAACACTTGTCGCTTGGTCTCTGACGTCACGCGTCACAGACTTTTGTTCTTTTGCGCAATCTTATTTTGGCACCTCGCAATTGGTGTTGTTTACATGCGTTCATGCACACATACATATATGGTATTCGTCTATTCTACATGTATGTGTGTTTCTGTTTATACATACACACAAACACTTGCTGGGCTGCAGGGCCCGTGCGAAGCAATACATGCAGTATTGAGTAGCTAATATCTCCTATGTTTATTAACCGATTTTAATGCGCTTTTCAGGATAGTTAAATATAATAGAAGAGAGTATATATACCAAAAACCAACATTCTATGTTTAATATTACGCTTGTTTTTGAACTTTTAAGTTCAAGTATTTCGTAGCTTATATCTCCTGTGTTTATCAACCGATTTTAATCCTCTTCAGGATAGTTAAATATAATAGTAGAGAGTACATGTTCCGAATAACAACATTCTATGCTCAATATTACGCTTGCTATTCAACTTTTTGTGTTAAAAATTCGAGGTTATGTGAGTTTTATTGATTTTTGGGCGTGAAGGGGGCGTGGCATCAACGATTTGAAATAAACTTGATCTGCGTATTGAATACACCTACCGATAGCAACCAAAACAGCTTCTCTAGCTTTTGCAGTTTCCGAAATCGACGCGTTCATACAAACGGACGGACGGACAGACAGACAGACAGACAGACAGACAGACAGACAGACATGGCTATATCGACTCAGCTCTTCACCCTGATCAAGAATATATATAGTTTGTGGGGTCTGCCACGCCTCCTTCTGCCTGTTACATACATTCGCACAAAGCTATTAACCCTGTTTTTCCCATTTTTCAAATGGGCACAGGGTATAAAAACCATCATAACTTTCAACATAGAAATTATAAAAGTACTGATAGCTCAAAAAGAAAGAAAGATAGGCTAAGTAGAATAGGTACCAAGAAATTGGATTAAATAGTTATTATTAAACTAAAGGCTTCGATTGAAAGTCTTGAAGTCAGATTGATAGAGACACGTATGACTTTCAGTATTTAATTAATTATAATTTAATAAATGTTTGTTTTAATTGTATAAACATATCTACATTCATCATTGCCGTATTGCTATAGCCTTGAAAAACGTCTGTCATAAAGCAGTATCGACAAGGCCCGGAGAGTCGACATCTTGTGGAATTTTACACAGAATTCGTATGACTTTTGCCGATGTTGTTGGTGAAAACCAGTCGAACGGCTTTTCGATGTGTGTCTGTGTGTGCTTTTAATGAGCCCATGTAGGCGTGATCGATTGCCATCCAATTAGGTGCAGATTATGGAATTTTTTTTTAGAACATGTTCATTGAAAAAGTAAAAAGTCGATTGAAGTTTGTAAATGAAATATTTAGTATTGGAAAAGATGTTTCAGAGTTCTTAAATTTCTTTTAACCAAAAATTCTAGGAGAATAAGTTTTGATGATTTTTAATAGACTGGGAATTGATTGAATTGAAGCTAAAGGTTTCAACTGGGTAATCAGTAATCAGTAATTTTTTGAACGCCCGGTTTAGTTCAAAATAAAATAAAAGAATAAAAATATAAAAAACCCTACGGTAAATGTTATTAAAACTAACTACAAACCATAAAAAAATATATTTTCAATACAACAAAACACCAGTAAAATAAATTTCAAAATTCCGGTTTTGAATTTAGATCATATACTAGGTATAAGCATAGGTTGAACCAATCGTTAAACTAGGAATACAAACATACTCTAACTAATAAATGGAATATATCGAAACAGGTGGAATTAATTTTTTTATTTGGATTATAACTTTATAATTTGAATAAACAACAAAAAAATATAGTTTGTCCTACGAATTTCGGAATGTAAGAAAAAACATACTATTTATATAATTGTCTTGGTAGAAATCCATTTGAGATCCAACATTTTTCATATAATTATGCCAATTGCTGCAGTGCTTAAGGCATGTTATTTGTAAGGGGTAAGGGGTGTAAGGGCGTAAGGGGTTTGGCAAGCAATTTAAATCCACTTTAATTGGGAATTTAAAGTTACGTAACTGCGACAAAGATGAAACAACAACAAGCAACAACAATGGCTACAATTTAATCTCATAAATTGCACATTTCGCAACATCCTAGGGGAAAAAGTCACCCGTGACAGCTCAACGCCCTGGTATGCCAGCAAATTGGAATTTTTCATCCCCGGCCCTGTGCAGTGTTGGGCAATGCCATTTGACGTTGACGCCGAGGCCGATGCCGACGCTGACGCTGACGCTGACGTCGACGTCGACTGCACACAGCTTTTATAAACTAATTAGTGCTACAATTTCAAAAGTCGTTTCATATTTGGCGAGTGTTGGAAAGTGTTGTGGTGAAAAGCGTGGGGTGAGTTGAGTGGGAAGGTACAGTTGAGACAGAGAGAGTGGTACAGAGAGTGGGAGAGAGTTTGCAGAAGTGACAGTCTGAGCGGGAGAGAGAATAGAAGAAGATGGACGAGGAAGAGACCTGTAGGTGTCAAGTAGGCAAAGGCGTATGAAATGTTGTAGGCAAAGGCATGGAAAGACTGAAAGAAAGCTGAAAGGAAGCTCGACTATGGGAAGGCAAGTTCTGTAAATGGGCGAGTGCGACCTAAAAAGACCTACTAAGCTTGCGAAACTGGAAGCAGGAAAGTAAGCTCTGTAGGCGTAAAACATAGAAGAAACCTCTAGAGATAGTGTCTGAAATGTGAAATCCCAACAATCTTAATGCAAACTATACACTGAATGTATTACTACGAGGGTTTATTAATTTAGTGCAAATGACATATGTGTGTAAGACCCAAAAGAAGGCGAAGACACCACAAAGTATATACATTCTGACTCAGGACAATGAGCTGAGTTGATATAGCCATGTCCGTCAGCCCATCTGTAACTGTTAGTCTGTCCCTATCTCAGCAACTAAAAGAGCTAGAGTCACCACTTTTCGGGATTCAGGTTGTCCAATGTTGTACGCAGATCAAGTTTGGCTTAGATGTTCAATATCTCTCCCCTTTCTCCGCGAATTATCCCAAAACTACATCTATCTCAAAGATTTGAAAGCCTAAAAGCACCACAACAATAAGATACTATACATATTATTACGATCTAAAAAATAAATATATTACATTTTTCTTAATGTATGTATGTACATATATGCAACTGCAGCCAGCCACAATATTAAATCTACAGACTTGTAATTTTTGCGTGTACCTAGTCAATAGAATTATCCGTCGAAGAAGAAACTGCGAAGTTATGCAATAGACAATTTTTTTTATAAATGTGTGTAAGCGCCACTACAGCCACAGTTTAAACTTTACTGACTTTACTGGATTTAGCATGTACGTAGTCTATGGCAATCTCCACCGATGATGTGGATTACATTACGATCGGATAAGAAACAGCGCCGAAACCATAAAGTACAGGGTCACCTACAGTCGGTTACGACCGACTGTAGCTCCGTCCTTACTGGTTGTATCTATTGTAATCAAAGATGTTTTGTTTAGGCGTTTAAAAGGTTTGTTAAATTCGATGTGTAAATCTTTTATGGTTGCCGCTAACTCTGGCCAATTCGTTGGCTTGCTAATTTTAACTTTATAGTTAAAATTTTGATTATAAAATGGTAATAATCAGCTGACAAGATCTGCCCGGCCGAGTGGTATTTATTAAATCGGTGGTGCTTGAAAAACAGAACAAATATTAAGAAATGTAGAAAGTTATGTGCTACAAAAGGCAAGGAAATTTGCTTATTTGTTGCATCCTATGAACCCCTTCAACTTATTAGTCAAATGTGTATTATGTAGGAGTAAATAGGTAAAAGTTTGTTAGTAAGAATGCGACAATCTCAACAACCATAAGAGCTAGAGCAATCAAATTTGAAATGCAGCTAGCTGTATATCATCTGCAGATAAAGTTTACTTAAAACTCGGAATGTTACTTCCACTTTGCCCATAAATCGGAGAAATACATATAACTTGTAAAGTTGGAGAGATAGAAGCTTGGCATTTGGCATATATATTGTTTGATATAGCATACCCATATGTCAGAAAGCGCATCGCAATCGGCTAATAAGCGACAAAGTTATTAGAGAACCAAAATTGATATTCTAAAATAACAAGCTCCATGGGCTGTTCCAACGTAGTGTGCGGAATATTTGACGTCATTTCTGGTTTTAAATATATTTGATGTTTATTTGAAATACATATATTTTTGTTATTGCAATTAGGTGCTATAAAAAGTGCCACGTATCGTGGTAAAAATAGCGAATTTGGTCATGGGGCACATGACAAATAGTGTCACGATTGTTAGGAGATTAGACGGGATTGGAGCAATTAATCATTTGCCGTGGCTCAGGTCGATAATGTCGTATGATAAATCGAAACAAATTATAATTGGACAAAAGCAAACACACACACATTGAAAGCTGCGGAGGTATGCATGTATTGTTGGAATATATCGAAAAAGGCAGCAACAAGAAGTGGCAGAAGTGGCAGAAGAGGCAGAAGAAGAAGAGAACTATCTAAACTACACCCACGAATGCGGGGCATCGAAATGCGCCTTCAACAGTTTCCCAATCAAAATGTAAATATGCCGCAGCTCTTGCCGACGTCAGCAGCGCAGCAGCAGCGCTCAAGTGGTGTTTACAGTGCGACTGTGTGTGTGTGTGTGTGTGATGGGGAGGGGGTGAGGGAAGGGGGCAGCGGATGGGGCTGGACTGCTTGGCCTGTTGTGCGCTGCCTGCACAATTTATAAGTAAATATTAAACATACAAACAGACAAGCGTAAACACGCCGACATACAAACATCTGGCGAAAAAAGCAAATTGCAAGCCAAAAGCAGCGCTGCAGCAGCGACGCAGCAGCGACGCACAAGGCAACGCCATCGCCATGTTTGCGCACTACGTGAAACTTGCTGCCGTTGCTGCTGCTGCTGCTGCTGTCGCTGCCAACGTCAGCAGCCAATGTTGTGTGCGGCGAGAGTAGAGGCCAGAGCAGCAGACCCAGTAGAAATCAGTTGCAGCCACGCAGCACCAATAAAAACACCAAAGGTGCAAAGTCAACAAAATTCTTGATTAGTACGTCGAGCTGAGTCGAACTAAAAATAAAACTAGAAGTGTACAATATTGAATTATTTATAAAATATTTAAATGTATATATTTATACATTTTTATTTAAATATACATTTGTACATATTTTGTGGAAATATTGAAATACCCTAGGGTAAAAGTTATTATATATAGTAACAGCAAAACATACAATATTAAAATAAATAATTTTTAATAAAAAAAAGTCTAAAAAATCGAAAATCATAAGATCTACAGATATATAGATGTATTTTTAAAATTTACTCCTGCTTACTCCCTGATCGATTAAATTTGAACAAAAAGCGAAATTTTATACAGAAGACTATTAGTTGAAACATATACACCCTATTTTATATTTTACTATTCTAAAATGCGCATAATAATGAAAATAAAATAGTAAAATAAAGTGCATTTATTTTTTTATTGTAGTATTATTTTTATAAAAAATATGTACCAAAATTTAATTGATTATTTAAATGTATGTTAATTAATTTAATTTTTAAAAATTTATTTTTAAATATGGTATGGAATAATATATTATATTTCATCAACCGTTATATGTTACATATTTTTATTTTTATTTTTTTAATTTTTTTTAAGATTTAACTTAATATAAATGCATGAAAAGTGGCAACAGGGCATTGTGTGCGCAATATTAAATGGGAACGATGAACGACGAGTCAAAAGCAAAAGCAAAAGCAATAACAGCGCAGGCAAGAAAGCGTAGCGTGTGTGTGTGTGTGTGTGTGTCTATGGATGTTTGTGTGTGTGTGCTGAGTGTAGCTGTCGCTGTGGTTGACAGTGGTGAGCAGAGATGTCAAATTCGCTTATTTCACGTCAAATCTAGCTGCCTTTTATAAAGCAATAAAGAGCGGCAAGCGGGAATTCTGTCTTTGCTTTAAATTATTCAGCTTTTTTCTTAATTTTTACAAAATTTCTGCTTAAATAATGAAAAATTATAACGTTTTTAATTTAAAGCACTATATAAAATGTAGCGTAAATATAACAAAATTTGCTACATTTTTTGTTGGCTTTCAATATTTGTGTTGTCAATTAAGCATTTAAATATTATAGGGAAATTGCTATTTTTGAGGTTTTTGATTTTCGATTCGATTTTATTCTATAAAAAAACTTGGAAAAATCAAATCTAAGTTAGCTAGAAATATTATCTAATATTTATAAAAGTAAATTTTGTAAAAAATTTGTCGGATTTTTCAGAAATTAATCTCAATTAAAAAGGAAAAAAATATTAAAACCGTAGGAATAACTTGGCTATTTTCTGGCTTTTTATGAATAGAAAATTGCCAACACTGGTGGTGAGTGAGCTGCCGACGGCTGTTGTTGTTGCTGTAGTTGTTGCTGTAGTTGTTGTTGTTGTAATTGTTGTAGTTGTTAGTGTTGTCGATGTTGTTGTTGCTGTTGTTGTTTTCAGTGTAGCTGGCATTCAACTTTTGGACGCAGAGGCAAAGGCAGCCGCATTTACGTGTGCCGCAAGTGCTCATTACGTATTCGAGTAGAAACAGACACACACACAGATACAGAAATGCACACACAGATACACACATAAACACAGAGAGACACTCACACATGCATATAAATAGAGACTAACACGAATACGCGCTCTGCGTTTTTTTTGAGGGTTAATATGAAAAGATATTTCAGCAGATATTTTAGCTGCCTTTCAGCGTGTCTGTATGTCTGTATGGCTGTATGTCTGTATATCTGTATGTCTGTGTTTGTATGTAATTTTGTATTTATTTATTTTTTTTTTGAACTGAATCCGCAAATCTTTCATGTTGACTCGCCTGTTTATACCCTTAATTTATTCTCATTTCAATTGCGATTTCGCCCTGACTCTTTAGCTTTTTTTTTTATTTTTTCTTCTGCATTTTTGCACTTGCTGCGTACTTTTCTAATAAATTATGCGCCCCTTTGATAAATGTCATATTTGGTCTAATTGCGGTGGCACCAGGAACAATTTACAAGCTTTGAGACATTAATTGCCACAACAAGAACCCCAATTTGCAGCTGTCAAAATTATTTTAGCTATTAAAAACAAAAATATGATTAACAGAGATTGCAGTTAATGCTCCATTATGGATAAAACCAAGTTAATTTAGACTGTAAAAGTCTAAACAAAATGCAAATCTTACATATTTGTTTACTTTAAGCCCAATAAATATTTATAAACAAATAATACTCCAATTTGTATACCAGTTTATAAATGAAATCTTTAATGGCAACTTTAAAATAACAATTTGAATGTATTGCGATAATTTACTCAACACTGATTAAATAATACCATTTGTTTTAGTTCACAGGGAACAATATATATTAACAATGTTACCTATTTAAGAAATTATTCACTGAAAAAAGCCATTTTTCTTAGTCTTCAGGTATTCTATTAAGTTTGAATCTAAAACTTAAACAATCTATTAAAAATCTATTAAATTTACCCATTATTTCGATAAATAATAAACCAATATACCTATAATAATGCTTCTTCACATCATTTTAAATTTTATTTGATAGGTATTTAAAATAGATCTTAAAATTTCCGCCTTCCTCCAGCTCTGCTTTTCCGTATTAAAACTTGCATCATTCATGGCCATATCGAATACCCAAAGCAACTTGCTAAACTGCCAAATCAACCGGAAGTTTGCAAGTTTTGTAACTCATGCTGTGCCTAACGGTATTCTGCAACCGCATAGACAAAACCGCAGCCGGTGCTACACATACCACATACCATTAATTATACATTTTGCCAGGAGGATTCAATGCAAGAAAATGATTTACGGGTTAGGGAAAGCTCGTCCTTTGGTTTTGCATGGAGAATGGGCTATAATTACTGTTATTACTTTGCAGTGATATATATATACAAAAACCATGCCACTTAAACGGAGATATATAATTACGGAGATATATGTATAGTTTGTCCAATAGATTTTAAAGCAACTTGCTAACTAAAGATTGGTACATTTGCATCGTTTTTTAATATATTCAAATTCAAAATTAAATCTATCCCATCTGTTACCATTCAGAATTTTCCAGAAATTTTGTCAATCTGTTACTAAACATAGAAGATATTGAAGAAACATTATTCATGCTCATCATGTCTCATCCGCTTTGTCCAATACGGCGTTTAGTTTAGGTTTCATTTGGTTTTATTCATTATATTCTATAGAAAATTTATAGAGTGAAGATGAACATTTTTTCATTTCATTTATAATAGAAATTTCATTGCCTGGAGAAAGTAGGGATTAAAGTTAATACAGGAAGCAATGACAGCGAATTTTTGAATATCTCAAAATAAATTTTTTTTTAATAACTTTAAGAGTCTGAAGAGGTTGAAGCAACTAACTTCTTTCTTAACTTGGACTTAACTTAAGGTATATTGTTTGATTGTTTCATTACAACCACATTTTATATTCTCAAATTGTTATAGAATACAGTTTTCAAAGAAATATAGACTGGGCAGATGAGTCGGACGGAAAACTACAGTCGGACGCAACCGATAGTAGAAGACATTTTACCCTGCACATTGCGGTAAATTGTCTATGGCATATCTTCGCTGCTTCTCACCTGGATAGATGACGCCATAAGCTACATGCATGCCAATTATAAGTTTATAGCTTTGAAACTGTGGCGTCAGTAGCTTTTTGCGATTTGCGGGGGAAGCAAGGGAGGAATTCAGCATCTAAGACGAACTCGTACTGCTTACTGAATAGGACAACCTAAATACCGAATATGGTGTCTCTAGCTCTTATAGTTGCTGAGATCTAGGCTTCCGTACAGACGGACAGACGGACATGGCTATATCGACTCAGCTCTTTGTCCTGATCAAGAAGGTACTTTGTGAGGTGTGGCAAGCCTCCTTCTAGGTGATACACACAGCTCCTCTTTACACTAATCTAATAGACCCATTTAACTTTTTTAAAGTAAAGGGTCTAAAAATACCTGAGTATTCCCTACGCAACTGTACTCGCTAGGCAAATTATCGAAGCCTGGGAAGTAAAAGTGTTGTAAGTCGCAAGTCGTAAGTCGGATGTCGAATGATTGCTATGCATATTAATGCCAAACGAGCCTTGAAATCAACGCGGGCTACGTGCAACATATTCGCGATGCTCAAGGACATATTATTTGGCACTTGTCGATGCGATGTCGCTGTTCTCTGCCTCACAGTGTTGCCAATTTTATATTGTTTTTGGCGGGAAAACGGCGGTATATAGAGGTAAATAAATTTGGACGAAAATGTATAGAAATCAGCAGAGTTATTTCTAAGATTTTTCATGGTTTTTCTAAACAATGAAGAGAAAATTCTCATAAATTTGGAAGTTTTTACAACATTTACTTTTACTTTTATACATTTTTTTTAATTCTTTCAATATCTTTAATTATATAAATATGAATTTTTTAACATTTAAAATAATTATTTACCAAAAATATTTGACTGTTTAGATAGCAGCAGAAAAAACGAGTACAGGGTATACAAATATGTACTATAAAATTCCAACCAAAGTTGTATATAGATTTAAGCATTTTCACATTGAACTGTTGATTTTTTGCTGTAAATTCAAGTTTTTAGAGTATATATCGATAAAAAAAAACAGTACAACAGATCCATAATTGTTTCTTATTCTTTATGTTTAAATAAAAAACTGACAAGACGCTGAATTATTAATTAAAAATCAGGAGTTATTTTTTAACCGCCGTTTTACCAATTTTTCCGGCAACTGCTTTGTAAAAACAGCCAGATTTGACGACAAAAAAACGAATGTGGCAACAGCGCTGCCCAAGCCTTTGAAATGCAAATTTCGGCAGACGCGCTAAAGTTGATTTCAATTGAATTCAATAAAAAACGAACGCGAGCATAAATTCTGTTAAGCCCCCACTTGCCGTGCCCCTCTGCCACTCCCCACTCCCCACTCTCCGTATCAAAGCGAGCAGCTAGCGTATAAAATGAAGTATGTGCTAGGGATGGAGACATAAAACGAGGCAAGAGATAAAGAGGTAGAGCAGGAGAAGTAGAGGAGCAGAGGGAGTTAGCTTTTTGCATATGGCCACATGTCATATTCGTATATTTTATACAAAATGCCCAGCGGACGAAGAGGGAGAGAGAGAGAGAGAGAGAGCAAGAGAGCGAGAATTGGTTATAATTAAAATAAACGCCAAGGCCAATACGTAGCTGGCATGACTATTGACTGTTGACGCCTCTGCCGCAGCTGCGTCGCTGCCGCTGCCGCTGCCGACGTCAATGCAGCAGCGTAAATCTCTCATTTGACAGAATTCAATTAAAAGCGCACCCACACACACACACACACACTCGCACACACACACACACACACGCAACGGCACGCACAGCCACCCCAAAAAAGGCAAAACGCCAGCCGAAGCGAAACGCAACGAAGCTCGTACGCAGCTCGTGGTCGTGTGCTGCTCGGCTAGCCGAAGCGCCAGCCGAGCAGGCCGAGCTGCCGGCAGCAGCCAATCAAGCCGCACAACAGCCGCAGGGTGGGCGGTACAGCAATGGCGCGAAACGGCAACAGCGAAACGTGTTGTCTCGCTTGCGCGCTCGGCGCTCGCTCTCGCCGCGTCGTTGGCGCTCGTGCGCAGACGCAGACGCGAGCAGCAGCAGCAGCAGCGGCAGCAGCAGCGGCAGCAGCAGCGTTGGCAGCTCTAATCAGAATTCAGTCTGTGAACAGTTTTCGTGCCGTGCGCTGTGTGTGGACGGAGAAAAGTAAGAATTCTCAAATAAGCAGAGCTCGTAGCGCGCTGTCAGAGCGAGACGGCAAGCGTGTGCGAGTGAGAGCGAGCGCTGCAAATCTCAGTGTGTTTGTTTGATAATAAAAGCGTGTATGAGAAATCGATAAGAGCAGCAGCGAAACAAGAAGAAGCAGCGTATGTGTATGTGTGTGTGTGTGTGTGTGTCGGCAAGTGCTGTAAAGTAAGCGGCAAAAAGCGACATCGATTGCTGTCGAGTGCGCTCGACTGTCGGCTGCCATAACTGTAAATATTGTGTGCAGTGTTGTGAAATTTGCGACGCAGTTGGAAAATCTTCCGTTGTTGTTGTTGTTGTTGTTGCTAATAAGAAAATTTCACTTTGATTTGGCAAGCGCGGCGAATGCGGCGAAATGTTATACAAAAAAACAGAGGCAAATAAAAAAATATTTATATTTCTATGTGTATTTGTGTGTTTGAAATTTTTGTAAACACACGCACACGTGACAAGCTGCGTGTGTGTGCGTGTGTTGTCGTATTGGAATTTTCGTCGGCGAGTTCGAAAAAACAAAAAAAACGCGGCGAATAACGAGCGCGCAAATTGTAGAAAGTTTTGTTTTGGCTTTTGCTAGTTTGTTGTTGTTCGCTCTCTTTTTGTCGCTCTCGCTCTCTCGCCGCGGCGAATAGATACAAAAATTTGTGTCGTCGCCGTTGCTTCGTGCGCTTGATTTCGCCGCAATTGCGCGAGCAGCGCACACACGAAGTACTCACGAGCAGCGCACACACACGAAGTGCACACACACTCTCTCACTCACACACTCGCACGCTCGCTCTCTCACGCACACAGACGCCGCCTGGCAGGCTGTGCCATTTGAAATTCGTGCATTTTGCTTTTAGTTGTATTTACAGCGGCTGCTGCTGTGCACATAGCGCAACGTTTGCGGCGAAAGTCTCCACGAAAATTCCATACACCGTAAATAATATTTCTTGGCAATAATGTCGCGGTCGTGTTTCGCTCGTGTCGTGTCGTGTCTGTCGTGACTCGCGCTTGTTGCGTGCGCCTTGTATAAATGCATGTGTGTGTGTGTGTGTGGCAACCACCCTGCGGCGCTCGTCGCTTGTTTGCCTCTGCTTCAGCCGGCGCCAGTTGCTGCGTGTGTTTGTTGTTGCATGCACGTTTCGTTGGCGATAAGAGAGAGAGAGAGCGATATAGAGAGAGAGAAAGAGTAAAGCTTTTCTCCCAACCTCCCCCCAAACGTCAGCGACATTGAAGACGTCATCAGGCATTGTCAATTGACGCGGACAGCAGTCCTGTCTCCTACCCCCCCTCCTCACCTAACCCTACCACTCCTCACCTCTCCTTACCTCTCCTTACCTCTACTCACACCTCCTTACCTCTCCTTACCTCTACTCACATCTCCTTACCACTCCGCTCCTCTTCTTACCACTCCTCACCTCTCCTCACCACTCCACAACGATTTCCACCTCTTCCTACATCTCCTCACCTCACCTCTTCCTCTCCTAACCTTAACCTCCCACCATCATCCCTACCTCCTGCCCACACCCACGCTTCACACAATGTGCCACTTGTAGTGTGTGTGGCCAAGTGGGCGGAGTGGGCGTGTAAGCGTAGGCAGGGGGGGGGGGTCGGAAGTAGGGGAGTGCGGGGCTTTCGCCGCGGTGGCTGATGAATGACTTTGTTGTTTGCTTAGGATACACAGCGTTTGCACTTTTGCAACTAAAGTTGACCAGCTTTCTTAGCCGCCTGCCCCAAAACCCCCCTTCCCCCCTTACCACACACCCTCATGCCTCCTCACACCACTCCCCTCTCCACTTCACCCACAGCTGCTGCCCACTTTGACTGTTTGGCTTAGTTATGCAGCGTTTACAGCATGCGCTTGCTTTTGTTTTTGTTTTGGCTTTTTGTTTTGCTAGCATCTCTCTCTTCCTCTCTCCCCCTCTCCCACTCTCTCGCTCTTCTCCCCTCTTTCGCTCGGCAGCTTTGCTCGGCTTGTTGTCACTGCTTCGTCTTCCCTTTTACAAGCTGCTTTCGTGCCAGTTTCGCGTGAGCGTGTGCGACGTACAAAGCGAAATACATGTCAAAGGCAAACGGGGCAAAATGAAAAACGAAAAACGAAGAAAAAAAGAAAAACAAAACCGACACAGAAAAAAAAGTGGGCAGCATTTGTCTAAGCCACGACGACTTTTATTTGCCCTACAGCTTGAGCTGCAATGAATAATTGAATACTTTTTACGCAAAACTTGAGACATTTTGCTGGCCGGCTGCCAGGGAAAATAGATAATAGAGAACAGCATATTGCTCAAGGAAAACCTATCATATGATACTATTACAGCAGAGTTCAATTGATGATTGTACATCAGATAAGCTTGGCATAAATTAAAATAGAATAGTAGAAAAAAATAAAAAATAAAAGAGATGATAAGATAACTTAAACAAACATTATTAAATATAGTCAACAAATCAAAATTGGTTTAAAATATGATCTTAACATAATAATAATAATTGATAAAAAATATATCAGAAAGTCTGAAAAAGTCATAAAAAACACTATCAATTATACTATAAACGAATCAAAACTGCTCTAAAATATATGCCCAACCCATCGAGCAAATTGTATTTTAAATATCTTCGCTGTTACTTCTCCGATCGTAATATAATTCACAGCATCGATAGAGAATGTTCGGTGTCCCCTAATCTTTATTTATAAGCTACCATAGCAATCAAATACCAAATATATACAAAATTATTTACTAATTGGGTATTGTTAGTGAGCGCAATAAATAAAGAGGTTCTTTTTTTGTTTAAAAGATATTAATAATGACTTACATCTATATTTAATCCAATTTTGCTTTAAAAGCAAGCCATATAGTTTATCCAAATAACTGTATTAATGTAGAGTTTTATTGAACATCTAACTATTATTATTATTATTAATATTATTTGATTCCTACTAAATAGTTAATTAAAGCAATCTTTTGCACTAAAATTTATAGGAAATAAAGTATCTATCGATAATGCACTGAATAAGTATTGTTATCGTTAACTAACTATCGATTACTGCAGATTCTTTCTAACTTCGAGATTTTGTGGGTAACTAGGATATTTGCCCATCTCTGGCAGCTCAATGAGAAATAGTTATCAATTATTCAATTTGTGTTGTGTCTACACTGAAAGTAAATTTAATAGTTTTCGTATTGAAACAAGAATTCACGGTGTCAAAACTTTATTAAGCCAAAAAACGGTTGATGCAAGAATGAAAGTTTTCATCGAAGCGCGTGCCTAAAATATTTATATCTATTTTATGAACTTTTAAGAATTAAATAAGTTACGATGCGTACTTAATTTAATCATACTCTCCACATAACTTAAACTCAATACCGTTTTCTGCTTTGATTAATGTGATCTAATTCGTACTTAAATTCACTTAAGAGCTTAATTTTGTGAAGCGAATTAACCATTATTTTTCTAAGTGTATAGGCATACATTGACTTGATGTCATTTAGAGCTTTAGCTTTTGTTCCATTCAAATCTCAGCGAATGAGCGAATGTGGCATAGATTTTGCATCCATCTGCAACCTGCTGATCCAACACACACATAATAGCCACAACATCATAATTAAGAGGCGCCCAATGATCATCAGCATTATCATTATCATCGTCATTATCATTATCATCATCATTATCATTATCATCTCTGGGTGTAGGGCACAAGAGCGTAATTTTCGTACTTTATTCGTTTGCACGCTGACGACGACGGCGACGACGATGAGGCAAAACCTAAAACTAGATTCAAGTACACACGTCGAGTGCACAATCGTGTGTGTGTGTGCGTGTGTGTGTATGTGTGTGTGTGTGTGTGTGTGTATGTGTGTGTATAAGATTTCGTAGGGTGCCCTCAGTGTGACACGAAGGGCGTCGCTGCTACGACAGAGACCAGGGTCTCTCCTGACCCCTCAAGACCCATAACTCTTTACCTCTCAGTCTCCCTACCAACCTTTCTCTCTCTACTTCTCTCTCTTTCTATCTCTCTCTCTTTCTCTGCATGTTTGACCCGCGTATGAGTTACTTCTTTTTGTTTTTGTTCTTGCGTTGTTTTTAGTTTTTCATATTCGTATTTGGCTTTTTTTTTGTGTGCTTTTTTTGTGTGTGTGTTTCGGCATTGTTCCGATTCATGGATGGCTGACTTACTAGTCTAAAGTTTTCGTGTGTCTTGTGTCTAGTGCCGCTTGCCACACAATGTTGAAGACACATAGATACAGATACAGATGTAGATACAGATGCAGATACCAAGATATCACCTCGCCTCTCTCTCTCGCTCTCTGTGGCTTTTGTTGTTTGTCCCTCCATCTATCCGTCCATCCATCCATCCATCCGTCCATCCGACCACAATGACGTTCATGCCTGATGGGTGATGATGTTGATGATGATGGGATTTTGCTTTATGCTGTTTCTCACAGTTTGCTTTTTACTGCTTTTTGTTACCTTTTGTCTAGTTGGTGTGTGTGTGTGTGGCGCTTTTAAAGTTTTCCCCTTCTCCTATTTGCCCCTGTTTACCGTTTTTTGCGCCGGCGCAACGCATCTAATTTCTCACTTAATAATGCTAAATGTCTAGCCTTAATTATCCTGCACGGCAAAGGCGTCTATGCCCTGTCAAAACAGGCAAATGGGGTAGTCCAGTTTTGTGCAAATGTGCAAATATGTATGATATTGACCAACCTGATCAGCTTTAGCTCAGAATTTTTACTTTAAATAACTTAAAAAGTTCAGTTGCGCCCTACTACGAGGAAATTTAAACAAAAATCCATATAAAAATCATGTAATTTCAATGCGCTGTCTGTAACGCCCTACTGAACGGCTCTAACAGGATATTTTATATTAAAAACGTTTGGAACACATTTATTTTCCAATGCGCTGTTAGGTACATCCTACTGAACTGTTCGACTGGTAAATTTCACTTCTCAATGTCATAAAGCTAGGCTACCCCATTATACTTAATATTTAGGTACAAGGTTTAAATTTGATTTTCCTTTAACCCTACGCCATTTTGTGTTTTACTTTTAGACCATGCTAGCAGCTTGATAAACCCACAAAGAGGCTAACGTTAAAACTAAAAACCTATAAAACTATAGACAATTGTAAAACTTGGAAGCGAAGTTTCGCACAAACCGTTTACTTCCGGTATGGCTGGCCAACGGGAAGGACAACCGGGCTATTGCCAACTGAACGAGTTGAACAGCCTTCTGAGCTGTACGATTTGCCAGGGCTACATGATAGACCCCACCACAGTGGAGTATTGCTATCACACATGTAAGTTGTCGCCAGGACCGTCCCACACAGCCATTGAGCACCCCATTCTTTCTTTTCTTTACTATTTTTCAAACAGACTGTCGCAGTTGCATTTTAAAGCATTTGTTGCGCGATGTCTACTGCCCACGTTGCAAGGGCAGCGGTGGCAAGCAGATCAGCGAGGATAACCTCAGGTAAGTTCTTATCCCCCTCTCTAAACTCACCGGCGTCTAGACTAAAATCCCTGCTCTTGGTCAATCTGTTTTTTGCTCTATTCAGATCCGATGACACATTGCGTGCGCTGATTTATAAGATGGTGCCGGGTCTCTACCAGCGCGAATGTCAGCGTCTGCTTGATTTCGCCCTACAGCACCAGGAACTGGGTGCTGGCGATGTGCTGAAACCTGAACAGGAACAGGAGTTCTTCGTGCCGTCGGAGTTGATCAGGTAGGTGTAACTTGTTTTAGAAACGTAACGGTTATGGTATTGATATATGCATTACAAAAATTGAAGTCTGATTTATTTTAGATGCATTTCAAGACTTGTATTACTTACTAAACTTAGGTATATTTTATCTATCATTGCTCATCCATTTATCCTTAATTTCTATACCGATTTTCCTTTACTTCCTGTAATTCTACATCATTTCGCTTCCATTTCTCCTTAATAACTTCTAATTCAACCTACTCTTTTTTACTTTTGGTCTACTTCTCTTACACTTATCTCTCTTGGATCCTCCATATCTCTTCTATATCGCTTTCGTCAATCATATTTACCATAAAATTCTTGTCAACATCTTTTTGTTTGTTTTTCCATTTGTTTACCATTTATCCTATACTTCTCCGTATTATCTCTTCTATATATCTGCCATATCTCCTCAATATATCGACTATTCCTCCTTAATTAATACTCGATTTCTCTGCCATATCTTCCATATTTTCGTACAGTTTATCGCTGGAATACCATCCGGCGGTGCTTAACAACTGCAGAGCATCCGATATGCCTCCCGTCTGCTATCTGCTGTGTCCCGCTGACCTGAGAGTTGTGCAGCTGAAACGGTTTCTGTGCTCCAAGTACGACATCGACCCGGAGAACAAACAAGTCGAGGTTGAGGTCACGTATGAGGACAAGGTGTTGCCAGACAGTTTCACGCTCATGGACGTCGGGTATTCCTTCAAATGGCAGCGGGTGAGTTGCAACTTTCAATAGTTTACTAGCTTAAGAGGAGAGGGGGTAATGCAAACTTTGGCAAATCATACGAATCGGAAGCTCTACAACCCCTGTTTTACTCTTGTCACCCCCCTTTGCATTTAATATAGTCTGCACCCATGGCGTTCTGCTTTAGAATACTGCTCTATGGCAGCGAAACAGTAAAAAACGATGAGAACAATTTATCAAAGCTCAAGCAGGATATTGAGCTGAGTTCCTCCTCCGCTGTGCTGCCTGTCAAGAGCGTCAAGTCGGTGACCTTTGCGGATGAGGTGGACACCCAGCGTGCGACTAAAACGCGCAGCAAATCCAACGCAAAGGTCAACGCCAAGGGCAAAAAGCGAGAGCCCGAGGAGCCGCTACCAGCTCCATCCCTAAGTAATTTCAAGAGCTTGCGTAGCAATGATCCCAGATACAGCGATTACTCCAATTCCAATTCGAATTCGAATTCCAATTCAAACGCCACGACCTTGATGCGCGTAAAGTGCGAACCGGAGGCGGAGGAAGCTCCGGTGGTATCCAATCTGAATATATTGGTTAGCATACCGCAATCGCAGCTCAGCAAATCCTACGAGCAGGAGGAGGGTTTCGAGCTGAAGACGGCCAACAAGAAGTCGCCGTCGCGTAATCTGCCCAAGTTCAAGATTGAGCTGAACAGCCTGAAGGCCAAGCTGACGGTGCCCAAGTCCGCGGATGCGCGTCTGGAGCAGACGATGAGCCTGCAACAGCAGCTGGATCAGGAGGTATACGCCAAGAAACTGGGCCTGAAACCCATTGAGCCCGTTGTGGATAGCGTCAAGCTCAGCCCGAATGCCTCGCCCATGAGCTCGAGTTCCTGTTCGACAAATGGCTCCGCAAATGGCAACAGCAGTTGCTCCTCCTCATCCGCATCCGCAACGGCATCCGCATCCTCGCATCGCAAGCGCAAGAAGAAACACTCCAAGGAGCCCAAAGATGCGAACGGCAAACGCAAGAAACTGCATGCGGAGATCTCCTCCCAAACGGATGGCAAAATGAAGATGAAAATAACCACAACGCACAATCACAAACCCCATAAGTTGGAGCGTTCGCAATCCCTAATTCTAGAGGCATCCAAGGTGCTCAATCGCACCCTGGGCGAGGAGGCGCGCAGCATCAGCAGCCTGATGACTGGCTCCCAAACGGAGCAGCCAGAGTTGCAACCACAGCCAGAGTTGCCACCTCAGACGTCGGTATCACCCCCAGTGGCAGCCTCATCCTCACTCACTTTGCCCGCCTCGCCGCCCTTGCCGCCTAGTCTCTTCAAATCCTTTGGCAATCAGCCGCCTAAGCCCAAGTTGCAGTCTGCTGCCACGCCCACGCCCACTTCTACGCCCACAGCTACGCCTATTAAACCGCTTAACAACAACAACAAGCGCCCGTTAACAGCTGGCGCCAGCTGTAGTTTCAGCGCCACTTCTAACGCCCCCGCCGCCCACTTTGCCGTGCCCCAAGCGCCGCTGCGTTCGGCGCCGCCGCCCATGCAGCGTTACAGCTCCACGCCCAGCTCCATTGCCAGCGCCGCCAACAAGCTGCCCAAGCGCACGCTCTCCCTGGATGAATCCCCCGCCTCATCCGTACCACCAACCCCCTCCCAGCTGACCAAGCAACCTCGTCTGGATTATCAGCAACAATTGTCCGCCAAATACGCCGCTGCCGCCGCCGCCGCCGCTGCCGCCAAGCTAAAGGCCAGCGTTTATACGCCCGCACGCATCTACGGGCCGGAGCTGAGTGCCAACAAGCCAGCGGCAACTGTTGCTGCTGCGCCGCCAGCAACTGCGCCCAGCAACATGCCGCTGCTCTGCCCCACCAGCCTCAGCTCCGGCGTCAGCATTACGCCACGTCTGCGGCAGCTGCACGGTCTCAGCTATCCGTATGTGGACAGCCTGCCCACGCTGGAGCTGGTGCGGCTGGCAGCAACTGTTGCCGGCAGCGCAGCGCCAACGGCAGCAACTGCTGCTCGCGTGATGGGACCACCGGTGAGTCTGCCCAAGCAGACGGCCAAGAGAGCGCAGCCAATAGCAGGGCCTGTGTTGGTCAAATCGCCGCCGCTCTCGGTGGCACTAAGCGCGCAACGTGGCAGCAACCATAACAGCAACAACAACAGCAACAACAACAGCAACAACAGCAGCAACAGCAACAATAACAACAATGCTGCTTATCGCACATCGCCGCCTGCATTAATAAATCTGCGCAACAATGCAACGCTGGCGTTTCCAGCAAAAACCACGGCAGCAACAGTTGCTGCCGCCGCAGCAACAACAATTGCCAAGCCAAAGGCAACAGTTGCTGGCGCAGCGGGTGCAACAGTTGCCAATGGCAACGCGGACAAGTTGAAGCCACGATTGCGCGATTTTCGACCAGCAGCAGCAGCAGCAGCAACAACAGCAGCAACAGCAATAACAACAACAACAGCAGCAGCAACAGCAACAACAACAGTTGCAACTAAGGATGCCGATATACTTGATTTATCAGCAGGCACAGGACGCAAACAGCCAACAAGCCTGGCCAAATTGGCGCCAGCTGTGAGCAGCAACAACAACAGCTTGGAGGCAGCTTTAAACAAAATCAAGCAAAACATTTCCGCCAACAGCAACAGCAGCAACAACAGCAACAGCAGCAACAATGCTGCTGCTGCTGCTGCTGGCGATGATCTACAAAATCTGCATATGCTGTCCGAGTCCGCAAACTCACGCGAAAAGATCTCGATAAAGGCAGGCAGCAACAGCAGCAGCAACAACAGCAGCAACAACAGCAGCAGCAGCAACAGCAGCAGCAGCAACATCTATGAGAACAAGCCAAAGAATGCATTGGTAAGGCCGCAAAATGCCTCAGTGCGCAGCATACCGAATCCATCAGCATTGGCCTTTCGCAATCAGGCAACATTGCTAAGCAGCAACAACAACAGCAACAGCAGCAGCAGCAGCAGCAACAACAACGCCACAGCAGCAGCAACTGTTGCTGCCAAACAGCTGCCGCTGGCCATCAAAGCGGATGACAAAACCAAAGCCACAATGCTGACTGCCAATAATAACAATAACAATAATACCAACAACAACAACAACAACAATAATGCTAGCAACAACAACAACAGCAACAGCAGCAGCAGCAACAGCAGCAGCAGCAACAGCAGCAGCAGCAGCAGCTCAGCAACCTCGCCGCGTGCCAGCAAAAAAGCCACAACCATCGATCAAGTTGCCGCCAATTTGAACATACGCGCCGAGGCCAAAGCCGCCGCGCTCGCCGAGGAGGCGCCACCTAGCATTGCTGCTGCCAAAACGCCCGAGCAGCAGCAGCCTGCCAAAATGGAAGCCCAGCAGCAGCAGCAGCAGCAGCAGCCAACAGCAGCAGCAGCAACTACAGCAACAACAGCAACAGTTGCAACGGTTGCAACGGTTACAACAGCAACTGCAACAGCAACACCAACAACTCTGCCGCTGCCGCTGCCTCTACCGCTGCCCTCTTCCGCTGCCAGTGTGACCAGCTTGGAGAGCGCATCCAAGCCGCCCGTACAGATCTCCGCTACCGACACAGCCGTACCGGTGGCAAGTTCCGCTTAGTCACAAGGTAAGTGCCACAAACGATTCTTTAAACACTATTATAAATATTATAGTCTATTATTAAATATATAAACATTTTATTATGTTATTAAATTACATAATAAATAGAATAACAAATATTCATAGTTATCAAGAGATTCTATAACTTTTCAAGAACTTATTTTCGTTAAGAATTGTTTTCATAAATATATTATTTAATTTTCCAAAAACTTAATAAGTAAAATTATAAATAAAATAATAAATATTAACATTAATCTTAAATAAAACTCTTGAATAATAGCCAAAAGAAATTCTATAAAGTTCTAAGAACTCATTTTCCTTAAGTATTATTTTCATCAAAATTGTATTCTAAGTATTATTAATAAATAAAATTAGTAACCATGTTTTTCCCATTTTTTAATGGTACAGGGTAAAATAAAACACAGGATAATTATAAATATAAATATTTATATTTATATTAAACTCAAAATTTCAAAACAAACCCATTAACCATTTTTATTTTATATTTTTATTTTTATTAAAATAAACATGCCTTATAAATGATATTGATACATTTTGATTTATAATCGTACGGATATTTAATCAAATAATAAATACGAAATATTCGTAGTATAAATTAAATATAGCTGATATAATACTTTATTTTTTGCATATTTAAAACTATTTATTTTAAATTGTTTATGGTTTGCTCTTATAATACAATTAGATTTCAAATTAAACCCAAGAATATTTTCTTTTTTATACTCGCACTCAATAATATTCGGTAAAAATAAGGTTAATAATTTTGGGTTAATAGTATATGTAGAAAGAAGAAAACGTGGCAGAACCCACTAAACTATATATATTCTTGATCAGTGCGACGATTTGAGTCGATTCAGCCCTGTCTGTATGTCTGTCTGGGTTTTTGGGAAACTTTAAGTGCTTAAAATGTTCGGAATTTTCAGAATATAGGTAAACACATAATATAATAATTATAATAATATATAAATAAATACACTACGCAGATCAAGATTATTTCAAATGTTGGGTGCCATGCCCTCTTTACGCCCTAATATCTCTTTTGCTTTAAGCAGCTAGCAATGTAGCGAAAGTTTTGTATTAATTTTAGCAAAGAATGAAATTTCTGCTAGGCTGGAAATAACATTTTTGATAGATGTGACGCAAATTTCTTTTGTGATGGAATTAATTTGTTGAATGTTGAAAGTTGAAGCTATGCAACCAATGTGTTTTTGTTAGGTTTAAATGAATTCAGAAATAAATAATATGCAGAATCAGCGTTAATTAATAGGCCTTTCTAACGCACATTTTAATCATGAATTTAAAAGCTGTCAAGTTTTACGATTCGAAAGTTGAAAGAGCGAACATTTTTTGAATGGATTCTGTGGCATTATTTAGCAGCTTCAAATGAGCTAAATTTACAAAATAGAGTTGTCTTTAAATCTCAAGAATTTCAAATATATAGATAAGTTGAAATCTGATAAATAGAAAACAATTATCGCCAGATATGACGACTTTGAACTCAGAGCTGGTTGTCTGGCTTAAATGAGTTTCTGCTTTTGCTGCCTTTTCTCTATGATTGTTTGTTTATCATTGTTGTTAATGTTGTTGTTGCTGTTGTTGTTGCTGTTGTTGGTGTTGTGTCAGGTGTTGTTGCTGCTTAACTTCTAAGCATATTTTTCTTTTTGGCGCGTTTCCCACACTCACCGAAAAAAACACACAACAAAAAAAACTAGAGACTCAACTCAAATTATACAAATTACATTTCGTGTTTTGTACGTTTGCTGTGTTTTTTTTCTTTTTCTTCTTCTGCTGCTTTTTCTGTTTTTCTCTTTTTTTCTTTTTTCTCTTTCGTTTTTCTCAAGTAGTCATTATACACAAATTTACCTCAACTCAACTCAACTCGACGTCAACGTGTGTCTTCTGCGTGGTCGGCTTCCTCTCCCTCCCTCCCTCTCTCCCTCTCACCATCTCTGCTTCTCTCTCTCTTTCTCTTTTAATGCTCTTTTTGCCTATATGCACTCTCAGCGCTTCTCCCTTTCTCCATCGCTCTCTCTTTCTGCTCTCTCTCTCTCTCTCTCTCTCTCTCTCTCTCTCTCTATCTCTATAGTTTTGCCGTTATAATAGCAAAAACAAAAAAAAAGCAACAACTTTGACTTTATTGTTGTGCTTTTTATGCAGTTGCTTTTATTTTCTTGCAGCTTTTCCCCTGGCCTTTTCATCAACAGTCGCAATCGTTCAGCTTCTCTCTGTTTTTCTCTATTTCTCTAGCATTTCTCTAGCTCATTTGGCTGATTTTCTCAGTCACAGCCATTACATCATTTCGTATTTTCATACATGAACAACAATTTTCATTTATAAACTCGTCGCTTGCCGCTTTTAAGTGAAATGTATCCAAGTATTTATAACATGCATTTAATTAAATTTATTTTATTAAATTTTTTAAATTATTTAATGTACGATAATAATTTATTTATTTATTTATTTGATGTATTCAAATTATTTATATATTTAATGCATTTAATTCATTAAGTTATTTGTTGTACTATCTCAAATATGTATTAATTCAATTCATCTAGTTTATTATTTAATTTATTATTTATTTAATGTATTTATTTATTTATTTTATTTATTTGAATTATTTATCCATTTAATGAATAGAATTTATTTATTTATATTATTTTTTTTTATAAATAGTTTTAAATTATATTTTTTTTTATTTTTTATGCCGACTTATAGTAGTCGACAGACGCAATAAAAATACCACTTCAAATAAAACATTAGATGAAATTAAGGGAATTATGTACATTTTATAGAAAATAAAAAACAATCTGGTCTCCAAAATAAAGTAAATATAAATTAAATTTAGAATTTAGAAGGGCGTATAGCTAATGAAATAATTTATTTTAGAAATAGAAATACAAATTAAAAACCATATTAAAATTAAATTAAAGAACTAAATAAAAGTAAAATTAAACTGAATTAATAATCAAATCTTATTTCTTTATTTACTTAATATAAATACAAATACAAATTAAAAACCATATTAAAATTTAATTAAATAACAGAATAAAAGTAAAATTAAATTGAACTACAAATCTTATTTATTTAGTTATTTACTCAATGCAAACAGAAATTAAAATGCAGCATTAAATTTAATAATATCACTAAATTAATATTAATTTTTTTAGAGTTATACTAATTATGTTAAATTAAAAGTACAACTTATTTTGGCATCAAAATGTGAAATCATTTTTAAAAATGTATCTATTTTGCTTGTAATTTTTGCAGCGTTTCTTTGGATGTGCGGCACGCAAATGTATCTGGTGGCGCCTCTAGAGAGTCTGCAGGGCAATGCAAATTGAAGTTGCCCCCGAATGGAGCAGAGTGTAAGCCTTACAGTTTAACCATAAATACCTTCATTAGCAAGCAATATATACATACATACTAACAACTATATATATTCATAAATACATACATACGCACATGCTAAAATATACATATATATGTAGATACAGATACAGATATAGATACAGATACTTGGCACTCGTATGCAAATAATTGTGCAAATATTTGCGCTGGAATTAGTACGCGTCTAAATAAATTATAAATGTTATGGAGCTACGATGTCTGCTGAAACCACAAACAACAACAAAAGCTGACACAAAAATGCGAAATAAATAATTATAAATAACAACAACAACAACAACAACAACATTATTATTGTTGTTGTTGCTGTTGTTGTTGCCTGGCATTGCTAAAATGCGAACGAAAATTAATTATAAAATATCAGCCATAAACAACAGCAACAACAACAGCGCGTACGTGTGTTGTCTACACTGCGCGAAAGCAAAACATTTTACAACCAACTCGAGTCGCACTCCAAATACCCTATGCCAGACACACAATATACCCTGTAACGCAGACAGCTTTTTGTGCATTGCAGCAGACCAATAAAGATATCAAAAAATATTTATTAAACAACAATTAAAATTAAAAATTAATAAAATTAATTATTAAACATACAAATTATTAATTAAAAAAAACAATTAATAATTATTTCACAGCGTAAAATACACAAATTTTGTACCTTTTTTAGTAGCCAAGTGTAAACAACAATTTAGAAATTATAGTTAAATCAAAAGCTTTCCTTTCAAGTGCAGTAAAATATATAGAAATATAGAATATTTGGCATAGTTTTAAATGAACCATATATATTTAACTGGTATTTAATCAAAAACACAACAAATAATAATAAAACACTTGTCTCGTTTATAGCTTTAATACAGGTAATTGAAATCAATTAACAAGACACGCAATCAGCTAGGTATAGTCTATAGTCCCTAGGGTCTAACTGCAGAGGGTATATCAAAAACATCAAAAACAACAAAGAGTTAAAGCTGATAACATTTTTAAAGCACTTCAAATGTTTACACAATTATGGTCAAATTAATAGGCGCACAATTATTAGTTGGGAATTAGTACAAAATAATGCAGTACAGTTTGAAATAAATATCAGAATTTATATAGTAAGCTTTCTTTCATAGACCGATACTAAAATTGAACAGAAATTTGTAGGGTTTATTTAGATTTATTATTGATTTGAGAACTAGATATTTATTTTAAATTTTTTGATACCTCCTCCTATTAATCTACAGACAGCCAATGACATTCTTCATGGATGCTGTAAAGAACATCACGATCGAATGAGAAACAGCAGAGATATGAAACAGACAAATTTATTATTTATAATTGCTTTGACAACTAGATTTTTATTTTAAATTTTTTGATACCTGATTTTGAAGCTACAGACAGCCAATGGCATTCTTTATGGATGCTGTAAAGAACATTACGATCGGATAAGAAACAGCAAAGATATGTAATAGACAAATTGCTCGCCTGTTTATTTATTTAGATTTATTATTGGTTTGACAACTAGATTTGAATTTTCGGTTTTTGATACTCCCCTTCACACGATGCTGTAAAGAACATTACGATCGAATAAGAAACAGCAAAGATATTCAACAGACAAATTGCTTGTTTTAGTTTGCTGTGAACCTATTACATTGACCATAACTGTGTGCGTAGAGTATTGTGCGTGGCTCCGCAATCGAAAACAAATCACATTAGGAATGCATAAATTATGATGAACCTAATGAGAAGCAGAAATCGTGAATCGATCAACTCGATCGGAAGTTCGATTCATTTGCTATGCGACTTTGCTGCTCTTGGGCTCTGGCCAAGTGTGAAATGCGCACTTAGCGCAGTTCGGTTTTTTTTTTGGGCTTTTTGGATATTCAGTTTCAGTTTATGGTGGTGTGAACGGTAGCCAGACACACACACACACACACCCACTGAGCAGGGCAGGGCGTAGAGGAGAGGGCGAGGGGGCGTGGGGCGCACGCACGTTCGTTGAGGCGATAAAATTTTAACGATTTGCGCCGTTTGAGCTGAGCGTGTCAAGCATAAAGATACAAATATATACACAAATAACAAAAGATACAACTAAATATATACACACACACATGCATACATATAAATCAAATACCTATAGCTATACTATAAATATATATAAATATAACTTTATACTGTAGATACTTAGAGTCGTCTTAGTTACGTTCAATTGCAGCACGAACTTTGTACATAAATTCAAATCGAAACGACTTAAAACAAAACAGAAACAGAAAAACCTATAAACAGAAATGACGGCATATTTTTTTTTTATTTTATTTACATTTTTTTAATGCTGCTACCAAAAATAAAAAAAAACTAACAGCAATCGGTTACTTAAGTTTTTGCTGTGCATATCGATATACATATATGTTTATCGATATGTCTTTAGCCGTAAGCCTTTGTTTTACGTTTATTCATTTTCTATTGTTATTTTATTTAAATATATATTTTTTTTGTTATTTAAATATGTACATAATTTATATAGGCTCAATGGCGCAGTTTGTCGTGGCTATCGTTGATTGTCTATCGATAACTTGTTATAAATATTAATAAATATGAAAACAAAAACAACCCTTTACAAGCCAGCTATTGCAACCACCTTTTGTTCCGGAAAAATCCAATGAATATTTACATAAATAGACATGATATTGTGGCCATGGAAACTGTGCATTGGGATCTCAAATTTGGCACTCGAAATTGTTGTAGAAATTCTACTAAGTAAAAAAAAGTCTACGGAATTGTATATTTATTTATATTTTACCATAAGTTGAAACTGGCTAGAAAACTGTGGAAGTCTAAAAACTTTAATTAATTTTAGGTATTTAACTTTTATGTAAGATTTAGTGACCCCACGTTGGGCGCCAAACACAATAATTACTGCAAATGCTTCAAAATAATGCAACAATTGGTATTATGTCTAAGCTGATATTAATGTTTGTTCCCCTAAACGTGTTTCAACTATATATTTGTGCTGAAAATTTAACAGAACCTAAATAAAAAGAATATATGTATATGATGAACATAATATAATCTAATTATTATATATATATTTAGTAATCTGAATGTGTGCACAAGAAAAATGAAAAATAAATATTAGACACATATTATATTATTATTATTATGATTATTATTATAATTGTTAGCAACATTTTTGGGCGCAACTCTCACATGTAATCCACACGAAAATCTAAGTTAAACGATAAATTAGCTGATTTAAAAAACAAAACAAATATATAAAAATAAAAAACAAATACACTCACAAAATAGACACATGCCTTTTTACTTTGCGCGGTTGAAATCAGTGCAAAAAGCAGGGGAACTACCTTCTGGTAAGGTGGGTGTTATGCTGCGGCTGTACAGATACGATAATATAAAGATACAAAGATACGACGCATGAAAACGGATATGAGTATCAAGTTACAGACACCATTAACACCCATGCACAGTGCTGAGCGCGTGTCTATAAAGGAAGGTCTTACTTTAAATGTTGCCTAAAGTTTAGTCTTAAAGTAAGTATGTAGTTTACTTATTAAGCTTAGTTTAAAAAACCTATTAACAGTACTCGAAATTCCTAATTTTTAAGGTCTTATTAGCAATTTCACGCGATATTTTTGCATTTCGGGTGTCTATAAAGGAAGGTCTTACTTTAGATATTGCTTAAAAATTAGTCTTAAAGTAAGTATGTAGTTTACTTATTCAGCACTTTAAATGCACTGAGTTTTAAAAAACCTATTAATAGTACTCGAAATTCCTAATTTTTAAGGTCTTATTAGCAATTTCACACGATATTTTTGCGTTTCAGTGTCTACCAAATAAAATCTCGTGCCTCAACTCGTGTCACGCAGACACACGGCGAGTTAAACCGCCTGTAGAGTGAGAAAAGCGTGTGGAAAAGTGGGGGAAGAGGAAGAGAGAGAGAGAGAGAGAGACAAGTAGGAAGAGCATTGTCCCTGGTAGTCAACGTCGGTTTTTCATTTGAAATTCCAACCCCCGCATTTGAAATTTTGCACACCAAGTGTCAAGGCAAAGCGATGGGCGATGGGCGATGGGCTCTACGGTCTCCCGACCTATGTGGAAAAAGAGAGAGTAGCAGAGAGACGGGAGAGCGGGGCAGAGAGAGAGCCAGCTTTACTTGTTGGCATTGCAGATTTCAACGCTTTTCAAGGATTCAAGCCGAATAGGGGGAGGACAGGGCCGGGTGGAGGACACTTGCCGGAAACATATGGCGGCACGCTAAAACCAAAGTCGTTGTCGTCACAGAAAGAGAGAGAAGGAAAGGGGAAAGGAAGAGAAAGAGAGAGAGAAAGGAAGAGAGGCAAAGCCGCAGCCACAAATACGTAACAACTGGCACGTGCCCGAGCCCGTGGCGTAACCTTCAAGGCAATGACAAGAGCCGGAGCGGAAGGGCGGAACGAAGCGTGGGCGGAGGGCGAGGGCGAGGGCAAGGGCGCTTGTGGAGAGTGGGGAGTAAAGAGCGGAGAGTGGAGAAAGCGGGCAGCGCTGAAAGGCGAAGACAAAGCGAATTGTGGGTGTAGTTGGCTGCACTCAGAGAAACAGAAAATTTTCTTCTGGCAAATATAGATCTTAAATAATGCTTAAGTGAAATAGGAAAAGAAAATTGAATAAATTCAAATAAATTAAAATTCAAATATTAAGTGCAAGTAGTGCTTAAATTAAGCACAAAACGTCACTCATTTTAAGCTTAAAGTTTGTTAAAAATAAAACTAAGCTGAATGTTAAATTTGGTCTAGGAAAACACAATTTACTTTAGCGCTGCTTGAACTTGAACACCGGAAACGCTTGAAGCAAGCTGGAAAACTTCCGATTTTTCTCTCAGTGTGTTGGTGTGCGTTTGTATCTGTGTGTGCCTGTAGCTACTTGTTGTGCTTTATTTGTTTGTCGTACTTTTATTAAAAACGAACGCTACTTAATCAGCAGCAAAATGTCGCACTTTACGACACACACACACAGACACACAGACAAAACACACAGATACTGGAGTTTGTAGGGGAGAGAGGGGGGAGATGGGGGGAGGTGGGGGAAGGGGAGACTCAGTCGCAATGCGAAAAAATAAAAATTCAACGAACTTATCAGCTTTTGTCGCTGTTGTTGGCTTTTTTTTTTTTTTGCTTCATCCGGCCTTCAGCGCTGCCTACCTTCTCCTGCCCCTTCCCTCCCCTCCACCCCCTTTGCCCCCTTCAAGCAAAAGACAGCTTTGTAGCTGCTGATAAATAGCATTTAACTTGGCTCGTTCTACTTGCGATTACTCGCAGTATTTTACGATGATTGTTGTTGTTGTTGTTGTTGTTGTTGTTGGTGTTTGGAACGTGCGCAGCTTTTGCGATTTGCGATTGGTAAATTGGGTAATTGAAAACACTTAAACGTTATGATTTATTATCTATCTATATAGTTATTATACGCCTGTTATATGTGTAGCTGACATAGCGAAACCCCACGCTCTACAGCTTACAACTAAAAAAAAAAAACTTGTACATTTTTTACAATGCAAAAAGTTGCGCATTTTAATGGCAAATATGTAAAATATGGAATTTGGGCTGTGCTAGGTTTGTGGAAATGCTTGCCATACCTAGCAGTTAGCTATTTAAGTAGCTAACTTAGCTAAAAAAAAAGTCAGATCTGCGCAAAAGTTCCAAATTTAGTAATATATCTTCCTAAATTGTTCAAATTCCGTAAATCTGCACTTGGAGCTATCATTTCTGGTGTATATACAACTTAATTCTCTACTAAACTATGCTAAAAATTTCATTAAAATTGCTTAAGAAACACAAAAGTTATGCAAGTTTTAAATTGGCTTAAATTCTTTTGAGGCTCTTTCGGCTTGTTCTACGTTGTTCTACACTGTCAAGCAATCACTACTGCAGCCTTTTGCGACCGTTTGCTGTAAGCTGTTTGTGTTATCTGTGAGGTTATTAAAATTGCATCAATCATATGTATTACTTTTTATATACAGTCTAACATTTGCACTCCAGCTTTGATTGATGTTTTTTGCAGGTTCGCAATGTGCAAATAACGACAGAAATACAGTCGTAGCTGCAATATTTGCACTACGATTTTGTAACAATTTTACAGTGGAGCTTTTGTGGCTTTAAATGGCCATAAATAAAAGGCAGCCAGTCAATAAAATTCTGCCAGTTTTGAGCTTTTATTATGCAAAAGGTAAATCAATAAATGCAAGTCAAAATGCCAGACCTGATTGCACAAGCAAAAAAACAGTTCAGACAGAGAATAATTTAATTATACACTCAAACGCAGTTAATTCGAAAGAAATGTGACCTATAAAGTGCTCCAAAACTCGCCAGGAAATATTTAATAGTCTGTCAGTAAATTCACTAAAGTTTAATGTATCTTTTCAGCTTACAACGCCATCTAAACAAATCACAAATATTCTCTAAAGCTCTAAGGTTATCAGATCAATGGGTAAGTATTTTACTCTGTACTTTAAAGGGTCTAAGAGGTTTATTTTTGATAGCGCTTGGTATGCTTTAATTGATGCAAAATTGGAACTAATTCAAAGATAAACAAATTTACTGGCACCAAGAAGTTTGTTAACATACTATTCCAAGACTTAGAATCGTTAGCTGTATCTAAATTTACAAAATAAAACTAAACTAGACTTGAAAAGTTGAATAAGTTTATAATTATAGATCCTACAGTTATTGAAGATTTATAAGGTATCGTTAGCTGTTTCTAAATTGTCAAATAAAACTAATTATATAGACTTGTAAGGCTGAATAAGTTTCTTATTATAGATCCTACTGTTATTGAAGAAGTACATATATAGAACTTTAGCCTACAATTTCTTCAGCTTAACGTAATCTTTATTTGTATAATTATACTACCAATCAATGCTCAAGTTTTCCCATATATATTCCACACAATTTTCTTTTAAAATTTCTTGGCTTAAGTACACACTTTTTCTCAAATTAATGTCTCATTAAATGCAATAATTTTTAAAGTGCCTAACTTGTATTTATCACTTCATAAGGAAGTATTTCTCAGGTTTATTAAGTTGTGAAACTGCAGCTTTAGCAAATGTATAAACTTAAATCTTTGTACATCTGTATAAATGCCTCTGGGCTTTTGGGATTTTTGTTGTTCTATGGCCACAAAAACTATTTCTACTTCTGCTTAGCCTGGCAAAGTTTTGGTCTTTGCCAAGCCAAAGTGAAAAACAAAAAGAAAAAGAAAAACACAAAAAATGGTCGAAATTCCTGTTTGTTGAAGCATGAACAAAGTACAAGATTTGCTTCATAAGACCCATTTAAAGCTTCAGCTTTGTCTGCTTTTATTTGCATTAAAAGATGCTAAGAGTATCACATTTTTGCATATATTTTTTGAATGAAAGCAGGGTCTCAACATTAAATATATTAAATGTTTAAATTTTTTTTATTTTTGGTAAGTTTTTTTTATCTAGAAAGTTAACACTTTTAATGGTATATCTTTCAAGAACAATTTTCCTTTATCAAAAGGTATATATGATAAATACCAAAACACTTCATCTATTCATTTCGAAGATATATAGTATCTTATCAAATATTATATTTATATAGTGAATTTTTAGACCCTGTAATTTAAAAAAGAAAAAGGGTCTACTAATTTAGTACAAATGACAGCTGTGTGTAACATCCAAAAGAAAGTGTGGTAGAACCCACAAAGTATATATTTTTTAACTCAGTACGACGAGCTGAGCTGATATAGCCATGTCCGTCTGTCCGTCCGTATGAAAACCCAGATCTCAGCAACTACAAGAGTTAGAGATACCATTTTCGGTATATAGGTTCTCCCATGCTGTACGCTGATCAAGTTTGTTTTAGATTTTTGATATCTCTCCCCATTCATCCGCTTACTGCGAAAAAAAAAGCAGCCAACGAGATCTTGAAAACTAGAAGAGCTAGCAAATTTTTTGGTATTTGGGTTCTTCTATGCAGCAGTTACATAAAATATGTTTAAGTTTTTGATAACTCTTCACATTAGACCGCAAATTAAAAAACAATTTAGCAACAGTTTTCGGTTTTAAAACTATAGTTTTAATGGGAAAGATACGAGATTTGGCAAGTACGTAGTCTATGGTCTTCTCCATAAATGCTGTAAATTGCATTACGATCGGATAAGAAACAGCAAAGAAAACACAATGTACTGGGTTTACTACAGTCAGTTACGCTCGACTGTAGCTCGGTTGTTAAAACGTAGTGTTAAAATAACATACGTAGAACTTCTCAAACTCACTTCAACGTGTAAACTATCGCCAACTTTAGCTACATTTCAGATTTTCATTCTTCATATAAATAATTGCATATTTAAACAGAAGTTTGTAGTTTCCTGAAGTAACTTCAACGTGTAAGTCCCCAACTACTTTTTGGCTTTCCGCAAATGCTGAAAATGAAAAGTCCCACAAAAACGTGCACAATTTTGTACAAATTTGATGGAGATCGGTTATGCGTGATAAGCGCAAAATGCTTGCATAATCTGTGGCAAATCGAAGTACTCAGACTCCAGTATTCGCTGCACTCACTGTACTCACTGTATTCGCTCTGAGGCATTCAGTATTCACTGTGCAGTATTCGTTTGGCAATTTTGCAATTTCGCATCACGTTCCATTGCACGCTTCAACTTTGAACCCGTTTGCGGTTGTTGTTGTTTTTTATTTTTATTTTTTTTTTAATATTTTCTTTTTTTAGCGCTTAAAACTAATGAGCGAGCGAGAAAGAGCGGGTGTGTGTGAGTGTGTGTGTGGGTGTGTGAGTTAAAAGCAACAAAATGAGCGTTAACCAAGCGAATCCTCAGCACGTTTTTTGTTGGAGTCGCGGGCGTTCAAGGTGTGTCCCTGGCCCCGTCGCAAGCCATAATATGCCACAGCACGCACACACACACACATGCACAACAAACAAACAAACACACACACACACACACATACGTGACACGCAAAGCGAATTCGATTTGCGCTCTTTCTTTCGCTCGCTCTCGCGCCGTGGCAATTTGCCATTTTGAACCGAACGTAGGAGCCAGAATTTTGCGGCTTCATTGGATGTGCATGCCAAAGGCAGGCGCAGTTTATGGGGATGCAAGGCGACTGTAGGGAAAGGGCAGGGGGCAGAGTGGCAGGGGGGGCAGGCAGCAGGGAGCTGAGAGACCGAGGGTAGCAGCTGCGTTTGGCTTTTGGCCTTTGGCAAAGGCAATTGTTCAGCTGCAGACTCTGAGTTGAGTCGCTGAGGCAACTGAGAGTGTCTGTATCTGTGGGTGTATCTATGTATATGTATATCTATATATATATATATATATACATGTATATCCCACTCTTTGTACTGACTGACTGACTAACTGCATGACTGATAACGCCCAGCTCAAGCAGCAAGCGCTGAATGGCTAACGAAAATCTGAAAATTTGCAAAATACTACCTTAAAGATATTAATCAAGCAGCGATTTGTCATAAATCAAATGCAAATTTATTCCAAATCATCCAATAGGCTTACCAATTAATGTATAATTATTACATAATATATTGCATAAAAAATAATTTGCAATTACCTGAGTTACCCATCTAGAATTAGGCAGAGGTCTAATGTAAATTTTATATATATAATATATAATATATTTTCAATTATTTATTTGATTTGATTTTGTCATAGGGGGATGATCACTACTTGAACTTTGAATGCGCATAACTTTACCGAAACTGAACCAATTTTTAAACGGCATATATTTGTATACCCTGAAAAATGTGAAAAACATGGTTAATAACTTTGGGAGAATCCAGCCAGAAGATGGCGTGACAGACCTTATAATATATATAATTTTGATCAGAAAGACGGGCTGAATCGATTTAGCCCTGTCTGTCTGTTGATTTCAGCAACTATAAGGTTGCTTTCGGTAGATATATTCAATATACAGATCAAGTTTATTTCAAATCTTTGATGCGTCGCCCCCATTACGTTCAATATCTATAAAACCCACAATATCGTATTCTTGAACATAACAATTTGTATGTATCAAGTATAATATTTAACATAGAATGTTGTTATTAGGAAAATATACTCTCTTCTATGATATTTAGCTATCCTGAAAAGCGCATTGAAATCGGTTAATAAACACAAGAGTTATTAATAACACAATATTGCAGGTATTGCATCGCTCACATTCTAGCAGCGCGGCCATTAAAGTAAGAAGAGGAAGCATTGCCGCTTCGCCTCGTGTGACAGTTACAGGGAATTCTACAGTTGGGCCTGTCCGACTGATCTGTCCGTCCAAATTTATTATGGGACTTTCATTCCATCCACAGCTTGCGCTGCGTGCTCGACCGGACAGACAGACGGACATGGCTGAAACCACTTGATTTCTGGTCATGATCCTGAATATATATGCCTATTCTTGCCTATTACGTTACTAAAATCCCTTTAAATTGGTCAAATGTGTATATCTGTAATCAAAGATATTTCTGTATCTGTGGTTTTGCTGCACTAGAAGCGCTGCAACTGTCAGTGGCATGTGTGGCATGTGGCAAGCTCGTCTGTAGGCGTAGCTCAAATCAAAGTTATACAGCCGCTGCAGGGGTATTCGAGTTAATCGAATAATAAGTTGGCAACACACACACACACACACACACACACACACTCACACACACAGACAGCGACTGTACCTGTTGTGGCATGGCATCGAGGTCGAGACATGACCAATTGGCGTGTTTTTTCACATATTTCGCTTCGCTGGAATGGAAGATGATAGCCTTTGCCTCAGTCTCAGCCTCCGAGTTTGCCTTGTTATGTTGTTTCTGCCTCTTCTCCACACTTCTTCCACTTCTTCTCTTTGCTTTTTATCTGGCAATTGCCTTGGCTTTTTGTTTTATTGCTGGAGCTCATCAAAAAAATGCGCTGTGCACTCATTTGTGAAGTGCGACGCGTGAGAAAAGACACAACTCGGTACTTCCCTTTCCTTTTTCTTCATTCGCTTCATCCGCTTTTTGTTATTTTTCTCTCTCCCTCTCTCTCTCTTTCTCTCTCTCTCTTTCTGTGCCCCATCATCATCAATTTTGCCGCTGTGCTACTTGAAAGCGTTGCGCGGAGTTCCTCAAATTCATTTCTAATTGATTCCAAATTGCTTTCAATTGTGCCACAATGCAACCGCGAGGCAAGACGGTGCTGCTGCTGCCGTACCGGTTAAAGGGTACCGCCCGGGCATGCTCTGGTACTGCCCTCGTTTGCTCGTCAAAATTTCAAGTGAAAAGATTTCAGATATGCCTACATCGGAGCATATTTAACCCCATTGCCATGTCATCTATTTATATCACTTGAGTCTAGGCATTCAATTGGGCCAGCACCCTAATATATGCGGTATACCCCTTAAGATCTATAAGTTCATTTATTAGTACATTAAATCCAGTAAATCAATTAATATTAAAGATAGAGTTCAATCAACCATAATATGTCTCATATAAACAACCTAAAAGCATAAAAATTAAGCTGTTAACTGCAGAGAGCTGAAATTCCTTAAAAAAATTGATGAAATAGAACTTATCATCGTTGAATAATTTAGATTTTCATAGGTTATGCTATAAAATTACTAATTCTGACTTACTTGGCATCATTTATTTTGCATATTTCAAAGCGAATATATTACATATTCTTCGTATAATCCCCAAAATGGCTAAATAGCGCATTTTAAAGGCTATGATTACCAAATTCACCCCAGAAGTAGTGGAATACTTACTTAAACTATATTGAAATTTTGATGAAAATCACCTGCAAAATTCAGCAGTTATGCAAGTAACAAAATAAAGCAAAATAATGCAGTTTCTACGTTTGCCGTATCTCAAACAAGTGCATAAAATACTTGGATTGTGTAGTAGTTGTTTCGAATGTTTATTAACTTCTGATTCATATATGGTGTTATATAGAGATTAACCATAAACTATACAACTTCCGCTGATTACTTTTTGCTGATTTTATGCATCGGTTTTTTTTTCATTGATTAAAAATGTGCAATTTCCGTTTCGATAGGTAAGTAACACCTTTCCGCTGCACTTAGCTTACAATTAGGTTTATAAAGGCCTAATAAACAATTTACTTCAGTTTTTATGACAGAGTCTAGATAGTTATATAGTATATCACTAGCTTTTTATGACAGCTCATAGCAAAAAAGTTTGTTTTTATGAAGAAATTTTAAGATTGCATTTATTCTAGTAAATTTCTGTGATGGTTTTATGCTTCTGAAACCTTTTAGAGCTATGCAAACTATCTATAAATGAGTTCATTTAATATACATAGTTTGTATTTGCACACATGTGCACAGAGGCTTAGAGAGCTTATGAGTTAAAGGGGGTACTTGCTGTGAGATATATTAAAGTAGGAAAGCAATATTTAGAAAACTATTGAAAACATCATCAGTAATTAGAAGTAATTATAGTCCGTTATTAAGCGATAAAGCTGAAATTCTTAGCTTAAATTTCAAGAATACTTGGTAAAATTAAGGCCAAATATAAAGCATGTATCTTTAAATTTGCAGTATATAGAGCGCTTTAAAATATGTACGGATAAACCACAGCAAAAATAGGGGCCTATAAGTCAACATGTTGTTTCTAGAAAGAAAATAACTAAACTATGTAATCTGCAAACGTCTATAAAAATAATTATAGCAATTTTGCAGTCAAACGCCATTGTTAGGCGTTAAATAGGGTGTTTTGTTTGACCTGCCCGCCCCCCTTTGGGCGACGCCCCTGCGCGGCATAAAACTAAAAGATTGAACTTGCAATTTAGCGTCGACAAGGGCATCATAAATAAACAATAAATTTGAAAGCATTTTTCTCTCGCTTATTGTGTGAACAGGAACACATTTTGGGAGCACATGAAAAAAAGTTTACACTAGAATTTTCCGACTGTACGAAATATACCCCATTTGCTAGCTGACAAGCGATAAATTCGTATGAACAAATTGAAAGCGCTCTATTGTCGATGTTTCTCTCTATGTCTGTGTGTGTGTCGATTGTATATAGTATGTATAATGTTATTTATCGTCGTCGTTGTTGTATTTTTCATGACTGACTGACAGCAATTTTAAATTGCAGCGCACGGCGCCAAAAATGGAGCACATTTTTTTATTTAGCTGCTTTTTTATACCCTGTATGCATAAAAGTGGGTTTATTGACTTTGCTGTCTATATTATAGCAAAGATCCCAGCAACTACAAGAGCTACAGCAACTAAATTGGAAATTTAGATGGCTGCATACCATATGCATTTAAAATTTAGTTCAAATATTGCATGCCACGCCCAATGCGCCCATAAAACTATAAATACTGCGTAACTTGTTTAGTTTAAAATCTGAAAGCTTGATATTTAGCATATATGCTGTTTGACATCTTATAAGTCTATGTTATGAAGCTTAATCAAATAGATTAATAAACACAAAAGTTATTGAAGAAATAACTTATTATATTGTATGCTCTATCTCGCTTGCACTTTAGCAGAGGCATTGCTGTAATGCAGGCTGCAGGGTATTCAGCAGTCGGTTGTGTGCGACTGAACGGCTGCGTCCTTACTGGTTTTATAGTACAAAATTTCAAGTATTCACAGCTCAAGGTTTGCATACACAAACATACACACACACACACTCACATAGACATAGACCGTATACCGCTCTAACTCTGCTCTCACCCCTTGGCATGCAGACATTTTATTTTTGTTGTTGCTGCAAAAGTTTTTGCTGCCGCTGTCGCTGCTGCTGCTGCTGCTGCTGTTTCGCTGCCCGCGTCAACTACAGCGCCATTTGTCATGTGTCGACGTCGCAGCGTCGCTGGTTTTTATTTGCTCTCTGCCACCCACCCCCGCCTGCCGCCCCTGCCAGTCGCTCGCCTGCCACCGCCCCTTTGCCACATTCATCACGCGAGTTGTTTAGTTCGTTACTTTTTTGCCACTATTCCTTTGCACTGTGCTTTACTGAAGTTTTTGCCTCCCTTCTTTCCGCGCTAAAAACTTCTTTTCCCCCAATCTTGGCGCAAAGTACACACACACACACACACACTCTCACACACACATGCATATTCATGCTGGCCAGTGTTGCCAGAAATAGCCAGATTTTAATTACAAAATATTATCAAAAACATCCTTAAATAAATAAAAGAAATAAATATACAAACAATAATAATAATAATAATAATTATGTATTTAGAACAATTAAAATAAATATAAATTTTAAAAAAGATTTTCGATAAGCATAAATAGAATTCTGAAATTATAATAAATGAATAATACAAAATAATTAAATATAGAATATTAAAAAATATGTATACTTTTATACATATTTGCAAAAATAGACATACGACAATCACAAAACTGATTTTTTTTGGTGAAACTATAAAATAGTTTTACTATATTTATTTTTATGGTATACTCTTACTGTAATGTAGTAATTTGGACTATAGTGAAGTATAATAATTTCATTATATACTACATACAAGTGAATATATTTATTCGTATTAAATAGGGTTTCACAAAATTGAATTCTGAAACTAAATCTTGAATAAATATAAAAATTTGAGCAAAATAAATGCAAAAAATAAAAATAACATAACGGTATATTTTCAAATACTTTATTTACAATTATACATAAATAGAATGCTGCAATTAATTTTTAAAATAAATAGAAACAAATAAATATGTAAATGCGCAAGATATATATAATAAAAATGGATTAAAATAAATATATATTTTCGAATAGATTTATGTTTTTGGAATTCTGAAGCCAGTTAAATTGGCAAAGCTGCTCAGTGTCTATTTATGCTATAAGATATTATGTTATTTTGAATTTTGTATATGGATATTAATGTTATTTAATTTTATGCAATTTTATTTTATTTTTTAAGTTTACTGACAGCTAGTTTTCAAACATTTTATTATTTTATAATTTCTGGCAACTCTGTCGCTGACGTTGGCAACTTTTGTTGCTTTTGGCTCAGCTTCTTTTTCAACTGCTCTTCTTCTTCACCAACGCCCGCTCGGCCCACTCTCACCCGCTCTCTTTGCCGCGCTCTCTCTCTCCCTCTTTCTCTTTGGCGCCCACTCTCTAAAGCCGAGTGGCTTTGCAGTTCGTGCACCGCTTCGGCTACGGTTCGTGTGTAGAGATAGCGTGGAGCGCATGGGGCGGGCGGAATGGGCGGCGTGTTTGTGTGTGTGTGTGTCTGTGTAAAGTTCAGTCTGGGTCCAACGGTCTGCTTACTTTATTTTCACATTTTTCCTCTCTCTCTCTGTCTCTCTCCCGCTCTCTCCCCCCACTCCTCCTCAGTCGATTGTGCTTGTGCGTTGCGAAAAATTCATTTTAAATTTCATGGAAAATCGTTTTAATTATATTCCAGCATTTTCGTATAATTTTTGTTGCCAAAGTTGGAGCTTCGGCGAAAAAAAACTTTTCGCAGCTTTTTCGAAATTTGCATATTGCGTTAAGCAGCATTTGATGAAGTCAAATGAATAACGCTAAGTGTGAATCTAATTAGCGCTAAATTCGTTTTAATTACGATTGTTAATTAGACGCAATTACCATTTACCATTTACCACTCACAACTGGACAGAAATTGCGCAAGTTTTTTTTGCTTTCTTTGTGCCTGAGTTTGATTGATTTTAAAATGGCGTCATAACAATCAGACACATGCGAGCCTTGTCCTCTGTCCGACCTTGACAGCTATTTGATGACTCCGAGGCACCTGAGGCATCCGAGGCAGACGAGGCACCCTGTGGTGCAAGGTGCGCCAATTTGATTGGCATTCATGGCAGCATTCGCTATGAATTTGCATCAGCTTCTCAGCTGCAGCTGCTGCTTCTTCTTCTTCTTCTTCGTCAGCTTCAGCTACTGCGAACAGGAAATTCAATTACGCCATTTGCCGTTGGCCTCTCTTACGAAAAGCCGGGAAAATTACGTAAGCCGTGCGTCACTTCAACCTTTTGACGTACCTTTAAGTTTTTCATCACAAGTCAAAACATTTATTTGCGCAATCTGCAAACTCATCTCATAATTTATGCCAATAAAGTTAGGAAGACAGCTTACGGTAGTAATGGGCATTGTAAGGGCCCATCTGGGGACCCTCTGGTTCAGTACCAGACCCAAATAAACTCAAAATCACATAAAATATGTACGTATCAGTAGCTAAATTTATTTTTTCCCGAATATATATTTTACTTATTTATATATAAATTTTTATTTGTTTATTTCTACTTTAAAATATCAATCAGGCTTTACTTATTACATTGTAATCCACTTTTAGCAGTTATTAAATTTCTCCCAAATTTGTTTTTGCTAAAATGCCATTTATAATTGGCTTAAGCCCATCAAACGTGTACAAACGTTATGTTACAGACGGCTCTTCATTAAATTTATAATTGAATTTATTAAGCGCGTATATCTAACGTGCATAAAATGCGTTAACTTAACACATAGGGGTTAAATTTTACATACAGCGTCTAGCATGGAATTTATCCTTTCATGAATTTCTGTGTAGAATATTGTTTAATCCAATCACAGCAAAATTCTATGCCGAGCGTTGTTTATGATATACAAATTCAGCTTGAATTTACATTATTATTCTGTTGAAAACTATGAAAAGAAATTTAGATGGGCCTGACTGTATAATATCCTGTACCCTTTATTTTAAAAATAATGTTATAAAACTGTCACACGAAGCGTAACGGCAATGCTTCTTCTTTTAACTTTTTTATGTGTGCCAGCTTTAATGGCTGTGCTGCTAAGAGCAAGCGAGGCAACATCTGTAATATTGTGCCGTTAATAACTTCTGTATTTATTAACCGATTTAAATGCGCTTTTCACGATAGTTATATATAATAGAAGAGATTATATATTCCGAATAAACACGTTCTATGTTCAATATTACGCTTGTTACGAGTTTATGTCGACTTTATTGATATTGGGAGTAATGGGGACGTGGCATCGAAGATTTGAAATAAACTTGATCTGCGTATTGAATACATCTACCGATAGCAACCAAAACGACTTCTCCAGATCTTAAAGTTGCTGAAATCGACGCGTTCAAACAGATGGACAGACAGACAGTAAAAAGTAAAATTTATAATACGGAGAATAGGGAAATATAAATAAGACTATGGGTGTTTGAACGTGGAAATTGCAATATGTCTAAAAACTCAGCAAATGCCAAGTAAAAGCTCTTGCGTTAAACACACATTGGGCGCCATATATGCCAAAATGGCGCCCAATGTTACATCGGAATTCTTCAAAATTACACTCTTCTATTATTTTGCTTGTTATATAAATTTTTTTTAGTTATAATTCTTCAATTCAGATCATTCAAATCAGTTTTAACGGATGCCCGGCATAAAATTCATAAAACTTATAAGCGAGAAACCAAAATTCTGGCCTCTACAACTTGATATCATATTTCTTTGCACATAACTCTTCGAACTCAAACAATTTCAACTTTTTTCGACATTTCAAAGTTCTATTAAGTTTCAGCATAACAACATTTGGCACCCGAAATGTGTACAACATTTTGTGGAATATTGAGATGACATAAACGAGCAAAAGCAACAAACGAGGAAGCAAATGAAAACGAAAACCAGCTGCGGCCATTTTGAGATATTTTATTGCCCATAAGTCTTGAGTTATGACAAATATAGAAACTGAAAGAGGCATTAAATTTTGGCGACAGCCCGAACAATATCCATAAACTCGAAACGCCTAAACTTTATATGCACGACAAGTTCTAGAGGCCTTCAATGAGTGCACACAAATACAAATATAAATTTATATAGATATATATACATATAAGTCAAGTAAAAATTCTATAGCTTTGCCAACAACAGCCTTATAAGCCGAGATGAATGTATAAGGCGCGTGTGTGCTCATTACAGACTTGAACTTGAATGCTCACAAATTTTATACTATAATTTAGACAAATATACTACTATATAGACATATATATGTTTATATATATACTCTCTTTATAGACTTCACGCTGTGTCCGAGGTGCTAATTAGTAGTCTCTCAGCTACGAAATGCTGTAGACGCAACATGGTTCTGATTTTAAACATGAACCAGTAAGGACGGAGCTACAGTCGGACGTAACCGACTGTAGGAGACCCTGTACTTTGTGTTTTCTTCGCTGTTTCTTATCCGATCGTAATGTAATTCACAGCATCGGTGGAGATTGTCATAGACTACGTACATGCCATATACTAAATCATTAGCTTTAGAACTGTACCTTTTAAACTAAAATTTGTTGCTAAATTGGTTTTTCGGTTAGCGGAGGCAAGAGAGGAGTTATCAAAAAACCCAAACAAACTTGATCTGATTGCTGTATAGCAGAACCTAAATACCAAAAAATTGTATTTCTAGCTCTTATAGTCTGCAAGATCTAAGTGGTTTCTTTGTCTGATCTATCTTCGCTGTTTTTTTTACCGTTCGTAATGTAATTCACAGCATTGATGGATAATGCCATAGGCTGGGTACATGGCAAATCCCAAGTCTATAGCTTTTAAACTGTGGCTGTAGTGGCACTAACAAACATTTATAAGAAAAATGTCTGTTACATAACTTCTCTGTTTCTTGTCCGTTTGTAATGTAATTCACAGCATCGATGGATAATTCAATAGGCTACGTGAATTTAAAATTACAAGTCTGTAGCTTTGTTATTGTGGCTGCAGTGGCACATACATGCATTTTGAAAAAAATTGTCTCTTGCATATCTTTGCTATTTCCAATTCAAATCATAAATAAATTAATAGCATCGGTGGAGAATACCTTAGGCTACGTACATGCCAAATTACAAGTTTGTAGCGCTATTATTGTGGCTGCTGTGACGTTTATAGTTTTCGAGATTTTTGAGGTAGGTGTAGATTTTTGATGATTCGCGGATGAAGGAGGCGAGATTTCAAAAGTTTGAAACAAACTTGATATGCTTGCATTAGCTGACTATCTAAATCCGGAAAGGTTGTGTCTTTAGCTCTTATAGTTGCTGAGATCTAGGTGTTCATACGGACAGACGGACAGACGGACAGACGGACAGACACACAGACGGACAGACGGACGGACGGACAGACGGACATGGCTATATCAACTCAGCTCGTCGTCCTGAGTCAGAATATATATACATTGTGGGGTCTACCACGCTTCCTTCTGCCTGTTACGATACATGCTGTCATTTGCACTAAATTAATAGACCCTTTTGACTTTTTTAAAGTACAGGGTCTAATAAAATTTATCACCAACTTTTCAAAACCAGATAATCCAGATATACTTGTACATAACTGCTGCAAAATTAAATTGGTAACAGAATTTAAACTAATTTATCGTTGATAAACAAACTAATTTGTATCGAATAATATCTGATATTATCTGATCAGCTAAAAAGACTGTATGTAGAATCAGAAATCTAGCAGTAATCGTGAAATATTGTTTCTTTAATAACTTTGGTTTTAATCAAGAAAATCTATACTTAGTGAGGTCTGCCACGCCTACTTCTGCCAGCAATGTTTGCACAAAGTTATTAACCCTGTTTTTACCCATTTTAAATTGGCAAAGGGTATATAAAAGGAGAACTGAATAGAATGGAAAATTGAATATCATTGTCACTCTCTAAATTTAAATAATTAAATGCTCTAAAAAGCTACTACTACTACTTCTCCATATTTGAATAGTTTTAACTGTTACGATTTTAATGTTTTTAAGATCCAAAACTATAATTAAATAGAGAAATTCGTAATATTCAAGATACTTAAGCGTATGAAGACTCTTTTAATCTAAGATTAACTGTTATACAGAGCGAATTAATAAACTTATATTTAATAAATAAACGAAAACTTAATAAATAAATTTATACTTTTAATAGTTAAATAATTCTAAATAAATTAGTTTAATTGTAAATAATTTAGTTTAATTAGTTATTTATCTGCTGTTATAGGCTAAGTTTTTGTAATATCTGCTGCTTTAAGCCATATTTTTGGTGTCATTTTGTACGCATTTAACTGTCCAAAAGCTCGCCAGCTGTCGCATAAGTTAATATCTTAACTTTCACCTAGTGGTATAGTGTCTGGTAAGGTGTTGTATATGGCTAATAACACCTGTAAATATATATATCCAATATAGCACTTAACACGTATGGACAATTGGCCGTAGAGTGCATGATTTTAACACAACTAGGGAAATATTTTGACAATTGCTACGTATAAATATAGATGTTGGTTGGGTCTATATATACGTAGTGTATATAGATGTTGTATTATTGGTATTATTGGATAATGTGGGGACATAAAAAGCGGCAATCGGCACGTTTCAACTGTACGAAGCGCAGCTTTTTTACAACAGACAATTTGAGGAGACGCCACGGTTGGAAGTTAACCATAAAATGGCGGCGACAGCGCAGATTAAGCTGTGTGCCCGGGCACGGTGGCAACTCTGGCCAGCGAGATAAAAATGCCATAAAAATGCCGCTCGCCCGCAGGTAAAACACGCAGCGTCGACCGACAAAGTCAAACAACAAGAACAAACAGAAAAACAAAAACAAAAAAAAAGAGGGAAAAAAACCCAAACGATAAGGCTGCATTCGTCCATTCATTCAGACACTCATATGCGTTTATTCACGTTATTCATGCGGACAGTCAGGTAGGACGGACACGAGGGACGGACAGACTTGTGGGTGGGCTCTGAGCCGACGTGTTGTTAAGCGGCATTCAAACGAAATGAAGCATGTTAAGAAACGTATAAAACGAGCACCAAATGTGGCATTCAATAAAAAAATGAACAAAAAATGAACAAAAAAAAAACAGAACTAAGAAGAATATTACTCTTTTTTGTATACTCCTCTCTCTTCTCATTCGCAGCCGGTAGGATTCGAACCTACGCTCCCAGAGGGAATCTGATTTCTAGTCAGACGCCTTAACCGCTCGGCCACGACTGCTCTTGCCCCAGCAGCGTTTAGTAAGCGTCTTGTGTTCACGCTCCGCAAACCCGCTCCGCAACTACAACTACAACGCCGGCAGCGACGCCGACAGCGAAGTCAGCGCCAGCTAAAAATAAAAGCAGCGAGCGCCGAGTGTGGAAATTGTTGCTGCTTTTTGCATTTGCTTTTTGCCTTGTTTCTCTTGAGACGTTGCGTCGTCGCCTCGCACTAGCCAGATAAGATACTTTTTAGACTTTAAGGCTTTGCATGTAATAACAAGAGCAGCGAACGAGCAATACTGACCATCGAATACCCTGCAAAATATTTACAAGCAATTGAAAATAAATATACCAACAATTGTACAAATAAATAACATTTGAGTAAAATATACCAAATAAATAAAATAAATAAATAAAATAAATAAATATATAAAATAAATAAAGCTCAAATTTCAGTTGCTGTAATTTAAATAAATATGAAATATTTTAAAAAACTAAATAATACCCTATAATTTAACTGTAAACAAAAACATTTAACAATTTTTTTTGAGAACAATTAATATACAAAAAATTTTATCAAAAATTATTTAACAAATTTTAAAATGTAAAATGTTGAATATTTTTAAAAATGTAAGTTTAAAACGCATTTAGCACTTTTAACACCCTATACATTTTACATATCCAGCTTCCATAATAGATTACAACAGTTTTAAGCCTAACTTTTATTTTTAATACCCGGTTTTTATCAAATTTTCAGCGCAGTTAAAAAATGTACTATATTTTGCGCACTGTAAATATTAGCTGCACAGCTGTAAAACGTGATTATTTAGGGGTTTTTATATAAAAAATATATATTCCGACTAAAATAACATAAGCTGCTCTATTGTTACAAAATTTAATGGCGCTAGCTGCTGAGATATAAGAATTTGTACTAATTATACCCTGTACCCATTTAAAAATGGGAAATACAGGGGTATTGATTCTAAGAATTTATACAAATTCTTGTATTCATACATTTAAAGTCAATATTAAATTTACACATGCGGTTTCTTATCGATCTCGATTTCTTTTGTAACGTATTTTCTTGCACTTAATATACCCCATTTTTCGCAAGTCCAGGGCATCGTTATAAAAAAAACTTATTTACGCTTTGCTCGCTGTTTTTAGTTGTTTGTGTGTTTGCCTTAGTTTCGTTTCGTTTCACTTTGTATTATTTTATTTTTTGTTTTTTGGTTTTTTGGCATTTTCATTTCCATTGTTCTCTCGCTGTTCGTTTTGCTGCTGTGCTTTATCTGCTGTCTCTTCTGCCTCTTCTGCCTTGCTTTAGTTTAGTATTTATTGCTGTGGGTTTCGCGCAAAAATGCGTAGCAACAATTTGTTCATCTCTCTCGACCCCTCCTCAAAGCAGTTGACCAAGCTGCCCCCTCTGCCCCTTCAAAATGCCTTGAAGTTGCTGCGGCATGTCCAAAGTAGAAAATCTCTTTGTTCCGTGTGTTAAATGCCATGAGTTTGCAGAATTTTCGCAGCAATTTTGAGGCTACACACAAAATTACATACAAATGATGTATGTATGTATGATGTATGTATGTATTTGAACTCTATAAACACGCAAAGCATTAGATATATACATATATATAAACCTACTTATTTGTAGTTTTACATGGTATGTTCTGCCAAATCGCAGTTTTATTTCTAACAAAACTACTCCGTGTTTTGATTCCATGGTAGGCATAGAAAGTTTATTACCGATATCCATAATAGGTCAAGCACGAGCCTAATAGACTCTCTTTATATAGTGTATTATGTCATATAAATAAATAACTGGGGATTTCTATTTAACGTAATTCTTAATTCCGTCAAAAATAGAATTGTAAAAACACTTTTTTGGCCCTAAAATCCAAAGTTTTGACCAAATACAGCCATGTTTGATTTTGTATGCATAATTTCGGCATTTGAATAGTTAGGAACACAATTTTACAATCTTAAAACAAAACGTTTTGTTGGGCTTTAAATAGTATTTTGTTTCTGCACTCAAATGATTAAGAAAAAAACAATTCTTATAAAAATCGGTTAAGTTTTGGCAAAGTTAGGCACATTTAAAGTTCAACAAATACGGTGTTTTCCGTAGGGAGAGGTAAAAATCCACATACTTGTGACACTAATGATGGGAGCTAGCATCTAAATTTTGGCACATCATACAACTAGTTTTTGCATTTCTCTAGCGAAATAGATATTTGGAACATGATTTACGCTCTGGCAGAATATGTTATGGAGTTCTGTCCACATTTGCTTTCAGAGTTGCGCCAACTTTTGAAGAGTTTCAAGTGGTTTAGGCTCACTTTGAGCTACAGAGCACACATTTTGCAGGTTTTGCCAACATGATTTCCATTAAAATTTCAAATTTCATGAATGCCTGTACGCTTTTAGATAGGCAAATATGTGCACAAATGTGTTTGCCACTTCCCATCCGACTTTCCGGTTGGTGTGGAGGGGGGCACGTATAGCCTCCGTTTTTGTGAACTCATTAAGTGAAACATTTTTAGCTCGAAAAACGGTTGACTTTGCTAAACTGCGCAAACAAACAAACAAACCCATTAGAACCGACGACGAGTGCGAGTATCTAGAGTGCTTTCAGTTCTTAGTAGTCGAAGTTTTGCTAATTTGACGTGACTTATCCGCCTCGATATTATTAACAGACCATCATAAACATGGGCAATTTAAGTGAGTGTGAGCATTATTCAATTAAAACACACTTTTTCAATTAAATGCCGCTTTACAAATTCGGATAGCTTAGATATTTACCATAGAATAAGAATCTAGAAGTTTGTTTTATAGAACTAGAGGAAAATTGGGAAGTTCTGAAGTCGTGAGCTAACCCGTAAAACCTATATTTATTCCACAACTAAATCTTAACATATATTTTCAATTTTATCTAGCACAAGAAACTGATTTATCAGCAGAGCAATTTTTGAAAATGTATTTTCGGATTATTTTTCAGCTTACAATGTAATGCTAATATTGTGTATCCCAACAATCCCAAAGATTCGGCGGATAAAAGACAATTGTTACCCGCATAAAATATTATTCTGGAAATTCTCTATCTAAAAAACCTAATATAAGTAAATTAAAAAATTAAAATAAAATATAAAAATTTAAATAAAATGCCAAATTTGATTTCCTGAATAGATTTATTTCAATTGTTGAGCCGAAAACTCTTGTTATCGCTTACATTTCCAATTCCTAAATATTTATGTGCTAAGTTTCAACGATACCCTTGAATATGTAAACTCTAACAGGGCATACTATCCAACCGCAATCACTTGAGTAGTTGTTTAAGTGGCATCTTTATCAAAAGCGATTTGGAAAACGTTTTTCAGGCTCCAACCCAAAGGTTCTCCATTACAATCACTTGAGGTTCATTTGGTAAAAAAAAGAGGAAAACAGTGAAGTGTGTTTGTCCTTAGGACAAATGGAGCAACAATGGCGTCTAAGACACAAATTCTCGATATGGAATACCGAGTGGGAGAACTGCTGATTATATCTTACTATTGAATACGCATTGTTGGGAAAAATCCGTTGGTTCGTTTGGCATTGACCGCAAAAATGGGGGATGTTACTGATTACGAAGAGGCGAGGAGGGCATACTTTAGGGTTGGTCCTAGGACTCGACAGGGTTTTGTTTGGGTTTGGTTAAACGATGTATAAACGATGTGGCAAATCCATTTCAGTTATAACCAATGAAGCATATAAAATGTTTGATTTGTTTTGGCAAGATGTTGATAGGATTATTGGCCACAAAATGGGGCAAATATATGTAAGCCAAGTGTAGTTGTTGATGCCAATTTAAAGTATGCAATTTACTTCTAAGAATAATACTTACGAGTACGAGACGAACAATTATGAGTAGTTCGAGTAGTTTTGCATTAAGAAAAGTGAAAATTGTAAAATTTTATGAGTATTATAAAAAGTACGAGTTGTATGATTATAACGAGTAGTATGACTAGGTGGGGTGGTAGAATTAGTGCGAGTATTACGAGTAGTCCGAGTATTAGCACAAGTAGTTTGAGTATAACGAATAGTCCGAGTAATATCAGTAGTACAACGAATTCGGGAAGTACGAGTAGTTCGAGTAGTACGAATTATGCGAGTTTAACAAGTACTAGTTCTAGTATAACGAATAGTGCTAGTATCATAAGTAATAAGAGTGTTAAGAGAAGTTGGAATAGTACGAGTATTACGAGTAGTTCGTGTGGTACAAGCAGTTTGGAAAGTACGGAAGGTCGGAAAAGTACGAAAAGTGCGATTCCAACGAGTAGTTTGAGTAGTATGAGAAGTGCGAGTCTAACGAGTAGTTATAGTATTGTGAATAGTACGAGTAGTAAAAGTTCGAGTAGTACGAACAGTCCTATATTACGAGTAGGAAGAATAGCACAAGTTGTATGGGTACTCGTATTATTACCGTGGCTGCAATTTATTGTAGATACTCATGCCACTCAGGCACAGATACTTGCAATCTGAGATACAAACAGATAGACAGACGGACAGACGGAGAACAGCAACAAATCTCCGCAATAAGAGACATTGCCATGCATCTTGCGAATGCTTGTTTGGAGTGGGGACTGGGGACTTGGGACTTGGAAGTGGACACAGACATTCGGTATGCTTCATGCCACATGCCGCAAGCCAAGGAAATGAAATAAATTGCAAATAAATTCAATATACTCTGTGTCTGTATGTTTCTCTCTCTCTCTCCTCTCTCACCTCTCTCTCTCTGTGTGCCTGTCTGTGTTCGCATTAGAGATCCAGTAGCAGAGATACATAAATCAAGGCCATAAATGGCAATTGCGCTCGCTGCCGACACGAACGTCGCTGCCAACGTCGACGTCGACGTCAGTTTGATTGGAAGCGGTTGTAACATCCACAGTGTTGCATTGTGATTGGAATTGTGCATGCGTGTGTGTGTGTGTGTGTGTGAGTGTGTGTGTGTGTGTGAGTGCTCTCTCATTCCCTTCGCTGCTGCAATTGCGTCTTGGCCTTGTGCAGCGCCACTTGAGCGTCTCTTGCACTCGCCTTTCCACTTACTCTCTCGCTCTCTCTCTCTCTCTCTCTCTTACTCTCTATCTGTTCTTGCTCTCCCTTTCTTTGATCTGGCGTTGCCAATTTACCGGGTTTCAGAATTCTTTGCATGCTTATCACAAATCTATTTGAAAATATTTAATTTTATGCCCCGTACTTGGAAAAAGTAACAAAGAGTCTGTCTGTTAATTTAATGTAAGTGGCAAAGGTGTATTATACCAAGAAGTAGGCGTGGCTGGCGTAAATATTCTTGATCAGAATGACGAGTCGATGAGTCGATATAGCCATGTCTGTCCGTCTGTCTATCTGCCTTTATGAACACCCAGATTTCGCAAACTATTAGCGCTAGAGCTGCCATTTTCGGTATATAGGTACTCCTATCCAGTATGCTGTTTGCGTTTATTTTTGATTTTTGATACCTCTGATACCTTGCTTCCCCTGCTAACCAAACAAATACCAATGCAGATACAGTTTAAAAGCTAAGTGCTTAGGTTATTCTGCCTTGGGATAAGAATCAGCAAAGACAGTTTACTCATCAGGGCTTTGGGAAGGAGAGAGGTTTTCCAATGCGAGTGTTTAGTTTATTCGATTTGACCGTCTGTGTCTCTGTTGTATTGAAGCACAAAGTACAGGGTCTGCCACTGTTGGTTGCGTCTGACTGATGCAATGTCATCAATGGTTAATAGTGTATATTGAGTTTATTTTAAATGTTTTGTTTTTTGATTATTTGATTATCATGAAATCAATATTATTTATAATATTTTTTACCCTATACCCATTGAAAAATGAGAAATACAGGGTTATATTTAATCTTGTTTTTTGATGCATTTTAAATCTGGCTATTTCTGGTACTACTGCAGTAAAACTAACTTTTCTCATCTGCTGCTAATTGTAAGCGTAATTTAGAGAATGCAGAGAGAGAGAGAGAGAAAAGTCAATAACGGACCCTTGAGCTAAGCATTGGCTGCTCTTTATGTTTTCCAGTTACTTTTGCTTCATAACTTTTGGCAGTTGAGAGAAAATTGAAAATATATCTGAAGCTCTGTGTGTGCTTACAGTTCTTTTGCCTTTTTCCTTTTCTTTCGCTTGTTGTTTGCTCTTTGTGTTTTTTTTTTTTTGGAGCTTAAACCGCAGTGAGTGCTTGATCAAGCACTTGAGAGCTTTTGTGCTCTCGCCGACCTCTTCGAGTTTTATGCGGCATAATTTTGGGTATTAAACGCTGGCATCTGTGTGTGTGTGAGTTTGTGTGAGTGTGTGTGAATAAGAGTGTGTGTGTGTGAGTGTGTGTGAGTGTATACCTCGGCTGATTTAACAAGCAGACTCCCTCTCTTGCGCCCTTCCCCTCACTTGCCCTTTTAAGACTGCGCAGTTGGAATGAGAAATCTTTGTTCTTTTGGTAGGTAATATGATATCTGCGCTCTAGTGTTTCGTGTATTGATGAAATCTTTAATGGAATAATATAATATTTATTATAATATATTATGATTTATTAAATTTGTCCTGACAGTAGGAAAAGTTTTCATTAAAATTCCACCTGCAAGAGTTGGATAGCCAGAGTTCGGTCAACGAAAGTTTAACCAGCGACAGTTCGGCAAACGCGAGTTCGGCCAGCAAGAATTCGGTCAACAAAGGTTCTGCCGTCGAGAGTTGGGCCATTGAGAAATGGGCTAGCCAGAGTTGGGCCAGCGCGAGCTAATGTTTTACATGTATTACCTCCCCGGGGTTCTATACCGCTAGGTTCATATAAACTCAGTTTAATAATAATCGTATATGTAACGATAAGTAGTAGGCTATGCTACATTAAACCGTAGGGCAATACTGTAGAATATTGAAAACAGCAGTCGAGTATCAAAAGCTGTTGAGAGTAGTTCAGCAAAATTGGTTAAGAAAGATTCAATATTAAGAGTCGTTGAAGAAATTCAATTTTAGAAGTCGAGAGTATCAGTTGCATGTGTTATATAATTTTGGAGCAAAAGTCGTTCGACTATACGTGTCCATACAGCAGAGTGTTTTCTGCAAACGTTGACAGACATTGGCACAGGCAGTTAGGAAGGACTCCTTAACGCGATTCCAGAAGGACACACCACCTGGATATTTATTGATGTCAAATGTAGTCGAAAGAAATACGAAGCGTCAGGACAATAGTGGGTTCGAAAAGTTTATATAAACCCAATCTTATTTTACTATTGGAGCTTAATCGGCGAATCTTGAAATCCAGTAATATACATAAATATTAATAAAATATAAATATAATATTAAAAATATTAAATTTTAACAAAAAATTCGTAACATTAAAAGCTTGTTTTTGTACGTTTATTTAAATCTATTTCTATTAAATTCGGTTTATTATTTACAATAAAATTATAAAAGCAACAAATTTACACCAAATAAAACAAATAGAACTATTATCAGTTTTGTGGTCATAATTTAAGCTCTCTCTCGCTCTACCTTGTTCTCTCTGCATCTCTTCAGATGAGCTTTCTCTCCTGGCAGATCAACGCCTGACACTTTGAGCTTTTCGTGCTCTCGTTCTGCTTGGGAGCTTGATTTGTCATAATTTCGCTTATTATTTGCAGCCCATTAAAAAGCTCTGCCCTAAGCTGTCTGCATGCACTTGTGTGTGTGTGTGTGTGTGTGTGTGTGTGTATTTGTATGCATGTGTTTGTGTGTGTAAATCAATCTTTATTAAGCGCCCGCTCTCTGCCGCTGCCGTGGCGTCGCGCAATAAAAAACCAAATTGCATTGTCGGCCACTGTACCCAGCAGCAACAGCAACGGCAACGCCAACAGTGCTGCCAATTGTTATAAATCCCAAAAAAGCTAAATTTAGAAACAAGCTAATACTTAAAAAAAATACTTAAAATATAAAAATAAATCAATAAATTATATATTTGGGGGAATGTGAACTTGTTTGATTAAGGTATTATATATTAATTTTCCTTTCCCATAGATTTTATATGAACATAACGATAGTTATATATTTTATTAAATTTTTATTGTTTATATATTTTTTGAGTTACTTTTTGAATAAATATTATTGCTAGTCTAGCTTTTTCAGGCAACAAATTCTATAATTTAAAATTGCATAATTCCGATATATGCATGTATAAATCTATATACAGCCGTGGCCATAGAAATAGCACACTTACAAAAGGCAACTTTGTCCGTTCATTACTCACTTGTTTTTCATCCGATATTAATAATTTTGGTCTTAAATGATTATTCCAATATTCTATATTATTCACAGATCTTATTTTTACCGTTATCTTTTACCATTTTAGATTTTTGCTTAATTTAAGTTCGAGAGAGCTCATTTGGGTTGGCCACAGAAATAGCACACTTTGTAATTAAGGAAGCTGATTCCAATTTTCGTAGCCTTTTTGCTTAAATATTAGTTAAATAACTTAAGTATATTATAAGATTGATTAAATAAAGCCAAAATGGGTAGTGGACGGCGTTGCCCGGGTGAGAAAAAGAGCCTTATGTAGGATATAAACAAATACAGGGAAAATCGTGCTAAAATTGTTATTTTAGTCAAAATTTCCAAGAATTTGGTATGCAATTAACTTAATTTAGGTAACAGCAACTAATATTTAGTCATCTAAGAATATAAAACAACAGCCAAAGCAAAAAAAAAAACAGACTTTAAAATTGAAAGTCCAATAGCACACATTTTATCTATGGGTACAAAGGAGAACAATAATACAAATTTAAAATATAACAATAGACAAATTTTCTATTATTTTTATTATTTTTCATTTTGAGAGATATTTTCGAAAGAAATTGAAATAAACTAAGCACAATATTAATTTTCAATAATTTAAATTTCAACAGTTTTTCGGAAAAAAGGCCAAGCTGTCAGCACTGAGCAAGCTGAACCTGTTTAAAGTGCAACTTGCGGCAGTTGCAACTCGATTGTGCTTCAGATTTCTCTGGCTCTGGCTCTTGCTGTTGCAACGTTGTTTTTTTACGTTTTTTTTTTTGCCGTCTAGTGGGCTCTTGTGCTCAATTTGGCGCTTGGCGTTGTTGTTGTTGTTTGTGCTGTTGTTGCTGCTGTTGCTGTTATTGTCAACGTGTTGCCGGCGCTCGCTGCTCCGCCTCTGCCGCTGCCGCTGCAATTGCTGCGCCAATGCCCGACGCCGTTCGCCCGAGACTCGTGCGCATATCGCAAATGCAATCGCAATTAAGTTTTATTTTGTGGCGAGCGCATTTTTTAATTAGCAAACGACGGCGTCGCCTCGTGTCGCCACAGCGGAGCAGAGCAGAGCAGAGCAAAAGCAGCGCAGCGCAAACGCCCCAAACCACACAAAAAGCTACCGATTCTCGCCTCTGCCTCTGTCTCCACCTCTGCCGCTGCCTCTGCCTGCGTCGCTGCCTCTGCCTACGCGCACACGCCGCCGCTAATGATGATGATTGCTCTCCGACTGTTGTCTCGTGACTTGCGACTCGTGTCGTGACTGGGGCCTTAGCGATGAGCGTGAGCAAACGAACACGCAAAGCTCACAAAAGCTTCACGCCCTTAAAGCTCTGCTGCAACATTAAAAACAAGTACTAAGAGAAAATATAAATAAAGCTTATTCCAATTTTTCATTAATTTACGCTAATAATTATTCAAAATAACAACATAAAGCTTTAAGCAGCTTTAAAATGTATTAAAGCTCTGCTAACATTTAGATATGTGGTCTTATATTCAAGCTTTTGTTTATAATTGAAGCCATTTCTGTATTCAAGCGTAGAGTATTAACTAAGTGAAGTAATCGTAGCACACCATTTTATACTATTTTAAATTAAAATAGAATATTTGATTGACACAATTGAATTTTAATTTTAATTCACGTGCGTACAAAGTTCAAATTTTACGCAGCCTTAAGCTGCTTTAAAGCTCTATTTTGGCAAGAAATTTAATTGTTAATAAACAAAATTTTACTAATTATATTTAAGTAAAGAACGGAATTTTTAGTTAATTTGCTTGTTAAACCAAAAAGCTCCTTTTCGTTGTTGATATAGCTTTGTTGGAATAGCTTTCGTGAGGCAAACTTGTAAAGCTCAAAGTATTTTTGTTATATTCACGAAAGTTTGTCATCTCTAAGTGATATGTGTAGCTGCATTTATTTTTCAGTCTATCTGCGCACTGCATACGAAAATCGCATGAAAATGTATTCAGTTTTCGATATTTAGCACCCATGGGGGTATTCGATCGTTGGATCGTCGCTATATTTGGCACTGGGCCTCCCTTTGGCTACTCGCCGCTCCTCTTAGCCATGAAATTGCTTGGCTAACAACCCAACAACATCATTACGTTTATTGTCATCATTATAATCATCATCGTCAGCAGCGTGGCATAAAAACAAATTTTCATATTGATTCGATACCATTTGCAATTTTATCGTTCGTCACTTTGGCGATTGCATTTACGAGTGTATTCATACATTCATACATTTATATAGACATTCATACATACGTATATATATGCCAGACAATAAGAAGAAAAATTTGCATTTGACTTTTATTGACATATTCGCATTTTTATTGATCGTTTTAATTTGCATTTCGATTTCAATTCCAATTTTGTCTGTGCACTCGCTGGCAAAAATCAAGCAAAATGCCGCTTATTTTTGCATAAAATTTGCTGTTCTTCTTCAAAAATGTTTTAAAGGTGTAGATAGGGTTTGTGTAGAGCTAAAAGCAGACGCTAGAGAGCATATATATTTTCGATTCCAAGTTTATTTATAAATTTCGCATTACCTCTGCAGAATAAAGTGTCTCAACAAAGTCGTATAACTTATGTTATTTAAAAGCTAAACTTATCAAATTTGGTACATCAAGCGATAGGTTTTTTATTAATTACAAGAAAAATTTTCATTAGATTTGCATAATAAACAAAATAGTTACGCGCATAGAAATAAAGTATAGTTTAGGTTAATTTTCAATTTTACCCTAGCTCGCCAGAAATTCAATAAAGTCGTAAAACTATCTCTGTTTTAAAGCTAAACCTATCAAATTTGGCGCATAGAGCGATAAATATGTGCTCAATCTTAATATAAAATTTTATTACGCTAGCTGCACAAATAAAAAAGTTATGTGCATTAGAATTCAGTACAGTCTAAGCAAAAGCCAAAGCTGGCGCCATCTGGTGTTGGTAGCGCTTTATTGCGTACGCTCGACTGTAGCATTTTTCTTATGCATTTGTTTTATTGTATTTGCTGTTATTTGTGTTTAATTTTTTACTGTATTTATCGCATTTCTGTCGCTGTCGGTGCACAAACTGGTTGGGATGGTGGTGTTTGGTGGTGCAAGAGCCGCACAAAAACATTTGCAATATTTATACAATTTTATTGCATTAATTATTGAATTTATGGCTTTCTTTAATTTTATTTCATTCCGTTTTACGATGCGCATTTGTGCATTCCTCTCATTCCTGCCCCATAAAACACACACACAGACATTTACACAATCTATATACGATTTGTATAAGCAAATATCAAATGTGATTATTGCGCATTACCGATTGTCTGCCTTGCCTTGCCTTGCCGTGCCTTGCCTTGTTTTGCTTATTATTACTGCACACTGATTAGGTAATTTTTACTACAACTCAATCCCATATTCATAATACTCACTTACACACTTACGGGTACTCGCGCTCTATTCGTTCCGCTGTCACTGAGTGCGTCTCTTACACTCTATTGAATAACATTGCAAATCTCGATTACAATCAACTGTAATTCGATAGTCAGTGCATGCTGATAGCAGTCAAGATACCATGGGGTATATTAGGTTTGTAGACATTCAAGGGGTTATATAAGAAAGTTTTTGAGCGAACAAATTTATTGAAAGAGTTTTCGACAAAATAACATAAGGTCTTAAATTTGCTTATTTATAGAATTGATTTTTTATTTATTTATTTAAAACAGCTTGTCCTGACTGATTGATTGAACTGTAATCGTCTTCCAACCCAAACGGTAAGTTCTAAAATTCTGTAATAAATCTCATAAATTAAAATATATTTTGAAAAGCTGTGGTAAAAAGAGATTTTTCAAAATCGGCTTGAAAGTTGGTTATAATACTGATATAATACTATTCAAGGGTAATTTTTGTGACAGACTTAATTAGATATCTGAAATTTTACTTACCTTGCTCATAATACAGCGGATTTTTCTACCTACATTTATATAATTTAAGGTGCAGTATTTACAATATATAAATATCTCTCAGAACGTCCAGGCTTACTCTATTTACGTGTATATAAATATCTCTCAGAACGTCCAGTCTTACTCTATTTCTGATTTAAATTAAACCATAATAATTGTGTAACTACAGGGTCTTTTTCTGCCTGCAAAACACGACCAGAGTCAACTTTTCTGATTTATTTTCTTCACAATTATAACTACTATGCGTGAGGCGTATTACTCGGCCCTACTTAAAATACCTGACACTTTTAATTGATTGATTAATTGCTGCTTATGCATAAAATATTGTCAAGCCGCGTCAATTTAAATAATCGTTATTCCAGCAGTCGCAATTATCGCAGTTAGGTACTACAAAGACTTACGGACAGACAGACAGACACGTATGAATTGAGGTCACTTTGGTCACATTCCAGAAATGATGTCAGCGTTTTAGCCAATGGAAACGGATTTAAGCAGCCAAGCAGTCTACTTTTGGCCTCTAAACATAATCGAATGGAAATGGAATTATAAATAGTGCCACTCTATCTTATCGAGAGTTGAAAAATGTGATATCATTAGCTTATCAAAGTTTGTTCTTGTTGCTTTGAATGTTTCTTGTGGTAGAAATCAAATCTACTTTTATTACTTTGGGCTCTTTATACAAACTCTCAGTTTTATAACCTGCACTTGTGAAATGTGTAAAAACAGGGTTAATAGCTTTATGCAAATAAATAAAATAGAAGAAGGCGTGGCAAATATATTTACATTCATTAAATTAGCCATATTCGTTTGTCTAAATTTCCAGATCTCGAAAAGTATAAGAGCTGGATCAGCTATTTTCGGAATGCATGTAGATATATACCCTACGCAGTTAAAGTTTATGTTAAATATTGGATACCACACTCCCTTTACGCCCTCATGGGTAAAAACCGAATAACAAGCGAAATTTTAAGCATAGCAGGTAATTATTCAAAATATATAATCTCTACTATTATATGTAACTATCCTAAAAAGCGCATTGAAATCCGTTAATAAACACAAAAGTTATTAAGCAAACAATATATCTCCGTTCGCTCTCTAGTATTTTAAAAAATGTAAAATTTTATACTGATTTCTTTATATACTACGACATTACTTTTTGGCAGACATTAAATTTAAATGAATGAAATTTGATATCCTTACAATCTGAAAATATTTTAGATTATATTTCATAACAAAAGCTGAGCGATAAAAGCTTGTAAATGTGCGTTAATGGAAATGGTTTCAAAAAGAAATTATCAGCATAAAAGAAGTAATTGGGATTGGAATTGTTTTGGGTCGCAGGGAATTCGAACAGTTCATACCATGCCAGACACGCTGTAGAGCCTTGAGTTAAGTCCGAATACCAGAACGAGAGAGAGAGAGAGAGAGAGAGAGTCGAAAAAAAGGAAAAAATAATAATAATAGCGATAACCGAAAACAATATTATCGTTGCACAAACAATCATTTCGATGGCCCTCCACTTCCTGGCAAATGGACAAAAGTTAATAACGCTGCCATTAAAGTTACGGCGGGGCCTATTATTATATGTTCATGACTTAAAGCTAAAGGGTCTCTCGTAACTCCAACTCCGACTGAAAGTCATACACATACTCATACTTGAGTTTAAACTCAAAGTTTCGATTCGTATACAAAGTCGTTCGTGCGAACAGAAGACGTTGGTTAGCGCACGGGACAAGTGACAAAAGGAAACCTTTGCGGTTAATTGCACCACCAACACACACACGCATACACAGACATACACTCCATAGGGTAGCAGAGGGTGTTGTAACTGGTACCAGAGCCCAGCAGCGGGTCAAAGGCAGCGTTAAATGTCAATTGGGCCATTCTGGGGGTTGTCGATGCCGCAAACACCGTTCCATTGTCTGACAAACTGCCATGGAAAACTACTACGACAAGGTTTACACGACGAATGAATTGAGGTATACATAATTTGATTGCTGGAATACCAGAAAAACGTACATTTAAGTAATATTTGTTTATTCTGTGTTAATATCTGTGTAATATATATTAACAATTCAAAATCTTCAAGATTCAAAGAGGTTTCTATAAAGAAAAATTTATACAATATGGAAAGGCTGATTTTGGTTGAACTTGTAATGAACTCAAAATTATTCCTATTAAAATTTAGCAAGCATATAGAGTATATTTTATTATAGTCGGATGAAATCGACATAAATTCTAGAACTTATAATGATCTCAAAATTGTTTCTATTATAATTTTGTTAGAATATACTCTATATATACTTTATTATAGTCGGATGCAACCAATAATCAGCCAAGCTGTACTTACTTACTTTGACGAAAGTAATTGGAGATTAAAGTTGAGTAAGCTGCATGATTTTGTCCTGAAAACCATAACTCCATTCCATAAAGTGTATCATTAGCATTCTTCGTAAACTACAAACAACGTGTAAACTTCACACTTTGTGCAGTGTGTGTGTGGTTCATAAAATTGGGCTAGTTCGGCTTAATAATAGTAACTAATTTAATAGTCAATATGCTGGTGCAGGCTAATTAGTGGTTAGAACAGATATATATATCTTTTTTTTATGGGTATTGTGTAAATGTTTTTTATGGCTGTGGCAAATAAAAAGCTTAAAGCGAGTGAAACGGGCGAGATTTAAAATAAATTATATCGTCATAATCCCAGGGGCGCTTTGTGTGCGAAACAACATTCGTTGTTGTTGCAAATGTTGTAGTTGTTGTTGTTGTTGTTGTCGTGTTGAGTGCTTTAGGCCGCCCCCTTTGGAGCTGTGGCAGCCACCCACTTCAGCCCCCTTCTCTTCAACCCTCTCAACCCCCTCTAAGCCCATGACGCCCGTCACAGTCGCAACGCCAATTCCATATGTTACATAGCTCGCTCCGTTTAACCCGGCAGCCCCTCTCCCTCTCTCTCCCCTCCCTCCCCTCCTCCTATACCCTTCAGCTCTTGGCACCCCCCGCAGGGGCTGCAAAGGGTGCAGAGCACATCAACATCAGAGTCCCGGGCTGGATGAGTCTGGCGACCGCATTGCATGAATTTCAGCCAAACCCAAACCCAACTTTGGTCTATTCTAGCACTTCCTGGACTTTGTGTGTGTGTGTGTGTATCTGTGACTGTATATGTATGTATATATGTATATATATCTATTGCTATCGGGGTAAAATGCTGGCAGCAGAAGCAGCTTTGTGATAATTGAACATGTTTCCGCTGCCAGCATGCCCTTTTAGTGTGTTTCCAAATTGCTTTTTACTGCTTCGTTTTTCGGGATTTGTTGCCCGGCAAAAGGAATAAGCGAGAGCTGAAAAAGCCCCTCACACACACACACACACACACACACACACACAGAAACAGGCGTCAGCTACTCCATTTTGTATGCGCTGTTTTTAGTGTGACCAGCTGCTGTCAATGCTAATCATCAGTGTTGTCTGAAACAGCTAGATTTGCAATGCAAATTATCAATAAAACCAGAGATGAAGCCGATCAGTCGAATTGTTTGTATAATACCCTATAAATATATATACCAAACAGAGCAACAATGCTTCTTACTTTTTTGCCGCTGCAATGGTGATGGCAGAGGGTGAACGATGGAAAAGCTGTAATATTCTTACTTCAATAACTTCTGTGTTTTTAAAACAATGTCAATATAATACATTTAATAGATCAATATAATTTTGGAAACTATACATTCCAAATAACAACCTGCTATGTTCAATATTACTCTTGATATTTCGGTTTTTATGGATTAGGGCGTGGCGTCAAACACTTAAAATAAACACGATCTACGTTGGAATACATCTATCTTTATTTCGAAAATGGTTGCTCTAGCTCTTATGGTTTTCAAAATCTTATCGTTTATACAGACGAAAGGAAAGACAGTTAGATCGACTTAGCTTATCGTTCTGATCCAGAAATTTAATAGAATTTACAAAATTCCGCTGCTGATAATAATAATCTTCTCGCCCTATGAGCTGACCTTGTAGCATTATATTTGTGCTTATTTTGAAATGAGCTTTCTCTATTGATAAGAAGAATAAGATCAAGCTCTGAATGCATTTCGGCAGCTGTTGTTTCATCACCTTCGATAGCTCAGTTGGTAGAGCGATGGACTGTAGTCAGAAGTGAATTTCTAGGTAGACATCCACAGGTCGCTGGTTCGACTCCGGCTCGAAGGATTTTTTTGAATACAAATTTTATACTTATACTTCATAAATTAATTTTTGAAATATTACAAGTCATTGGTAATAAATTTCTTAAAATATTTTAAAACATCTACAAATTTGTATATTTAAAAAAAAAAATAAATGGGTCTATTACTATATAATTCCACAAATATTCGAACACAAGTTTCCGTATCATAGACATCTAAGGAAATCAAGGTTTTCTAGAAAAAAATTAATTAAATTAAAACAAAGATTCTTCCAACTGGTCCCAAAGTCAAAAATAACAAACTTTTTATATGAATCAAATAAAAATATCCATCATATATGAATTTTAATTAATTACTTTGTAATTAAGGAATTCGTTAACAATGAACTTGAGGCCTCTAAATAAAGTTTGGTCACCCTAATATTTCATTTGGTTTACCTTGCCCGAAACTGTCTAATGAATGCGCCGTTGCCTCATGAATTGTAATGAAGGTGGAGTACCAAATACGGGAATACGCAGTACGCAGGACACGCACAGTAAAAGCAGAACAGGGCGGAGGGATAAAGGGATAAAGGAAATAGGGACAGGGAGAGGACAGGCCATTTAAGATCGAAACACGTGAAACGTGAGGCGTGTAATGATAGGGCTATTTGCGTATGCATATTTTATTAACTATTTGCCGGCGATGCGGCAAAGTTGCAGCAATAATTGATGAAGTCAGTAGAAGGCGCCGCGGCTAAAACGCACACAGAAGCAAATTTAAAAGCGCCCCCTGGGGGCAACGCTACCGAAACTGCCGCTCATACTCCACAGCACGAATAGAGCCGAAGCGAAAGCCGAAGCTCATTCCCCCCACTCCAACCGCACACGAACCCAAAAATATTCTCCGTCATAAAATGTGAGCTTTATTCGCTGGCGCTTATCCTTTAATATTTTTAAAGCGCAGAGCAAAACACACACACACACACACACACACACACAGTTACAGCAAGTGCAGAGAGCATGAAGGCTTTATAAAAATTAAATATTTGCCCAGGAGAGGCAGCTAGGCATTTGAAGAGAGAGAGAGAGAGAGTGTGGGGGGAGCGAGGGCAAAGCAAGGAGAGCGTGCATTTTGGGAGAGGCAGGGCAATGGGCAAGGACAGCACAGGCAGGGTTGCCATGCGACATTTATTTCCAAATTTTATTTTGTTTTTATATAAAACAATTTATATTTAAACAATTTAATTTAATTTAATAAATAGTAAAAATTAAAAATAAACTTAAACTAATAATTAATTATAAAATAAAATAAGAATAGTTGAAAATTTTTTAAAGATTTTAAAACAATATCATAATATTCAATAGGTTTTTATTAATGCTTTTTTTATTTATAATATATAATTTTGTAAAATTAAATAAAAAACCATTTTAATGCCCAAGATGTTTAAATACACAATTTTAATAAAAATAAAATAGGTTGAAATTGAAAAAAAAAAACACCACTTTTAGCACAGCTGTGGCAACCCTGCCAGCAGCAAAAACACTCACACACAGAGGAAGTTTGTGAGCGTCAAAGTTTTTCTTTTATATTTTGATGGGATGTCCTCGTTGTTGCTGCCACTGGCGCTTCCTCTGCCAGCGCCTCTACCTTTCTTTGCCTACGCCTCTGCTGCGCTCTCTGCCTTCTTTTGACTATGCCTCTGCTGCTCTCTCTTTCTCTCTCTCTCTCTCTGTCGTCTCGCCCAGTTTTTATTTGCAGGGTTGCCTCTCTGGCGGGCTTCAACATTCTATTATGGCTTAACATTAATTTATTTCAAAAAAAAAAATACGCATTTATTTTTAATTTTTAATTTTATTATGAAGGCTGGGATCTCAAAAATTTTTAGATCTACAACAGTCATTTAGTATATAGTTATGTGCAAACCACACACAGATAAAATTTATCTTAAAAGTTGTATGCCACATTTAAGCTCCATACGCTAAAAACCGAATAACAAGCGTAATATTTGGCATAGAAAGTTGATATTCGGAATATATACTCTTTACTATTCGATTTATTCATTCTGTAAAGCGATTTGAAAATGGTTAAGAAACACAAAAGTTATTAAACCAACAACATTGCAGGATTTGCCTGCAAATCTAGCTATTTCTGGCAACTCTGCGCCCAATGGAACTTTTTGACGCGTGCTTTACGCTCGTTTGAAAGCCTGAGGCAGCAAACACACACACACACACACACTCTCTCTCACACACTCACACACACACACACACACACGCTTTTAAATGGACAGAAATTGTGTTTGCTTTTGACTTTTTGTGCTAAGGACATTAAGAGACAAGGCACAGTGGGTTGTTGTTGCTCTTGTATTCCTCCAATTTGGGGTGGTTGTTTTATATATACACATGCACACATACATACATACATTCATACATACATATATGTATATCTGTGTTTGTTGTCCTTCTGTTGTTTTGTACTATTTGGTGCTTACTTCCGGCCACCCTCTTGTTTTGTCATTTCCATTTTATTCGACTTTTTATTTTATTATATTTTGTGATTTCGGCTGAGGCCTTGCCTGTAGCTGTAGCTGACGTTGCTTTTCAATTCCCCAGAGCTTCAATTATGCCATTTAATGATTGGTTCGGGTTGTTCGAGCCCACGGCGCAACTTTCCTTCAACCCGAATGCTCTGAGAGCTCTCTAATAGATAAATCACATAGGTATTAATGAACTCTGGCAACACTTAGTTGCAGTTCATCTATAGACCATTAAAATTTAAAAATTCTATTAAATCCAAAAACTTATTAACATTTTCTTTAGTTGTTTGTATTTGAATATAATATTAAGTCAATGAAATTTCAATAAACTATGTATATCTTAAACAACTTCTCTATGATATTATAAAATATACCACCAGAAATCAATATTATTAGTCACAGCAAAACAAATTCCGAATGAGAAACATTTACTCTAGTTAAATACTAAATTTAATCACTCTAGCTATTGTAGCTCTTGAGATCAACAAACTTGACTGGACTGCATATATAAAATAGTATTATAATAAATTAACTATATAGTCTAATTCTGTAATATTTTTGAAATCTAAATAAAGCTCAATATTTCAATTTAAAGTTTAATATAGGTAGATTTCAGCTATACACAAGTACTTACGGTTGGTTCCCCTATTTTCTATGATTACATAATGTAATAGAGCCATAAATGAGTTAAATCGATCTTCTTCGAACAAAAACTTGTGACAATTTTTTGCGTATTGTCAATGGAGACGATTGAAAAGCGATTTGTTACTCAACGTCTATTCCCTGAAGGCCGATAGTTGCGTTTGAGCCGTAGAAATCCACTTGAAGCCACTACATTAAGAGTATTTCAATTCCATTTTAATTGACACTACGGAATCGCATTAGACAAGCGGAACTGCAAGTTTCCCCAACGGAGGCATCAACTTGTGACTTGATTTATGGCCATGTCCCAGCTCTGCACACCTTTGGATTAAGCCGCAACTTCAGCTTCCACTTCAACTAGTACACGCCGAAAAATGAATAATGATTCGTTCTACAAATTAAGACTCTTGAATGAATCTTGTTTTTTTTTGGAACTTAAGTAACATCGGAATGGAATAGCGCACCAAATATATCTCAAGTTGAAGCATCGAGAGAATAAAACGATTAAAATGAAGTGCAAGGAATTCATTCTTATTTTGACCTCTAGAGTTACTTTAAAAACAATTCGTATCGAATCTAAACAGCTCTAGAGCTCTTGATTTTTCTCTCAGTGTACTTAGTCTGTCTGTTCGCTTTCGTGTTTCGATTGCGTGTTACATTCGATGTTTGCCGGCGGTTGTCATACGGTGCTCTGTGTGGATTGGACGGCCAAGGCTCTGTTGGCCAAAGGAAGCAAATACTGGAGAGAAACCTTATCAAAAATTTCTAACACTATGTTGATTTTTTAACTGCGGAGAAAATTCTTTGCAGACGTACTACAACTACTGATTAAATTATTGGTTCTCCGGCTAAAAAACTACGTGCCAGACGTTTGTAAAATGGTGAACAAAATCAGGATAAGCGGCAATTCGTAAATCTGTCCCTCTGAATAGACCACTTCCTACTTATTAGTCTTTTTTTGGTTGCGTGTTTCGCTGGCTGTTTGATGGGGTTTTTGTCCGGTCCTCTCACGGGTCTCTCGTGTTGCGAAGTTGTTGCTGTTCGGCGACTTAATACATTAATCAAAGGCATGAAATCTTTATCAAGTTGTCAAGGCGTACACCACTGACAATGAGATGTGCGGTAAGGAAACCCGTTTGATCCTAACTACGCACGTACACTGCGAGAAAACTTAAGGGGTTACGAAAAATTATACCATTTTATACATTTTATGTTTAATTGCATTACGTTTAAAGTTTTTGTTTATTGTAGTTAAACGATTTTCAAGACCTAACTAAACTTGATGAATATTGGACTAAAGCAGTTTTATAAATCTTTAAACAGATATGGATCTGCATTAAAAAATATAGCACATATAGCATTACAATGAAAGCCAGCCACTCCAAATGTTTTATGTTTTGGTATATAGGATTTACCAAGTCAATAACTTTAAAGCTGTGACTACTGTAGCTTTTTGCGGTTTGCGGGGGAAGGGAGGAAGGTATCTAAAATCTAAAATAAACTTGTGCTGCTCACGAATTAGGAGAATATAAATCCCAAATATGGTGTCTCTAGCTCTTATAGTTGCTGAGATTTAGGTGTTCATACGGACAGGCAGATAGACGGACGGACGGACATAGCTATATTGACTCGAATATATATACTTTATGGGGCGTGGCACGCCTCTTTCTGGGTGTTACACACATTTCCTATTTGCACTAAGTAAATAAACCCTTTATACTTTTTTAAAGTAAAGGGTCTAAAAATCGGATAGGCCTATAGCTTATTCAACCTTAATTTCAAAGCAGTTCTTTGCTCTCAGTTAGCCATTTTATTAGCTTCAATTTGAGGTTATCCCGCCAAACCAGCCCTGTTGGCAGTAACTAAATATTTTGTCTGAAATTGTCACAAGATTTTTTGTTGTTTTTTATGTGTGCACGTTTTAAGTTTGGCAAAGCGTTTCCAATCGGCGGCAAACATTAATATTCACATGTCGTACGACGAGTGGAAAAAGAGAGGGAGGGGAGAAGAGTGGTGAATGAAGGGAGTGGGGAATGGGATGTGGTACATAAAACGAAACGAGACGATCTCCCAGTCTCAGTTCCAGTCGCAGTCTCGCTTGCAAAAGCCAGCTCAATTCCCATTCCCCATTCCCCATTCCAATTCCCATTCGCATTGCCAGTTTTCATTCCGCTTTTGCTCAATGTCTAAACAGTTTGCTGGCCCCTAGCCCCCGCCCCTCTGGCCCCACACTGCCTACTACTTATTCCCATTTACTGAAAACGCGCTTTAGGCTGCATAAATTTATTCGTCGCTTGTCGCTAACTAAAGCCGCGTCGGCCTCCACACAGAGCGATATAGCTATAGCTATATAGCTATAGCTACAGCTTCAGTCGGAGCCTCGGTTTTAGCTGCCCCCCTCTCCCTCTCCACGCGTCTCCCTTACCGACTGGGCCTCAAAACTGGTTCCATTTATGCAAGCCTCTTTGTAGTTGTAGTTGTTGCGACGGTTTTGGTATTGTGCTAGTTGTTGGAGCGGCTGCTTTCGCATTGAATTTTGCACCTCTCTCTCTACATTTTACTTATCGGCATCTAAATTCAGACGCTGTCATGCAGCTTGCCCCCACTCTTCCCACTCTCCACACTCTTCCCCACTCTCCACACTCTTCCCAAAAGTCTCCATGTCCCAGCTGTCCGCGACTTTTACGAGCAAGTCAGCATCTTCGGTTGCTCCAGACTTTGTTTGCTGTTTGCTCTTTGCCTTAATGCTTTGAAATACGGACTCGGATTCGTGCTAGGGATTCAGACCGGGCCAAATATGCAACGAAAAGTATCAAATTACAGCGGCTGCTAATAACATGCTGAACAGTCGGACGCAACAAACGCAAAGACAGCAAAACCCTCGTATGTCGCAAGACGCCATTAAAAATGCTTTCAAAAGCGAGCCAGTGAGCACGAAGCAGATCTGGCGGACGTAACCAACAGTAGCAGACACTGCGCTTTTGGGATTCAATAATCGTATAGAAAAGTAATTAAAAGTTTTTCATCTATTGAATTGTCTGTTACATATCTTCGCTGCTTTTTATCCTATGGTAATACAATTCACAGCATAGATGCAGAATGCCATGGGCTACAAGTTTTTAGCTGTGGTTTCCTGCGGTTAATAGTAAAAGGGGAAAAGATATCAAAATCCTAAAACAAACTTTATCTGCTGACTGCATAGGAGAACCTACATGCCAAAAATGGTGTCTGTAGCTTTTATAGTTTGCGGGATCCAGATGCTTATACCGAAGGGCAGACAGGCAGACCGAGGAACAAGCGAATTTATATAGTACTTTGTGGGTTCTACCTATCCTTCTTCTAGGTGTTACGCACAGTTCCCATTTGCACTATTCTGATTCGTATCATCAGAATCAGCATAAATCTGTTTAGTTTAATTTTGATATCAATATCGCATATTTACATAAATATGCCACAATTTTTGTTGTTTTCTCAATTTGTGCAGCTAATAAAGTCCACTTTTTGGATTGATAATATTGCTCTACGCTGCAGAAGTAAACATCCGTTGAATTCGTTTTGGTTTTTTGTTTTCTTCAAATGATTTCTTTGTTTACTTAAGCTGAACGCAAGATAGTCTCGTCTCGTCGGGAGAGTACGAAAAAATGTACACACTTTATTATATGTGTATTTATACAGATGCAGAGCTATCCATATATGTATATATACTCCGATTCAGCCCCACTCCGAGATATTCGTCGATCTATCTCAATTGTTTGTTTGTTTGTTTGCACATAACGCAAATGAAGGCCTTTTCAGGCGATTAACGCACAATTTCAGAAGCACAATCAACACTTGACGGTGCTGGACATAAAAGTTAATATGCTTTCGTAACCATAACCGAAAGTACGTACTTCTATTCCAATTACCGTTGGAAAAACATAGCGGGCCTTAAATTAACTTCCGGAAAAAGAAGTGCCTTAATGTACTATGTAACATGTTGTTGAAATCTCTTTGTGTAGACAGCTTGAATTTGCTGATAATTATTTGGGATTCTCGGTAAAAACTAATGTATTCCTACACCGAGAGAAAAATCAACAGTTTTCGTAACTTAATTAGGAATAGGAAAAGTTCAATGAGCCAAAAATGCTTGATCCAATAATGAAATTCTTCATTCAAGCGGATTTGTAAGATTTGCGGAAGTTTTAATATTGAAATAAGTTACAATCCGTAAATAATTTAAACATCTATTGCTCTTAAATCGAACTGTATCCCGTCAGCCTCTATTATTACTTCATATTTCCTATATTCCTGTATTCCTACTGCTCTAAAATTAAGATTTTTCTTTTAAAATTTGCAGTTCGCTAATTTTTTTTTTAGACCCTTTACTTTAAAAAAGTAAAAAGGGTCTATTAGTTTAGTGCAAAGAGGAAATGTGTGTAACACCCAGAAGGAGGCGTGGCAGACCCCACAAAGTATATATATTCTTGATCAGGACGACAAGCCGAGTCGATATAGCCATGTCCGTCTGTCCGTCTGTCTGTCTGTCTGTCTGTCTGTCTGTCCGTCTGTCTGTCCGTCTGTATGAACACCTAGATCTCAGCAACTATAAGAGCTAGAGACACCATATTTGGGATTCAGGTTCCCCTATTCAGTAAGCAGCACGAGTTTGTTTTATTTTTTTTTATTTTACTAACAAAAACAAAAACGGGAAAATGGGGAAAACGTTGGGTTTACAATATCATTGTGGAAACTTTTTCGCTAGAAGTTAATTGATTTATATTTTGACATTTTGGCAAAAGTTAAAGCCATAAAACATAGCACAAAAGCGAGACGTGGATTGGATTCAGCTGAAGGTGGAACATAAACTTGCAACTGGCGACTGCAGAGACCTTTCGTGACAAATGTTGCAATTGTTGCTGTTGTTGCACAGTTGCAAAAGTTACTTAATCATGAGCTTCAATTAGTGCAGCGAGTTAGGAGTTAGGAGCTAGGAGTGAGGAGTTTCGGAGTCATAGAGCAACTTTTTTCCGACTCGAGACTCGATGTCGTGCCAAGAGCACGTTGGGCGAGACGTCGATGAAGCGAAGGAAAATAAAAATAAAATGGAGTGTCACGGCTGCCGCACAACACAACTGGCTGCAGTGTAGCGCATGCGGGAGGGGCAGGGGGCAGGGGGCAGCGGAGAGAAGGTGGAGTGCTTGAAACGACAAACAGTCGCTGGCATTCATTGCATTGTTGCTGTTCTTCTCGGTCGACGTCGACGTTGGCGTCGGCGTCGCAGTCTCAACGAGCTGCTTCCGCCGCAGGCTTTGTGTCTGCCGACTCCCACTCGGCGACTGTGGCTGGCATCGAGCGCTGCGCCCAGCAACGGGCAGTGCTGCCGCTTTCGCCATTTTGTGGCTAGATGTAGCCACTTTTAGAGCTGGCCATTTATTTTGTTGAAAATGTTATAAGTCAAGTTGTATCTAAAACAGGGAACGCAACGAATATAATTTTAAAAATAATAATAAAAGTTTAACTCAGCCGTATTTAAAACTGGAGCCGTATCGAATGCAACTCTTAAAATGTAGACAGTAAATTATTCATTGATCTTAATTTCTAAAATATTAAAAAAAGAAAACTTTAATTTTCAATGTCTATAAAAAAAATGTTAAAAAATGCCTTTTGTACATTTTATTTTTCAATTTTTAGCTTATTAAATTAAATTTAAAATTTAAAAATTAATATTATTTTTTTTTATTATTATTTATAATTAAAATAAATATTGGAAATAAAAGTTTAACCCATTTTTTGAATTTACCGTTGAAAAAATTCGATTTACAATTCTAAAATTTTGTTCAGAAATTTTTTATTTTTAGCCATTTTCAGCTTTTATTCTTATACATTTCAACATCTTTTGAAGCCAAAATTATGACAGCACTATCAACACACTCTCTGTCGCGTTCGCTCTCTCTTCGCTTGGCGCGCTCTTTTGGTTTGATGTGCGCTGCTGACTCCACCTCTGGCCCCTTGGGAGACCCACACTACAAGCCAAACACAAACACTCTCTGCCGTTCGGCTTCGGGCGCTCGTTCGTGAGTTCGTTCGTGCGCTCGTTCGTCGCTCGGCTCTCGCTCTGTTCGGCGTCTTTCATCAGCATATTTCGTGTTTATTGCTGAGTGATGAAAATTATGTTGATGACGTTCGCACACACACACACACAGCGATAACTCTGCTCTGCTCTATCTGCTGCTATCGCTCTGCCTTTGCTACTGTCTGCTCTGCTCTCCTCTCCGCTCTCGTTCGCTATGCCTTTGCTGCTGCTGCTGCTGTTGTTGTTGTTATTGCGCTGTGCACGTCGCCACCTCAGCATTCCCCCACATTCGCCCACCGCCCCCTTGGCTCTAAACTTGCGGCCCAGCGGCGACAACTAAGCGAAAGTTGTGCTAAATTGGAACATCAGCATTTTGCGTTTTGCCTCTGCTTCTGTTTATTTTCATGTTCGCTTTGCGCCTCTGCCCCTGCCTCTGCCTCTCCCCCTCCCTCTCTCAGCCCCAACAACCACAATTCAAAAACAACTTTAACCGCAAAAAATTGATTTATTTGGCTTTGTAGATCTCAAAGATTTCTAGGTTTTGTAAAATGTATTTGCATTATTTTTGCATAGGCCTATTTAATTTACATTTTGCTTTTGTTTGATTTGCTTTGTTTTATGCATTTTTCAAAAATTATACTAGGTATTTTTATATATTTTTATATAAATGGGTAAAAGCAGCGTAAATAACCCTGTGCGCATTTGAAAAATTTAAAAAATAGGGTTAATAACTCTGTCAGAATGTATGTAACAGGTAGAAGGAGGCGTGGCAGACCTCATTAGGTAAATATATTCCTGATCACAGCGACGGTTGATATAGCCATGTCCGTCTGTCTGTTCATCCGTCCGTCTGTATGAACGCTAAGATATCGGAAACTTTAATAGCAAGAGCCGCCATTTTCGGATTGATGTAGAAATATTATTATTATATCATTCAGAATATGTATTCCCTTGCATTATGTTAAGCTTTCCTGAAAAGCGCATTGAAATCGGTCAATAAACACAGAAGATATTGAAAAAACAATATTGCAGGCTTCTCCTCGCTCGCCTCCGATTGATTTTGTGTATATTTAGGTTTCTACATTTTATAACATTTATATGCTTTGTTCTTACATTTACTAAGTTTATTTATCTGTTTCCACAGTATAGAAAAATGGTTAGTCTATAGATTGCCAACATTTCAATTTAAAACTCTCTTTAAATTCAATGCTTATACAACAAGTTTTTGAAAATGGCTCAGCTGATACATTTTTAGGCAAGTTATCTAGACATTTTAACTGTCATACACTGGCAAAGAGATAATGCCAGAATTAATATGCAGAATTATCAAACATAACTAATAGTTCTCAGCATTTATTAACTGTTAATAACATTTCCAGCATGTCGTATTTTGCTTTATGATTATGATTTGGGTCTAATATCCTAATATTTTATAGGTTTCTTTATACCAGTTAACGTGGTGGTCAAGTGGCAGTTTCAGATTCATCTTTCCGACCTGCTTCTTTTTATCTAACAGCTTAAATTCAAGAAATTTTAAGTCAAAAACTTTAATTTTTCGCTGCCGTTTTTGTTGACACATCCAGTTCTTCTCTTTCTGTGGTTAAACCCAACTTTTTCCATAACTTTTTTCATATAACTGCTTTTCCATAATGGCGATATTTTATTTTTACGATAATGGTAGTAATTGGTACTTTCCTTACCCAAATTAACATTTATGTTATGTGGTTTTTATTGAATACTTATCAGCTCCGCTCCGATATGATATCGAGCCCTTCCCGCGAAAATGGAGTAACCAACAAAAGCAAATTTTACAGGAGAACGTTTTTTTCGCGAGAACGCGTCTGAAATTCGCAGCAAATCTGGCGCTTGCGATATAATTGACAGGCTGATATCTCAGTAAATACGCAAGATAAAATTATGAAATTTTTTGTGTGGATGAGTTGGGTGATTATGAACATAATTGCATCAAAAACCGAAAATCCAAAAAAATGTTGGTTACGTCTTTTTCGCGGGAAGGGCTCGATATTATTAAATTTCAACTAATATGTCTAAAGATTTCAATAGTTATTAGCATATGTGGACATTTGCTGGTTAACAAAGCTGTTATAGACCATTTCATTTCAACTCTTAATATGCACCCTTTCAGTTCCTTTCTAACTGCATCTATAAAATTAAAAAATTCAATTGGAAAGTCCTTCCAGTTTTGTTTTTTCACAGTATGTTTATTTATTGGTTGGCAAATCTATAGAAATCCAAAGTACTACTAACTTTTCATTGAATTAGCGTTTTCCATATCGAACATGTTGGTGTCGTTATTAGCTTACGCTATAGGGTCGATAAAGTTTTGTAAGCCTTTCCGAAATATGTATTACATGGTTAATTTGACTGTCAAAATCTTCTATAAAGTTCACAGGTTTTTAGGACAAGTTTCGCAATGCAGTTCTATTAAAGCCTGAAAGTATTGGTGTGATTGGCAACTTTTTGTTGCCAACTTTTCAATGAAAACTGCAACCAAGGCGATAATCAATACTTGGCTAAAACTATTCTGTGGCTGTTCGACACCTAAGCTAAAGCTAAACGCCAACAAAGAAGCAAAAAATATTGTGGGTAATTAGTAGAGTCGTGATAAAAGGCAACAAAAAAGCCGAAACCACAAAAACATTTGGAGAGGCCTTTGCTTTGTCTCTTGTGGCTGTTGTTGAATTTGCTTTTTCTGTAGGTGTTTTTGTGTTTTTCTGTTTTTTTGTTATTGCTTTCGTACAATTGTTATCGGCATCGGGGAAACGAAGCAACAAAGCGGCCGAACAGCCAGAATTGCGCTGTTGCCGCTCTTCACAGCCGAGCCAACAAACCTAAAAGCATAACAATAACGACATATAAAAATTTTCCGCGCTTTTCTGTTTTGAATCAAAATCCGCACACACACAAACGCACACCAACGAGTGCGCTCTCACACACATGCACGTACGTGTCTCTCTTGCTCTCGCTCTCTCTCTCTCGCAGTTTGTGTTTGCGGCGAATTCGTTGAGGCGCTCTCGGCTTCGAAATACGAATAAAATATTGAGTTCGAATGAGTATCTTGTCTGCCGATTGCAACGTCACGAAAAAGGTCACAACAAACACAGATACACACACACACACACACACACACACACACACACACACACATACAACAGCTATTTGTATACGCATTTAGTACTATAATTTACGTAGTTGCCGAACTTCATCATTACGTGGCATGGCGCAAATTCAGTCGTCATTGTGGGTTGCTTAGCCAGCTCAGCGAGAGGAGAGTGGAGAGCAGCAGATGCGAGTGGAGAGAGGAGAGAAGATGGAGCAGGGTTGCAGCGGTCGGTTTACGGCGAATGGCGCCATTTATGGCGATTATTAAGTTAACGCCGCTGCTGGCAAATTTGATGAGCTTTTTATGCATTCGTCTACATCCAGAAACACGCATACATACATAGATACACACACACATACATGCTAATAATCGATGTGCTCGTCATGGAAAACTGTCGCCTATCAAAACCGCAATTACAATTCTGCTTTCCGCTTTTCCCCATTAACGTTCGACAGGCGTTGCTTTTACTTGATTGCTTTTACTTTATTGTTATTAATTTTTTGTTATCGTCAGTTTTGCACTAAGTAATAATAAACTAATTGTAACATAAAATTAAATTTATTTATTTATTTTTATTGTATAACAGAATTAATTCTAACAATACGTTTTTTTAAAGCCAGAGTGACTGGGGTCTTCAGGCTGGATATAAATAAATAAAACATTATATTAAGGGAATTTTGAATAAAGCGTCTTGCTCGCTTTCCAATTGATTAAAATTTTCTTTTTATATATCTTACTTTTTGCGAATTTACATCTCATTATTAAATCTCATCAACGAAAATGCATTAACATTTACTTTAATAACAAATTTAAAGATAAAAAAATTAAGGAAAAACATTTGTTTGATTTTTCAATGATTCCTTTTAACTATTGTGATTATTTTAATGCAGCTTTCTGTTCGGCTTTCAACTAAATTTAAACCAAATTTTTATCACGATATTGATTCTTTTTCTTCAGTTTTTAGATTGTTTTTCTATTAAGTTTTAGGCTTTTGCTCTGTTTTTAACTGGGCCAAATCGAAACTGCATTGCGATTTTAATTCTACTATATAGCTCTTTGAGCTTTTGATTCAATATGGCAAAAATTTCCTTCAATTAGAAAAAAGCCTCGGCGATGTTTAAGCTTTAAGCATTTCAATGCATCTCTTCCTTTTTATTTTCTTTTAATTCAATTAAAAACCATGCCACTTTCTACTCCAAAACTTTGTCGCCATTTTATGCGCTATAAGCAGACCAGAGGGATTTAATTTTTCGATTCATATTTTATCGAAGTCGCATGCCGAATATTTTTTAAAGGCTCTGGAAAGAGCTTCTATATTCCCGAAGTAGGGTCGTAGAATTCAATTTCAATATAGATAAGACTGATAAAATATAAAAATGGCAATATTCGAGACATTTAAAAATATAGAGATGATGCATTTATTTATTTTATTTATTTTATGTATCGTTTTTCTTTGAATTTCAATGGATGTGTCTTCCTTATCGAAGAGTCTGCTTTATTAAAATACAGTAGAATCCGGTTATAACGACGCCGCTTATAGCGTCCGTCCGGTTATTGCGACGAAAACTCGATGGTTTGGTTGGTCCCCATACAAACTTATATGAAACGGCCTCCGCTTATAACGACTCCGCTTTTAGCGACAAACCGCTTATAACGACGAGATTTTTCAATTTCAATTCAATTTTTCATTTCAATTCAACCGGATATTGCGACGTGCCGAACAAAAAAAAAACTTTAAAGAGGAAAATTTGATTTCTTTAACAATGCTAAAAGAAGCAAACAAAATCATGGATTTTGTGTTTTTTCAATACGAAAAAGAAACAAAATCATGGATTTTGTCTTCCGGATATAACGACGTCGGTCCCTTGAAAGTCGCTATAACCGGATTCTACTGTATTAAATTTTTTGTTTTGATTAAAAAATTAATTTGTTTTATTTTAAAACCTATTACGAACATGGCATCCATAATATAAAAAAAAAATTTTTTTTTTTGCTCCTTTCGGATAGTGCGTCTGCCGGATATAACGACGTAAACTCGTCGGTCCCTTAAATGTCGCTATAACCGGATTCTACTGTATTGTGCAATATTTAAGTAGTACTTAGGGATAAAAAAAAACATTTTGATTTGTTCAATTACTAATTTGTTGATCAAAAACTGCTTCATTATGGTTACAATATTAATTTATAAACCTTAAAAGGAAATATGTAAATATAAAAACATTCCCTAAAAAGTTTTAAACGTTTCGGATAATTCAATTATCTAAAATTCCCCATAAGTATACATTAACTTTGAACAAGAAATAATGCCGTTTTTTTTTAAATGCTGACTGTACCTAAAGAAGTGAAGTTTTTTGCTTCATATGCTAGCAATTTGCTGGCTGTCGAAACTCTCTGATGGGCAATCATGAAATGCTCTAAAATATGACGGGGAGTCAGGACTGCAGCTACTGCACTTTTGCCACTTGTGGCAGCTCATTTCACTAAAAATGGTGATTTGTGTGGCACGTCAAGTGCCGCTGGGCGATAAACCAAAATCAAACGGACTCCGTCAATAGCCGACGGGTGGCAACACTGGCTGTGGCAGTGGCAGAGGTAGTGGCAGAGTCAAGAGGCAGGCATTGAGAGCTGAGAACTGAGGCCATTTTATGACCTGCCGTCGCAACTTAAAATGGGGAAACAAAGGCATAAAAAAAGATGCAGCAGCTGCAGCTGATGACTATATAATCGGCCGATGCCTGATGAGCACTGAGTTTTAGTTTCATTTATCATTGGGAAGGAAGGAAGAAATTTAGGCAGTATTGGGACTGAAAGGAAGTTGATTGGGAATTATAAAAAAGAAAAGACTATTATTAATAAATAAAATTTAATTTTAATTGATTTCATATTTTATTCACAGATTATCTTCTAGTTTTACTTGAGACTTAACGACAATTGGTTTGGAAAAATTATAAGATTACCTGGGGTTTTGGAATTACAATATGGAAAACTACAATAAAATTATTATCCCCGATTTTCCCATTTTTCAATGGGTACAGGTTATAAATATGAATTAAATAATATCACTTTTTCGGTTGAAATAAATTTTAATACCAAATTTACATATTGATTTTAATTGAGACTTTAATTAAGATTTAGTAAGTTAAGGGGAAATCTAATTATTTAATCTAATTATTTTATTTTACCTTTTTTGATTTAATATTTCATTTTCCATATTTCATTTTTCATTGTTACCCATATTATCTTTGTCCTATAATTGATACTTGAGAAAATTGCAAATAGTTTGTGTTTTTGAAAATAAAGCATAAAAAACTAAAAGGTAATTATGTAATTATGCAATAATTTAATTTAATTTTTATTTCTGGGTTTTCCCTAATCCAAGCAGCGAATGCTGGACCTTTTTTATTTTTCTTTTAAATTGCATTTAATTTTTCATTTCATTTCATCCCGATTATCATTATCATTTACTTTTATGTTAATTCCTTAATTTAATTTAAATATTTATTTTAATTTGTATTTTTAATTTTCTATGTCGACTAACAGGAGTTGACAATAAATAAATAAATTAGTTGACAGACTTTTCCGAAATTTAATTTAATTTAATTTTATTTATCAGGCAGTCTATTCAATCGTTTATAATTTAATACAATTTGCTATAAAGCGACCCGGGCAAAGCCGGACAGTAGCTGCTAGCATTGGAAAACTGTGGCAACTGTACTTTTGCAGCACTTTCCACACACAGACAGGCATAAAGACCAAGTTTTTCAGCTTTTCAGCTAATAGGCTCGGTGCCGCCCATTATAAAAGTTTTCTTTTGCTTTTACGACTTTCTCGTGCTGTTACCTAACATGGGCATAAATACAGGGTATCGAAAAACAAAAGCAACATTGTGTTTAATTAAGATTCTCTGACTTTTCGCCTCGCTCTCTCCCTCTCTCTCTCTCACTCTCTCTCTCTGTCGGAGCTCAACGAAAGCGAAGAGCGTGCAAAGCAAAGAGCATAGAGACAACGACGAATGTTCGTTGAATGTTCGTTTATGCTTCGTTTAGATAGAGAGCGGGAGAGGGAGAGAGAGCGAGCATAAACCGGTTGCCGAATGCCAACGATGACGAAACGAAGGCCAGAAACGCGCACGATTTGTCGGCAATTTAACGAAACTCACGACCAATCGCCGAGCAGCCGACACATGCAGCCGAATTGTGTGCGCGTCTGCAATTGGTCAGCACTCAACGAATGCCACGATTCGAGCAAACGCTCGGCTTGCAGTGGGCGGGGCTCGTGGGCAGACGCGCCTGGGTTTGTGCGTATGTAATTATGTATGTATGTATATATTTTTATTTGTATGCATGTATTGATTGCTGCGCTCTCGGGTAGGTGTGAAAATTTAATGCAAACCAAAATGAAATTTAAAACCCAGAATTAATTGCCGTAAAAGATTTGGGTAAATAAAAGCGAGTATAAATAGGATGCTATATAATTGAACTGGCTAAAAAGTACAGTTGCCACTTTTAGGTATAGTCAGAATTCATAATGCATATTAAAGACAACAACAAAAAATGCCCATTCCGCATTCTCTGCGCTCCCCTCGCATTGCTCATTATGAAAATGACATAGAAAAGTATCTAACCATTCAAAATCAGCCATATGGAAAGATATCTGAGCGCAAACAAATGCGACGAGCGCGCAAAGGAAAAACGGAAAGAGGAAAACGGCACAAGGGAAACGCACACAAACACAAATATTTCGGCCTATGTGTGTATGTACGTGTGTGTGTGTATATGGGTGTGTGTATGGGTGTTTGTGTTTTGCTCAGTGGTTGCGTGTGTCGGTTTTTTGGGGTTGTTTGAAAAATTCGGTACTGGGGAGTTTGGAGTTTTGTGAGTTTTGTGAGTTATGCTCTGGATACTTGAACAAATTACGAAATTGCGGCTTGGGTTTTTTATGCAAATGAAGCGCATTCGTTTTGTTTTACTTGGAATTAAGCTGCAGAATTCATTTCATCGTCATTTGCTCAGAAATGTTATATTTATTTTCATTTACATATTTATTTGCATTTACATTTTCATTTCAATTTGTATTTTATTGAAATTTTCACAATTCACATGTTTTTTTGTTGTTGCTTTTTTTGCTTGCATTGCGCGCCATTTTCGATAGCTCGATAATTATTGCTTTGCAACACTGACAGCTGTCTAGTTTGCTGGTGCGTGTCTTTGCTAAGCGCTGGCGCCATCTGTGGCATACAATTTGCAACTTACATTGAGATTGCGACAAACAGCCGCTGCTGTGGTTGCTGTCCAGGCTAAGCGTAGCATGCATGTGTCTCTGCTGTGATTGCTGTGAAGTTGGCTGCGCTGCTATTGGCAGACTCGTTAAGTTGTTGGCAGTGAAACTGAACGAAAGGCGGTTTAATTTAAATGTTGGCAAAGTTGCTTAAATGGAATGGGAATATAAATATAAACTCATGATAATAATATATAATAAAATTACTTTACTTTATAAAATTACGTTATGGGTTTAGTAAAGTCTTGGATTAAATTGAACAAATTTAAATAAAAACCAGCGCAGATCAGTCGGGCGAAAGACTACAGTCGAACGTTACCAAAAGAAGGAGACACTGTGCCTTGTGTGCGTGTTACATAATTCTCAATGGGTGCAGGGTATACAATAAATATTAATTTGTTAAATAAATACATAATACAGTAGAATCCGGTTATAGCGACATTCAAGGGACCGACGATTTTACGTCGTTATATCCCCGGCAGACGCACTATCCGAAAGGAGCAAAAAAAATTTTTTTTGTATATTATGGATGCCATGTTCGTAATAGGTTTTAAAATAAAACAAATTAATTTTTTAATCAAAACAAAAAATTTAATACAGTAGAACCCGGTTATAGCGACTTGCAAGGGACCGACGATTTTACGTCGTTATATCCGGAAGACAAAATCCATGATTTTGTTTCTTTTTCGTATTGAAAAAACACAAAATCCATGATTTTGTTTGCTTCTTTTAGCATTGTTAAAGAAATCAAATTTTCCTCTTTAAAGTTTTTTTTTTGTTCGGCACGTCGCAATATCCGGTTGAATTGAAATGAAAATTGAATTGAAATTGAAAAATCTCGTCGTTATAAGCGGTTTGTCGCTAAAAGCGGAGTCGTTATAAGCGGAGGCCGTTTCATATAAGTTTGTATGGGGACCAACCAAACCATCGAGTTTTCGTCGCAATAACCGGACGGACGCTATAAGCGGCGTCGTTATATAACCGGATTCTACTGTATTATTTTATTTTATTTTATTATGCATAATTTTTCTTGTATTTTGCTTTGCCTATGTTGGCCTACAATCACCCATACAACTGTAAAATCAATCTGTACTCTGTAAAACACACGCACACACACACACACACACACCCCCACATAATAAGTTAGAGCTTGCGCTCTTGCTTAGAGCCAGCAAGAGCGCACGTGTGAGAGAGCTTTGCGAGCTGAGCGAAGAGAGCGCCGCAGCTAGCAGCGCCGCAGCTAGCAGCGCTGCAGCGGCTGATGCGTCGTTCGATCGCTCTCACCACAGTGCAAGCGCTTGGGTTTGGGGGTGGGTTTCTGTGGGGCTCTCTTTAAGGCAAAGCCCGATCGAGAGAGTGGGAGTGGGAGCGCAGACTGCAAGCAGCATAAATGCTGCAGCCTGCAGTTCTCATCTTCAGTGCGATGCCTGGTGTGGTGAGATCCAGACGTGTGTGGTGTGAAAGTCTAGCGGGTGCGTGTGCCGACTAAAAACTAACTGTATAGCTGAAAACGGTAAATTGTTTTACGGTTAGCGGGACAATGTGAAGAGGTATGTCATTTGCACTAAATAATACTAGACTCTCTTACCTCTTACAGTTAACATTTTTATGTAAATACCATTTAAGCATTTGCATTTGCAAGCTATGATTGTAAACTTTTGCAGTTCATATGGGGGATTAGCAGCGAGTAATTGTGATTTGGGTTTTCGTAAAACCCATTTGAAGAGTCAGAATCATGCATCGAACTGCAACCGATATGGGGCCGATGCCATGCATATTTAATGCTCTTGTTGCTGTGTAGATAAGCAGCCCTAATCACTTTTGCCAGCCAAATAAGCTGGCGATAAATAACATACGAGTGCATACACTGAAAAAAAAACTAATCTATAATTAGAAATGAGCATATAAAAACTTACAGAAAACAAAATTAAGTTTTTTTATTAAAAAAAAAATGCAAATTCGATTTTAAAATATATATTTTTGTTGAATCTTTGCAGGAGAATTTAAATATATGTATAAATAAAATAATAAAATAATATTAATTAATACAAGTAAATAAAAATAAAGTAAAACAAAAACAGAATCTTAGGAGCCATATAGAGAAAGATCAAGAGTTTTCGTACTTGAATCTAGAATTACAAAACCTTAAAAATAAATTATAAATTATTATTTTTTTAATTTCCATAAATTTCTAAGATTAAAATAGGCTACGATTCGTAACTAATTTATTTATTCTCGACACCTAATTCTAACTTAACTTGCCTTAATTCAACTAAATTCTATTCCGCCTTGCGCTTAAATTCTAGAACCTTTATGAGTTTTTCTCTCAGTGTAGAGTTTAGCATATGAACTATGCATTCGGTTAGCTGCTGTGGCTGGCCAATAAGGTCGGTCGAAACAGTTGATACGGTTGGGCCAGAAATGCCAAAAGTTGTTGCCGCTGCCACTCATCAATATTGATTGGAGTTGGTGTTTTTGTTGTTGTTGTTGCTGTTGCTGTTGTTGTTGTTGTTGTTGTTGTTTCAGTGTTATTTTACAATTTGCGAGTGGAGTGTGGAATTTGTTATGCCACAAATCCCCAGCAGCGCTTGTCAAAGCTGCTGCTGTTGCCACGTTGCCAAAGTGGCACAACGAATTTGGCCAACACCCGCTGCAACCTGCCAATCAGCCAATCATAAATACTTCATTACATTTGCTGAAGAGCGCTGCACACTGGCACCAGCATATGCCAAAACTCACATGAAATTGACCTCTCATATTTCCATATTTTATGCGCTATTTGAGCCAATGTTGCCCACTGTGCAGTGGTCGCTTTGACTTTAGCCCTTGCTGGCAGCTGCAGTTAGCCTGGTGGGGAAAGGGGCAGGGGCAAGGCCGACGGGGGTGGGGCGGTAGGTCAAAAATTCCTAGCGCATTAGTGACAGCTATTGGCATTCATGTAATGACATTAATTTTATACAAACTTTTTTACACTCAGAAAAATTAACAATTAAAAAGTTAATATTATAGTTATAATAATAATATTAAAAGGTTTGGCTGTGAAATTTTTGGGAATTCTAGTTTATTGTATGATAAATTTCCGTAAATAATAAAAAAAAATTAAACTATGGAGAAATTCATGATATTGAAAACAAAAGTAACTAAATAAATAAAATAAAAAACCAGAATGGGCGGAGCATATCAGTCGGACGGGCCCGACTGCTTTATACCCTGTGCCACAGTTCGCGCTGCGCGCTCGCAAATACAGTATAAAATATTTTAAATATAATTATATAAAGTTGTCATACAAAACGTAGCAGCAATTCTTCTTCTTACTGTGTTATGTGCGCCAGCTTTAACGGCCGCGCTGCTAGAGGGCGAGCGAGTTGCCGCCTGCAATATTGTTTCGCTAATAACTCCCGTGTTTATTAACCGATTTCAATGCGCTTTTCAGGATAGTTAAATATAATGAAAGAGAGTATATATTCCAAATAACAACATTCTATGTTAAATTTTACGCTTGTTATTCGGTTTTTATCGATTAAGGCGTAAAGGGGGCGTGGCATCCAAAATTTGAACAAAGCCTCATCTGCGTGTGATATAGACCTACCAACTACTGAAAACAGAATTTATGTAAATAGCTTAGTGTCTCTACAATAGTCGAATGTATTTTATTTCATTCATTGTGGGCGGCAGGGGCGTGGCATCCAAGATTTTAAATAAACTTGATCTGCGTATGGTACACCCTGTTTTTCCCATTTTTCAAATGGGCACAGGGTATAATAATAAATAAATCGTAAGACTATGAAAATAGTAACAGATAATTAAAGTATCGAGAATATGCAATAAATAGAAATAAATAAATAATAAAACTAAAAAAAAACTAAAAACTAAAAATAATAATAAATAAATAATAAAACTATGGGAATAATAATAGTTCATCAAACCAACGAGAATTTGCATTAATATAATAAATAATTTGCATTAAATAATAAATAATAAAATAAATAAAATAAATAATCATAAATAAATAATAAAACTATGCAAATAATAAGAGTTAATTAAACTATCGAGAATTTGCAATAAATAATAACAAATACATAATAAAAATATGGAAATAATAATAATAAATTAAACCAACGAGAATTGGCATTAAAATAATAATTAATTTGCATTAAATAAAAATTAAACAATAATTATTTAAATAAAATAAATAATAAAACTAAGCCAATACAATAATAACTGTTAATTAAAGTATCGAGAATTTGCATTAAAATTGTAAATAATTAAATAAATAAAATAAGATAAATTTTATTTAAAAAATGATCGAAAACCCAGGCCATTTTCTTAAAATCAAACAAATGTAATCAGTTGTTTTTTGCAGTGTAGTCTGCGACAACTGTGCAACTGTTTGGCTTGTTGCATACACATATTTGAAGTGGCTTTTGAGCTGAGCTGATGCGGCATACGGCGTATTTACCTGGCCGTAAAGCGAAACGTGCTGCCAAAATTGGAAATAATAATAATATTAATAATAATAATAATAATAATAATAATAATAATAATAATAATAATAATAATAATAATATTAATAACAATAATAACAATAATGGCGTGCGTTTTGGTTTGGCAAATGGCGATTTATTAAAAATCAATGTTGCTGTCATCGCAATCAGCAATTTCAGCAGCCTCTGCAGCAGGATGTAGCATGTAGGGGCATGTGGCAAGAGGCACGAGGCACGAGGCATGTGGCGTGTGTAGTGTGTGGCATGTGGCATGTGTGGCAAGTGTGTCTGTTGCAAGCGGCTGACGTCTACAGGCTCCCTGGTTTACCCCAGGGCCGCACTGTGGTCGGTGTTGCTGCCATGCTCCAATAACTGTTGCAACAACACTCCCCCGCCCCCTCACACTAAGCTAACAATGCCGCACATATGCTTGTGTGTGTGTGTGTGAGGGGGAGGGGAAGGGGGCGGCAGATCCAACTGGTCAGCCAGGCGACATTTCCGGGTAGTTTGAAGTAATTGCTTCGCAAGCTGTTGCCAACGTCGCTTGAACAAGGCTGCCGCAGTGTGTTCACAGTACGGGGGCATCGAACAGTGGGGCAATGTGGCGAACAGCTGTACAGTGGTCAGCTTAGCTGGCAAGCGGCTTAAGTTAGGCATTTTGGCAACACAACAAAAAAAGCCAATGGCATAACGTTGCCACGTACCACGTGGCGTATGAGAAATTTGTCAAGTAAATGCCGCCGGAAACAAATTTTTGGGCAACAGCTTGCAGTTCTGGCGAGGGTTGTTTGTTCACTTTGTTTCGATTGAAATATTTGCGAACTTGAAATATACTTTATAAATTTATTATAACTAATAAAAAATAAATCAAAATTTATTGTTTTTTCGAACTAGTAAAATTATTAAATCATAATTGATATTTTAATAACTGGAATTTAGAATATATATATTTTTTTCAGACTTTAAGTATTATTTATTACCTAAATCTATTTTAAATTCTAAATAATTAAATAATAATAATAATAAAAAAATAATAATAAATTCTAAACCTAAAAATAAAGTGGTTATTTCCCTATTAATCCTATAAATTAATAATAATAGATATCCTTAAATAAAGATTTTACAATAAGTTTTAAGATCTTATAAATGAATAGGGAAATAATCACTTATATTGGTTTAGAATTTATTATTTTATTTTTTATTTATTTATTTTGAATTTAAAATACATTTAGGTAATTAATTATATATTAAAGCTACTTTTAAAATAAAAATAAATATAAGTTTTAAAGATAAAAGGATGATCTAGAGATACAAAATTAAAATATAGTCTATATCTAATATATTTAATTAAAATTTAAAAAATTAAATATATTTTCTAAGTTGTAAAATAATTCTTCCCCAAATATAGTCGGTTTTAAATATGTTTTATTTGAATTTCTCAAATTACTCAAATTACTGGTTAAATGCACAATATTCTGAGAATTATATTATATTATCAAAGTGAATAAAATGAATTAATTAATTTATATTTTTTGGAACTATTTACCTAAAAAACTTTTGATTTTCTGCTTCAACTTGAGCTCGATTTAAACTCTTTTAGCTAGCGATTCGGATTGGAATTGTGTTTCTCTGCTGGAATTGTATTTCAATAGTGGGTTTCTTTGGCTGTTGATTGATTTGCTGCAGACTCCGATTCCCAGATTTTTTATTTAGAACTCTCTGCCCTATTTATACTCCCCGGTATAGTCTCTGCATAAAAGAGCTACGTGACTTGCTCTGGCAGCCTCCGGTCAGCTGCAGTTGTAGTTTTCTTTACGGATTTTCTATAGGTTTTTTTTGCTCTCTCTCTCTCTCTCTCTTTCTCCTGTTCGTAGTCAGTTAGTCAGGGCAAGGCGATGGCCGAACCGTTGCCTTTGCCGTATCCGTAGCGGCATCCGTAAACATATCCGGCGTGGACTTTGGCAATGCGAACCGCGCGTTTTGCATATTAACTAAGTCAAACATTTTGTTGACAAGTTTTCAAACATTTGTGCGTCCTGTGCAAATATTTACCTACATGTAAGACTAGAAATACACACACACACACACACACAAGCTTACACACACAAGCTTGCACCCACACAGCTGTCTGTGTTATTTTGGGACTTTTGTCGCCTCAAGACGTTTTGAATTGAAATTTAAATTCGATACAAAACGCTGGAAATATTCTACAAAAAATGTAAATAAAATAAAAAAAGGATCTATCGCATCCTTTTGACCGTATCGCTTAACATTTTCATTTTGTATCACTCGATTTCTTATTTTTATTATTTATCGCGCTGTGAGGGTTGCTCCAACATTTCCGAATACAAATTCTACCCCCCAGTCAAATGAGCCAAGGCCAATAAGTTCCGCCCCTCTCTCTTGTTTTCCCTATCCAACTCGTCTGGTATTTCTCTGGATTTGTGCAAAATAGCTAACAGAAAAAATATGTGTTCCAAGCATACATATTTATTAAATATTGAATGTTTTCCTTTGCTAGCTGCCTGCAGGCAAGAACTTTCCTCTCGCTACATTTTCCTTTTTATTTTCCCTTCGTTTTTGTTTCCTTTTTTTTTCTTTTTTGGCAGTGTCCCTTATGCCCCTGGCAAGCAGCAGCCGGGCCCCATGGGGCGTTGCAACACCGTCTCGGGGTTAATATCAGAATATTCTTATATGCAAATGATTATGATGATCAATTTGTTAGCCAAAATGGCAGCCATCAAGCGCCATTAGAGCGTCGTTTAGCTCTGCGTTATCGCTTGTCTATAACTGTAATTTAAAGATCTATTAAAGCAGACGGAAAAACAGTAAAAGTGAATACAAATATATCAACTATTGCGCCGTAAATCGATTACGCTGTATCGATTCGATCTTGTCGTATGACCTAATCGAAGTCTTCGCTTTAAATGATAAACTCTTTTCCTTACAATGTGCTTTACGGTCCTACCTATTCCACATCTCTTCAATAAGTCTTCTTAATCAAGTTATTGATCTAATTCGCTGTTCTTCGATCTTGTCGATCTTGACCTAATTGAAGTCTTCGCTATAAATGATGATTTCTCTTCCTTACCATCTTTAATAAATTCTTCTTAATCAAGTTATTGATCTAATTCGATTTGATTTGATTTAATTCGATCTTGTTGTATGACCTAAGCCTCTTTTCAACTATAAACTTCGTCATCTTTCATTCATTTTTTTTTTTTTTTTTTTACTATTTTTAAGGGTTTTTAATGCTCTTCTATATAAAATTACATCTCTATTATAAATCTATTCAATATTATCGTATTAACTAATAATCGAACTCTTCGCTATAAATCGCTTATTTTTATGTTTATCTAATAGGTTCTTCTATATAAAGAATTAGACGAATAAAATTCACTGCGCCTATTCGATCTTGTGGTATGACCTAAACCACTTCTCAGCTATAAATCCTATTCCTCTTACAAAATCTGTATTCTCCAGTAAAAGGAGAACTTTTATAAACTTCTATTTTACATTATAAATCTATTAAAAGTCTATTCGATCTTGTCGTATGATCTAAACTACTTCTTGAATCTATATGATAATTCCTTTCGTTTTCAAACATTTGCACAAAATTCGCTTACCCATCTTACTATTTCTACTTGCTATAAATAGCCTTTGCTTTATCAGATTGTATAATTTCTAGTGCTATCTCCCACTTGAGTTAATCAAGTCATGTAAGATAATGAGAAAAGTTCCCCTACTATCTGTTGAATGAATTTCACAAGCAGTTAAGTGCGGATCTAGTCACTTTATTGTTTGTACTATTGTTATCGGAGAAAGTCAGAGCTCTTAGCGTCCATAGATCTCAACGGTGGAGTTGACGCCACGGCTGGTTTGACTGCGCAGATTGATTTGAGCAAAACGATAGCCTGGACCACCCGACCACAGACTGGGCGTGGCTCCGGAGCTGTTGCGGAAGTTATCGATCACATAGATGGCCGAGATGTTATAGTAGCTGTTGGTGCCCTACAGAACAACAGAACACGCTTAGAAATTCTGGAAAAATCACTGGGAGAGAGCTGAACTTACGGCACGAGGATAATCCACATTGATGCTCCAGTAATTGTTCTTCAGTGGAGCACGAACCTCCGTCTGGCGGGATAGCAAATAGTCGGCGTTATTTCTTCGGCCCCAGGTGGCGCTACTCGCTTGGCTGGCGGCAAAGAGGGCCAGGAGCAGAACACAACTGTACAGGAATTTCATGTTTAGACTTGGAAGAATCTGGATTTGATACTGTTTAGCTCTGGGCTGCGATCGCTGCTTTTATAGCAAACGATTTCAGCGTGAGTAACTGTGTTTACATACGAGTCTTTTTAATTAACAAATTGTGATATTTTTTTTTTGCCTGCTTATCAGCGAGACTTACTGTTTACCAGGTGGGCCCTTGCCCTCGCCCCCGCCCTGCCCCTACCGAACATCACCATCAAAGGCAATCAAAACTGATAAAGCGCAGAACTTATTTATTACTATTATTGAAACTCGGTTGAGTCACGCCACTTGAGAAGCACGGGCTTTGCTTGGAACATGTGTCTATGAATGACCAGGCGCACTCCAAATCAAATCAAATTAAATCAAATCAAATCTTATCAATATCAGATTTTTCCAATTCAACTGAATAATACCACTTCAAGTGGCATCAGGTTCTCGGAAGATGCTTGGCCAGTAAAAAGAGCTTTGCTTATCACAGCAAACCATTTGTTTATCAGCTGGGGTTTTGTTGAGCCCAACTATATTTGGATGATTTTTCAGAAGATACTTAGTATACGTGTTTGGCATTTCAATTGCGGAAATAAACCATTAAAACAATTATGTACAGACAGTTTTGAGAGCTCAGTAAAACTTTATTAGGCTTATTTTTAATTATTACGACTAACAACAAAATTATTATTAATTTTATACGCGTTGGTTTCACTTATACCTTTTACCAATTGAAGATGAAATGCGTTTATTGGCACTAAAATCTAAATTTATTATTATATTGTACATATAAAGTTGTTATTCGGAATATATACTCTCTTATATTATATTTAGCTATCCTGGAAAGTACATTGGTCAATAAACACAGGAGATATTAACGAAACAATATTGCAGGCGTTTCCTTGCTCGTCCTCTGGCAGTGCGGGCAATAAAGCGGCACACATAAAAAAGGTAGAAGAAGATGCACTGCTGCTTCGCTTATTTTTAATAGTCCCTTTGTCACTAATATTGGGTCCTAAAATCTGTATTTTGTGACTAAATTTTACCAAGAAAATCTGAAAAATCGATGTGGTCAATTCTTTTGACTCTTCGCATGGTAAAAAATAATGTCTCCAGCTTAAGGTATTGGATGAAAAGTACTATTTATATTTTTGGGGATTTATTATTTATTCAGTCATTCATTGTCATTATTTTGAAAGATTTTAAAGACATTTGTTAAAGCAGAAGAATCAAACGAGATTCTGAACAATTTAAGGGGTAGCTGTTAGTCGAGCATTGATTACTAAAACACTTGAAGTTGCTTATTCTTTTATTTAAACTTTAATGCTGGATATTCATAATGTTTTCAATTGAAGAATCGATTTAACGTCCATAGATCTGGATGGTGGAGTTAATGCCCTGGCCGACCGCGCTCTTCAGATTGATCTGACAGAAACGGAATCCTGGACCACCGGACCACAGGGCGGGAGCAGCGCCGGAGGAGTTGCGGAAGTTGTCGGTCACATAGATGGCGGTGATGTTGTAGTTGTTCACGGAGCCCTGGATGATTAACAGAAATTAGCTAGAGTTGGGAATTTTCAGAAGCGTAAAGACTTACGGAACGGGGGAAGTCAACGGTGGTGGAGATGTAGCTGTTCTTAACGGGATTATAGATCTCATTCTGGTGGAGCAGCAGATAGTCGGAGTTGCCTCGGGTGCCCCAGTTGGCGCTGTAGCCCTGGCTGGCGACGAACACGGCCAAAAGAATTGCGCAGCTGTACAGGAATTTCATGTTGCTCTGGATAGAAGAATACTTGCTTCGATACTGTTTCAATCAGGGCCAAGATCATGGCTTTTATACCAAAAATATGCTGAGTATAGTATAGCAAAATTTAATTAATCAAAATATTATCATAGCCCGGCAATTGAATGCGAAATTCGGGGAAGTTGCTTGGCCATCAAACAAGGCGATAACCTTATCAGTTCGGGCGTTCTGCGAATTAGCAAGCGATTTAATTTTGGGAAAATTCGCTGCAGGTTTCTAGAAAAGTTCATTCAATGAATGAAAAATAAAATAAAATATAATATAATTGACCAAGATAGTTTAGCTATTTTGCAGGCAGTAAAAAGCTTAATTGCTGACAATATTATTTAGATTTCCTTGAAAGATTTACAGTCAAAATTGTGAAATAACAGACTAATTTCTAAGAAAAAGTTTTATGAATGAAAAATAAAATAAAAAACAGTTTTCTAAGATTGTTTAGATTTTTTTTTAAGTAAAAATGATTTACTTTGCTGCAGAGATTGTTTAGATATTCTTGAAAGATTTACAGTCCAAATTAAGGTAAAATAACAGACTAATTTCTAAAAAAAACGTTTAATGAAAGAAATATAAAATTAAATATAATTTTCTGAGATAGTTTAGTTATTTAACAGTAAAAGTAATTTACTTGTTGTTCAGATTTTCTTGAAATATATTGATGATTTAGTATTAAAGATTTCCACTCATTTCTGTGAAAGTTTAGTGGGAATGAAATATTAAATTAAGAATACAATTGCCTAAGATAGTTTATTTATTTTGCAATTACTTCAGATTATATAGATTTTCTGGGCAGATGTTTATAATTATCGAAATAAATATTTTAATATAGTTTTCTTTGGCATATTTTTTTTTTATAAATTTTATATTAAATATAGTTTATTTATTTTGCAATTAAAATGCTTTAGATTATATAGATTTTCTAAGCAGATTTTTATAATTATCGAAATAAATATTTTAATATTTATTTGTCATATTTTTTATGTTTTCGTATTAAACAATTAACAACAATTTAATGCAGTTTTTGAATTGAAGTAAAATAAATTGCAGTTGTTTGCACTTTATGCAAATTTAAATTCGCACTTGCCTAATGTGAGCTGCATTTGAAATACATTGTAATAGATGGCAAACAATTGCAGTTGGCAGGCCACGGCCCGAGGGGCAGCAATAAATATGCGAATGGGAATACTGAATGCAACTGCAAGGAATTTGTAAACCACAGACGAAAAACAACTAATGATGGCCTGAGGTTATCGGTGGCATGCAAGAGATGTGTTTAATAATGCTTAAAGTCGCATGCGAGTTCATTGAAATGCCTTTAAATCCATTGAGATGCGAAAGTATCTTTGAGATACATTCGCTCGTATCTCGGCCTGCATATTGATGGCAAATTACAAAACCCGAGAAGTCGCTTGGTTGCAAATAAAATCTCATTACTTGCAGCAGGCCGAAGCACGCGCCTGATAAGGGTGTACAGGGGAGGGCAAAAGAGGCAGGGGGTGTGAGGAGGAGGAGGAGGAGGGGCAGGGGCAGACATTACTATTTGTCACTTATGAAAGGGATAATTTGGCACGCTTCAAGCACAGAAGTCACAATAGACAGCGCAGGCATTCACCATGGGATTTGAACAAAAGAAAAATGCCTGCGGACAGATGGAAGAGAGGGATGAAGAGCAGGGGGCAATTGCAATTGACTGTCGGCATTTTTATGCAAAACTTGTTAATCACATTTTATTGACACATTCCCCCTTGTCGTCTGGCAAGTGAGGGGAGCGCATGGGAGGGAGGGGAAGGGGAATTACTGACGCTCGTCACTCGGGGGAATCGATTTCCATTTTTAAATTGGCCAAATTAAGGGCGGCTAGCTGCTGTTGCAAGTCTCTGCTGTTGCTCTGATAAGCAATTTGCAGCTGCCACACACACATACACAAGCACACACACACACACACAAACACACACAGTGTTAAACAAGAGCCGGCAATTGCCAAATTTAAAAGCAATAAACGTACGAGCAAATTTCTGGGTTTATGCCTTGTTCTCGTTTCTCGTTTTTCGTTTTTTAACTGTTTGACAAGGGGCGACGCGTGCCACCCCACCTTGCCCCACCCCCTGCCACACAGCTGCAGATGTCTATGCCTGCGGGGCGGGCTGGCATTCCATTGCTGAGACTGAGCTTCCCTTTCAATGCCAATTGGAGCGCACCCCAAAAGGAAAACCTCATCCCCTGCCAAGAAAAGTCGAGTTGAAAATGCGCTTTGCAGAAATGTCAAGTGCGGAATGTGCACTTTTGACAGTTTCAGTTCATTCGCCAGTCACTCACACTCACACTCACCCGCACTCATACTCATACTCACACTCATACTCACATTCATACTCACACTCACTCTTGGCAGTCTGGTGAACCCTGACACGCTAGTCTTTAACCCTAAAACATCCGCTCACACACACATTGCCAGCCAGACACGTACCCATAATAAAATTTACAGGCTGCTCAAAAAACAATGAGTCCATATAGAAGCTGATTGAAACAGCAGATACCCTGTAATACGATAAAAAGATTGTGCAGTTGAAGTATTCAATATTATATTGCGAATTTCTTTGCTATAAAATATTGAATAAATATTAAATAACCAAATCCAAAGCTAACTTTAAAATAAAATGTATCCAAAATAAGTAAAATATTGTGAATTTGATATATTATTATTAAAAATATATATATACTTTGTGGGGTCTGCCACGCCTTCTTCTTCAAAGTTATTAACCCTCTTTTCCCATTTTGCAATGGGCACAGGGTATAATAAATGAAAGAAATAATAAATTATTAAATAAATAAATTGATTCTATTTTGAAGAAATAAAAGCAAAATATAATAAGTTGGTTATAAAAATAAAATAAGTGAATTTTGAAATTAAATTAATATGGAAACTCGAAGCATTTTTTATGGTAAATTTATTTAAATATATGTGGCATATTTTCAACTATTTAAACTGTAGGTAACTCTTGCATATCTACTGTGAAAGCATATTTAAAAATAAAATCACAACATAAATAAATTCATAGAAATTTAAATGAATAAATTTAAAGAAATTTAAATGAATTAATTTTAATTAATTTAAATGAATTAATTTTAAGAAATATAAATGAATTAATTTTTAGAAATTTAATTGAATAAATTTAAAGAAATTTAAATGCGTTAAGTAAATGAAATAAATAAAGGTTAAGTAAAATATTTGTATTATAATAATATAATAATAATAATATTATATTATATGCATAATTAAAGAAATATATTTCTATTTATATATTTTGCTTAAATTTATAACCGATCAACCCCTTTCTAACACGTGTATGCAGGGTATTTAATAAACAAAATCAAATATTAGAAAACGTCCGTGCGGGCAGCAACAAAACTCACACTCAGCTTGTGTTTTTTATGATTTTAATGTGTTTTTTGTGCGGCATTATGAATGTTGTTGCTGCTGCTGCTGCTGCCTTGAAGGCACCCTCCAATTGGAATTAGTTGCTGCTGCTAACAAAACAGCAGCAAAAAGCAGTAAAAAACTTAATGCGACAGCAAAACGACAACAAAGCAAAAAGCAAAGCGCAAAAAGGGAACAGGAAATGCACGTGGGGAGGCAGAGGAAAAACTCCCAAAAGGGGCAAAGGGAATTGGGTAAAAGTGGTAAAAAGGCATTGAGAGCGCTTTGGCCAAGGCACAAAGCAGCTCAAAGCGGCTCAAAGCGACAAACGGTACAGAGTTGCCATTGTTGCCATTGTTGCCAAATGCTTTTGCTTTGTTTATGTTGTTGCTGTTATTGTTGAGGTTGTTGTAGTTGTTGCTCTTGTTATTGTTGTTGTTAATTGCTGACTTAATGGCGCTTTAATTAAATCGCAAAACTGCAGACGCCGCCCCATAGTTTGGCTTAAATGAAAAATATTGCATGGAGAATACGTGCGGAGGAGTATATAGCAGTTTATTCTATGCAGTTTGTCTTGGATTTGTTATGGCTTGTTCTCACCCCCCCGCTTCACACCGAACTCTCACTCACTCCAAACAGCCACAAATGTTGAAAGTTATAAACTGTTTTGGCTGCACAACGCAAAGTTGCAAATGTTTATCAATAATAGCAAACAAATTTCAGCTGACCGCAGACAAAGTTCCCTTTAACCCCACTTCTCTTTCTCTCTCTTCTCTCTCTCTTTCTCTCTTCTTCTGCAATTCTCCCCCCAATAAGGTCGCCATTGTTGTTGCAGTCGATTCATTTTGCAACCCTAAAAGTATGCAACACTTTTCCCATTTGCCATCAAGCGATTCCGATCACTTCTCGGCGCCCCTATTGGTCGATTGTTCTATTGTATTGCAGTTTAATTGCTGCTTGCGATATCGACACAGCTTGAATTATTGCCACTGTTATCTTGGCCAACTGTGAACTTCACAATTGGGCGTAAAATTGCAATTAACGCAGCCACACAATGACCACACAGCACAGACGCGCTTCACAGTTGCCCAAAAGAAACTTAAAGCGTATCCAGCTGCATCGCTAAAATACGCGATAAAATGTCTGCAGAACTACATTTGCTTAAACAAAGTTGTATATTTTAATTATAAAGCCAACAATTCGACTATAATTTATGCTATTTTAGACAGTTATGGAGACGGAGTTCAAGTAAAAGCTATTAAACACATTGATGCATAAGCTCCGAGGCAGCGCTTAGCCGCTCTGCTTACTGGCTCTCCAAGCATACCCCCTGCATTACAAGTAATGCAGCGGGTAGCCGGCTCGCCTATAACAAACACATCGACCGCTCTCTATGCATAAGCTCAGAGGCAGCGCTTAGCCGCTCTTCTTGCTGGCTCTCCAAGCATACCCCTGCATTACAAGTAATGCAGCGGGTAGCCGGCTCGCCTATTACAAACACATCGAACGCTCTCTATGCATAAGCTCAGAGGCAGCGCTTAGCCGCTCTCCTTGCTGGCTCTCCAAGCATACCCCTGCATTACAAGTAATGCAGCGGGTAGCCGGCTCGCCTATAGCAAACATATCGACCGCTCTCTATGCATAAGCTCAGAGGCAGCGCTTAGCCGCTCCCCTTGCTGGCTCTCCAAGCATACTCCTTGCATTACAAGTAATGCAGCGGGTAGCCGGCTCGCCTATAAAGAACACATCGAACGCTCTCCAAGCATGCCCCTGCATTACAAGTAAGAACTCAGTAAGAACTCTAGCTGAGAACTCTTAAACTATAGTATGTATTAGCTAGTTTATTTATTTTATGCACACAAATTGCAGTCAACTTTGAAATTAGAAATGCAGTACAAAATTGAATTTAATATAATATTTAAGATTAAGATTTCACAGAAAGAAAAAACGAAAAAAAAAATGAAATGAAATTTAAATATAAGAAATCTTGAATATTAATATTTTGCCTTTTGCAAGCAGAGTTTTTAGATATTTGCAAAACTATTTAGAAGTCAAATATTGTAATATTTACATACTTGAGTCGATCTTCTGCCTTGCCAGAGAAAGTTTTGCAGGTTCGCATCACTTTCAGCTACATAGGTTAAACTGTGCATATTTGTAGGGCACACATACACACACAGGCACACTCACACGCACACTGTCTTACTCACACACACGCACATAATTTTAAACACACATACAGAGGCCCCGTGTGTATTTTAAACGTAAAATTTCATATCATATTTACGTCTATATATATTTTTTTTGTTATAATATTTGCGTTTAATCAAATGGAAAATCCGTTGCAATAACTGAAACTGTAATAATAATATCACAGTTTTTCCCCTTGAGAATTGCAGCTGTGTTTGTGTGTGTGTGTGTATCTATATATGATATATCTATATATATGCTGCGCCTGTCTGCACCTGTCGGTGCCATGGCGAATCGTTCACAAATTGCAGTAAACATAATCTCTCTATTGGATTTCGGCCTTGTTTTTGTTTCTTTGGTTAGCTTTTGCTTGTTTTCTTATTGCAACGCAGGGAAATGTATTTATTTTGTGGTGGCCAAAAACCTTTTGCCGTTCGCAATCAACATTTCATTTTAATTAAAGCCACAAAACGTTGGAAAAAAAAACATAAACAAACGGCAAACACGCCGGATGTCCACAGAATTCATTATATTGGCCACGTTCCACAATTTGCTTAATATATCAAAACTATCGCTTAAAACATCTATGGTTTTATTTCGAAATTTAATCAATGAGAAACGTGTGTAAAAAAGTTCACAGAATTTCACGTTTTTTTCTTCTTTAGGCCACAAACTTAATTATGTGCGTTCGTTTCGGCTCAAATTTCAATTTAAATAAACTGAAATTGCGAAATATGAATAATTTATAACGACATTAAAATTATAATAAATGCTTTGCATACATCAGTGTTTTAGTTTTTATAGGTCACATAGTTCACTTACAATTAATGCAAATTGTTGCGGGCTAATTAAGCTGATAATATGATGTATATTTTATCAAAATTAGTTAAACATTTATGCAGTTAAATTTCGATAATAAAATAACTGAATTTGTATTTAATCTGAGCTGAGAGTATTCGCTATAGCTTATAACTGAAAGGTTCCTTTAAAAATTAATATCAATTACTAATAGTACAATTATTATAATATAATGGTATACTAAATTTGGTATACTAAATTTGTATTTATTTTGAAAGTTCACAAGTTCACAACTAAAAGGACCTTTCAGAGACCTTTAAGAGGTAATACCACTAATCAAATATTTCAATTTTTAGAATTTTTAGAATTAAATATTTCAATTTCAACATATTTTCAGTTGGAACTTATAATAAATTTAACTTGAAAAAAAAAAACTAAATTTGTATTTATTTTGAGGTAAGCTCATAACTGAAAGGTTCCTTTAAGAGTTAATACTAATAACTTAAAGGTTCTTTCAAGATCTAATTCCAATAACTAAAGGGTTCCTTTAAGAGCTAATGCTAATTACTAATAAAATCAATCAAATATATCTACATAATTTCAGTTCGAATTTAGAATAAATTGAACTTAAAGCAACTAAAAAGTTGCCATTTAGTAATTGGCGCAGACACAAAAAGCGCACAAATGGCCATGACATTATCTATCCATTAATATCATGTGGACACAATCTGTGTCCCCCGTTGAGAGAGTGTTGTAAATGCTTCCAAAATGCACACACGTCATTAGTGTCGACAATTATGAGAGCGCATAAAAAGCCGTTAAGCAGCTTTCAGCACAGAGTTGCTCCGATTGGAGCTGGTTGGAACTGGACGTGGTCAGACATGTGGCACTTGATTTTGGGACACGCACTGCAAACAGAACTGATGGGGCAGAGTCAAATACCGCTTGCCCTCCCCTTGAGCGCTGTGCCAGTTTTTTGCCAGCTCAGCGAGCAAAAACACACAACGTGGCACTTTTGCTTTTGCCTCTGTTTTTTTCTTGGTTTTCTTTTTATTTGCCACTTGCAACTTGCCACTCAACAAAGTGCTGTCGTTATGAAAGCGAAAAGCGAATGTCCTCCGACTAGAAAAAAAGTCCAGCCAAAAAAGAAAACGAGAAACTCTTGCAAAAACTGACAGTGATTTTGTAATTAGAGCGCAGCGAGTGGAGGCTACAAATGCGACGAGTTCAGCATTTGACACGCACGGCAAATACAACTCTGTGCATGTGAGTGTGAGCGAGAGCGAGAACGAGAGAGTGTATTTATGTGTGTGTGTGTGTGTGTGAGCAACCCAGTTGAACCGTTTAGCAGGAGCATCTATGGCCAATCGACTGCCGGTTTTCAGAGCTCACTTCAGACTGCCAACACTACTTCAGTTTCAAGCACTATAATGTTGCGAGTAGCATTTATAAAAATTCCCATAAAATACAGGTGTATGCAAATTTTATTTTACTTTATTTAGCGTAATTTTTTTTTGGTTTATTTGTATTAATTAATTTCAATAGGTCTTCAAACACTTACCGGAAATAATAAAGGCTAACTCGTTGCTAAAAAATAATCGAAAGAGTTTAGAAAAGTATTTGAAGTAGTTAAACGAATCTTTTTCAATTCAAATTTGATTATATTATAATTTATGAAGAATACCTATAAGGAGCTTTATGAAAACAGTAAGAACGCAGCAGATCAGTCGGGCGCAAGGCTGCCATCCGGCAGTTGTAGACACTGTAGTTTGTCTATCCAATTGTCTGTTGAATATCTTCGTTGTTTTTTAGCCGATCGTAACGTAATTTACAGCATCGATAGAGAATGCGATTAGGTATGCACATTTTAAAAGCAAAGTTTGTTGCTTAAAAATTATAGCTGCAGTGGTTTTTTGCAGTTAGCGGGGAATGGAAGGGAGGTATACAAAATATATATATCAAACTGAAACTGTTTACTGCATAGAAAAACCTAACCTCTACTTATGATGCTTTTATATACAATATTTTGCGAGCTCTAGATCTTAAAATTACTGTGTCCACAAAAAATATTAAAAGTAACAAGCTTTAAGCTTTTGTTGAAAATAATTTGAAGCGATATAGTATGTCTTTATGGAGTGTCCGCTTGAGCTTACAGGTCATTAGCAATCCCAAAACGCTGGCTGCAACTAGGTCATATTGCAGTACGTGCCACGGCATGGACATCACGCATACGACGCGTAAGCCAAGGCACGCCAATCAGCAGCGGAAGGAAGTAAGGAAGCAAGCAGATAGAGCAGAGTTACGACTAACGCACTGGGGACTGGGGACTGGGGACAGTTGACAGCAGTGCAATTTGGCTGGTGTTGGCAACTCTGGTAGAATGTTACTTACCCCATTGATGGCATTTGTAAGCAGATAATAATGATAATAATGCAGCTTTTGGCTTTTTGTTGATGATTCAAAAGGAACATTTATTTAATTTGCTTTTGTTGTTGTGTGTTTTTTTCTTTCACAAAAATTGAATTTCTGTTTTTTGCTATCTTACGCTGCCACCACCCACAGAGTCAGTCTGTCAGTCCCAAAAAAACCGAAGAGCTAAAAAAATAAACTGTCGCACACAAGATAGTACGTTTTAGTGTGTGTGAGAGTTGTGTGTGTGTGTGTGAGTGGGAGTATTTTTTGGTAGCAGGGGGTGGAGGGTAGTTTAGCAAATATTTTCCAATACACATATACATATATACTAGGGTACATATAGTATCTTAAGTTAGACGAGACAGAGAGATACATCTAGCATATAAAACTGGTTAGTGTTAAAGAGTGAGAGACGTTAAGAATCTGAATGATAATTTCATGTTGTTTGTTTTCTTTTGTTTGGTATTTGTTTTTTTTTTTTGTTTCGTTTTGTGTTGTCTTAAAAATACAGAGAGAAAACCTAGTTGATGGCGTGTAGTCGTATTTGTCGTTTTTCTTTCGAGTTCTGTGTTTTGTATTGCATTTTCTCTGGCAATATCCCTTGGGGATTTGCAATTTGTTCTAGAGCTAGAGTTTACTTCTTAGCCGTACTCAATTTGATGACAAAACATACATAGTTAGCACACATACATACATACAGGATACATATACGTACACCTACAAGTTAAGAGTTATGCATATAAATATGAAACACATTCAGTTAGCCATAGTATGAGTGTATGTGAGTGTTGGTGTGAGTGTTGGTGAGTCATTAGGTATTTAAAACTGTTTTACACTTAGGTATGTAAGTTAAGGGATTCGATACAGACGAGTTCATATAAATAGAGACAGCATCTGTGGCGACACATTCAGCAGATTTTCTACAGTACATAGTCTAGTTTAGTTTAGTTAATGTTTAAAACGCATTTAGTAACATTCATATTCAGATTCGTATTCACATATTCATATTCGTCGCTTGAACTTGAGCTGGAGCTTAATTAAATATATAAAACATACAGACATACACATAATATTTGTATCCTATATAGTATATAGATAGACGAATAAGCAGCATTCAGCACTCGTAGTTAGTGCTTGTATTTGACTATTTTAACCTGTTTGAAATATATTGGATTTTTGGTATTTTTGGTATTTTTAGCACTTGACATGCCATTCAATTTATTGCACTTTCGACTATTATGATCTACATTTTAATTTCTTAGTTGTCAGTTGTGGTTTGGTTTTCTCTTTATTCTGTTTATTTTGTTTATTTTGCTTGCATGGCGTATGAGCAACTTTCAGTTGGCCCGACTAACAGAATTGCAAATAATAAATAAATGGCTGAAAACTGACAGAGAGTGAGAGAATGAGCACAATGCCTAACGTATAAATAGAAAACAGCAACAGAATTCATTGCTATTCGAACTAAACTAAACCATAGACAACAACAATAATATCTTAATCTAGGCTGCAAACAAAAACAACAGCGGGAAGTTCATAAACCTAAATTTAATCAGAAATTATTTGCTATAAAACACAAGTGCACAGAGCGAAGTTGTTGAATTAAAGTCTTCAATTCAAATACGTTTTAAAGATTTAAACTCCAATCTGTGATGCAGTTTGTAAAGCTCGAGATAAGCTTTTGTAGATTAAAGCTCTTTATGTTGGCTAACAGAAGCTTTGAAATATTAATCAAAATTGTATATTTAAATATTACTAATTAAATACATTAAAAGTCTGTTAAGTATACGAATATTTAATTGCAGAAGTTTTTTCCAGCGCTTACCAGCACTTAATTAGGTTGAATAGCGCTTAAAGCTCTACGGAAAATTACTTTAAAGTTTAGCAGCATTTCTGCTGGCATTTTGCGGAAACTACTCTAAAAGCATGTGAAACTTTTAATTAAAAGTTTCAATTGTATTCGCAAATACAATTAATTATGCCAAAAAGCTTTAAGCTCGACAGCTGTTGAATATTAATTAAAACTTATTGCTTCATTTGTTTAAAAAGTTGAAATTAGTAAATTGGTGATTACTGTAGTTATGGCAATGTTACGAGTGTTACTAGATTGCAATGGTTGGGCAGTGTTGTAAAGTGTGCATTGGGGAGACAGCGTGGCAGTGTTGTTAAGTGTTGCCAATTACTGACTGTTACTGCCTGTGTTTGTTGGCAGTGTTGTAAAGTGCTGTGATTTGAACTTGAACTTGAACTGTTGTGCCGTACTGTACCCACTTCGAGTTGACTCCACATGAGCTTATAATGATGATAATAAAATCGTAAATAAATAAATACATTTACTTACACGTACGTAATATAACTTATGCATCTATCGTGTGATAACAATCGAGGACAACAATCGAGAACAAAAGATTCTGTGTGTTGTTGTCAACTCCTTTGAATACATATTCAATAAAATATGCATGCTCAATATTTTCACAATCATTCGTCTTCCATTTGTGTGTGGTTTGTATTGTAGACATATATATATTTATATATATATATATGTATGTTATGTGTATCAATTTCTAGCTACTTAAATGCTGAACTGTACTCACTTCCAGCCAACGCTTTCGCCCGCATTTCAAGTAGGTGGCAACCCTATTGTATGGCTGCCAGAGTTTTCAAAGAGGAAAACGTTGCTTGGAACTGTCTCTGCTTCTAGGCTTAGTTGTGGTCTGTGTCTTTTGCTTACGTATCTGAGAAGTGCAAGTTTATGCAACTTTAGTTCGATTGATTTAATTTAATTAGTTTTGTGCCACTTAAACGCTTCTAAACTTAACCAAATACATAGATAATACTCGCTTCATATGCTATTTACACGCACAGGTAATTCACATTGAATCTCACATTTAAAATGCAAAAGTTTTTAATTAATTTAGTTGAGTTTGCTTAGATATACATGCCCAGATCGACGTGAAAATCCTGCAGATATGACAGCAGCTGCGAGGGCGTTGGCCTCTGTTTGGGCTCACAGTGCCAGCAGCAGTTCATGACCGTAAAGCTGCATCCATTGAATGTAAAAACTGTTGAATTTGGATTGCTTAAACATGGCTTGGGGTGTACTTACAATTCATCTGGACAGTTGACCGGCTGCTCCAGCCTGTAGCCAGCGGCCAAGTAATTGGTAAGCTCGAATATATCCACCTCCTCGTGCGGCATCTGTGCCAGTGTGACCAGCTCCCAGTACAGCACACCCAAAGACCATACATCTGCCTGCGTAGTGTAGATCTTCTTCTGCAGCGACTCCAAGGAGAGCCATTTTAGGGGACGATTCTCATTGTCCCCCAAGCAGCTGTAGTCATCCGGGAACAGATCTCGCGAGAGTGCGCTGTCGCATATTTTCACATACGCCTCCTCATCCAGACTGTGAAGTGTAGAGCAGAGCGGCGTTAGACGAACCTATTTTCCTCCCACATCCCCCCGTATACTCACTAGCAATTGCGTGTGGCCATATCCTTGTGCACAATGCCCAGAGAGTGCAGATAGGCCAGGGCCTTGGTAATATGCAGTCCGAACTCCACCAGCTGGCGGGTGCTCAAGGCTGTGCTGGACTCCCGCGACTTTTGCAAGAAGCTAGAAATTCAAATAAAGCATATAGATCGTATTTAAATAAATATAGATCATATGGATAATCCTTAGATACATTTAGAGCAACAAATCGTTTCAATTTTAGACAATAATTATAGATTATAGAGCAAAAATTTTAAAACAATTTTTTGTTGCATACCCTAGGGCTGACATTAGGCATCTTTTGCTTTATACCGATAACGAAAAGCTATTATAAATATAAGTTTGTGCTTATACTCACATCTTGAGATTGCCCTTGGACGGATAGGGATACGCAATCTCTGGCGGCCCTGGCAGCTCGGTGTTGGCCAGCAGAGGTGCCAGAATATGCTGATGACTGACGCCGATCAGCAGCGAGGCGTCCTGCAGCAGACACGCCACCTGGGTGAGGGAGGCGCCATCGATGACGGTCTTGACCAGGGCGTCGCAGGTCTCGCCCAGTTTGCCCGCATAGATGCGACCAAAGGTGCCCTCCTTGATGAGCTGTTCATAGGTCAAAGCGCCCGGCTGGACGCTGGGAATGCGACGTAATCGCTCCTTGGTCTTGTCGCCATGTCCGTGGCTGCCCACAGTGATGGTGCTACCTGTGGCAATGCCGCCAAAGAGACTGCCACTGCCATTGCCACGGCTGCTCTTCGGTGTGGACATGCTGCAGGCCTGCAAAGAGAGAGAGAGAGAGAGAAAGAGAATTCCGTTGCAGTTGATTAGATAGAGATTAGAAGCTTAAAGAGCGCGTAGCGAGAGCTGTGGCAATAACGAGAGAGTTCAACAATTGATGGGTTTTTTTTTGGCAACGCAATTAAAGCTGCCGGATTTGCATCTTTCAGTTTGCATCCGTTTGCCGTTAGTCATGCACTTGGCTGCGCTGCGTTCATTCTCATTCATTTTAATGAATTGAGTTCCGTTTCCGCCTGGAGGAACTGCCGATGTTGCCAACTTGGAGCAGGGAAGGAGCGTCAAAGACTCTGCTGCCTGCGCCATAATTTGTATATCAAGTAGGTAGGCGCTGGGGCAGAGAGCGGAGTCGTAGTTGTCTTACGGCATGAATAATTTATTGGTTGGCAAAAAGCTTTAATTCGTCGAGCATTATGTTTGCATAGCCTGCTGCCAGGGCCAGGGCTGGCAGAAAGGGAGGCGGAGAGGAAGGTAGGGGCGGAAAGAGAGAGAGAGAGAGGGAGAGGACAGCAGCCCTAGAGAAGCTCAGACAACAGCAGAAACAAGCTGCAAACGTGAAGCGCAGCTGTAGGAAATTGCGAGCAGAGTTGTATAAACAACATTTTTGGGGCCAGGCAGTCGGAAATGGCAAAGCACTGAGAGAGGGAGAGAGGCGGAGAGGGGGTGAGGCAGGGGGGCAGGCAACTCTAGCTCATTTATTTTCATAAAACACACAGCGAAAATCATTTAGCTGGAGAGTTTTTCGTTGGGGTTTTCAGCATTCGGGAATGGCGCAATTCGCCAGGCTAATAAACTCAAGAAAAATCACTTTATTTCTGGCTTAATTTGCCACTTGCAACATTTACATAAATGTGCACAATGTGCCACATTCGCAGCATAAATGGCGGCTTCACCTGACAATTGTGCTTATTAAAAGCAACAGCTTGATTGCAATATGCTGTTATTGCCTGGATGCTGCCACAATTAGATTGTCCAAAGAAACAAGCAACAAACTGGCGATAAAGGCAATAAAAACAATAGTTGTTTGGCTTTTGTTAGTGCATTGCATTCATTTCATTCATTATTGCCGTTATTGCCACTTTGCGCGGCAGCAACATGGCAGACCTTCCGCTGCTCTCGCCCTGCCATTTCCGCTTCCTTTGTGATCTCAGCTCGTTGTCGCTTTGTCCGCTGTGCTGCTGCTGTCGCTGTTGCTGTCACACAAAGAAAATTCAATTAAAACGCAACAATATCGCACTACATCATCAAGCGCACAAGCTCCACTCTCCTCTCGTGTCCCCTCTCCCCTCTTCCCATTTCCCTCTCCACACTCCCCTCTTCCCACTCGAGGCTCCAAGTGCAACTTCAGCCCCTCCTAGCTGGCTGTCCAGCTGCTGGCTCATCAACACGCTTCCCTGCCCCCTCTGGCGAGCGATAAATCCTTGTCGCCCAACAACATGCAAAGCGCCCAGCCAGGGCTGCACTAAGCCCAGGGCTGGGGCAGCAGCGACAACAACAATGTCTCTAACAGCTAGAACAAAAGTGTCTGCGGGCTGCACCGGCGTCGCTTCCTCTTTACCTCTCCTTCTCTCTGCTTCTCTGCCTGTCTCCCTGTCTTCTTGTAGTCTTTGTTGTAAAACAAGCAAACTATTCGTAAATACACAGCAAGAGACAGAAAGACAGAGAGAGAGAGAGAGAGTGAGAGAGCGAGACATTTGTATGTTTATTGTTTTTATCTGCTGATAACAGGGCGCTTTAATGATCACAGGTCAAGTGTAATTAGATTTTATGTAATCGGATTTGCGTTAATCGCCAAGGCAAGCTTGGGGAATAAAACATAAATGGCAATTGGGCAATTCGGCAAATATCTTAAGACTAAAAATCCCCTCTGCTTGCATGGAGAGAGAAAGATTCGCTTAAGGAAATACAAACAGCTAAATATAATATTTATTTATTAAATGTCAACTTATTCTAGCAAATTAAATATCAATAGAAGCATACATGAAAATAAAGCATGCATTTTCTGTTATCAACAATTAAATTCAATTCCAACAATTAAATTCAATTCAACAAGTACAAGAAAAGCGGAGTGAAATGAAATTAAAAATAAATTAAATTTAAACAATTTAAAAATTTGTTTATTTCGTTTAATGATTGAATATAAAAATATAAAATAAATTATACAAAAATAAATGTAAATATGAATAAAAATAAAATATAATTAAAATCTAACAACGATAACCAAAATTTTATTTGTATTTTTTAAAATATAGTATATGATTTATTATTATTCATTTTTATTTTTAATAGCGAAATTATTATTTATTTAAAGCGCACTGTTAAAAACTATTTAAGAAACATTTGTGGTGTTTGCAATGCCTTGCAGATTTATGGTCTTATTTATTATTGAGATTTCTTTGGACTTAAGCTGTTTGCGCTTCAGCTCATTTCGTGGCAATCCCATAAAAGAGTTTCCATTGAAACTCCACCCATTTGCCACTCTGCCTCCCTTCACATGTCTCTTTCCAACTCCCCATATCTCTGTCTCACTCTCCCTCTCTCTCTCTCTCTCTCCCTCTCTCTCGCTGTCTCTCTGTCGCTGTTATCAAATCCAATGCTATTGCATCAAATAACCAACTCGTGCTGATGTCCAATTTTAACAGCAATTGCTGCTCTTTGAGGCTCTCTCTGCACTCAGAAAAAAAATTAGCAATGAAAAACTATATGAAAAATTATTAAATGATTCTTGAATTTAAGAACATAATACGATTAAAAAAAGGATTTTATTTCGAATTTTAAATAAATTTATATAAATAAAAGCAAGAAACGAAATTACTTGCAAAGAATTATCGTTGTTTGCAAGAATTTTCAGGCTTATCGATTTAATCGATTTATTTTATTTATTTATTTATTTAGATATGTTATCCTAATGCTACAAGTATAAAACTTATAAATTATTGCATTAGTCACTATAAAAAAATAAACAAAATTAAATTAAAAAGAAAGCTTATTGCAGTTTTGATAACGCAAACTCTTGATGCAAGTGGGAAACTCTTGATTTTTCTCTTAGTGAACGTTTGATGCGCCATAGGCGAAAATTTATCCTTTCTCCCTCTCTCTCTTGGCTATTTTTTGTGTGGCATATTAAAAGTGCATGTCAAATAGACAATATTGCCATTTGGTTGTTGCTTTTCCTTTTGCTTTCGGCTTTCTGCTTTGGTTGCGCTGCTGTGGTTCTTATTGCTTAAACTGAAAATTGGAAAGCATCCGTTGCTGTCAACTGTCTGACTAGTCACAGTGCTCATCTCATCTCGCTTTGCATTGACACTCCGAAAGCGAAACAACATGAGGCTGGGAAAAGAGAGAGAGAAAGAGAGGAAGAGAGGGAGAAGGAGAGCAGAGCACCCACAGCCTGCAAATGGCTGCCAAATTGTGAAAAAGAGCAGGGAAATGTGCGGTTTGGGGCAGCCTGCTTGTTAGTATAAATTTGCACAAATTTAAACTCGGCTTGGGGCTGGGCTGCAGGGGTTTGGGGCAAGGGCGTAGTCAGAACCTAAACATCATTTATGCATAGCTGACTATTATGCAATTTTCTTTTTAAATCGACTTAAATCTCAATTGCATAAGTGTGTAATTATACAAGTATTTGGCTAATTGATGCAGCAGCTTAGGCCATAAATAAAACGCAACTACGCCGAAAATGAGTTAATAACTTTTGATATGAGGCTATTATACAAAATATCTTTCTTTATTCCAATGTTTTGACTTTCCGCTATATCTAACTGTTTGTATAAATACTTAAGATTTTATGGCGCAACAAAAAGTTTTAGTTTTAATTTTTTGATTTGAATAGACATAATAAGATGAAGCGCATTCATGGCTGAAATGGCGTTATAACTTGTTATTTACGGCTTGTAGGGAAATTCTTTGTGAATACCGTTGTTAGATAAATTCATAAGCTACACAAAACATCAAACTGAGCTTAGCTTATATAAATGCTGTAGATCTTACACAAAAATAATTGCAGGCTTGTTTTTTATATTTTTCATAGCATACTATTGGGCGCATGTGGATATTTGCTGTAGCTGCTGCGAATCTTGTCCAAAAGAAACTATGATCGACTTTGTTTTGATCAATTTAATTAAAAATAAGGCGTAACCAAAATTTCTAAAATTTTTCTCTGGAAATACGATATGGAAAGCGTATAAAAGAGAGCATATTTTGCCCCCTTTGTCGTCAGCTGGCTACGCCTGTGCAGCAGTTGATTGTTATTGTTGTTGTAGCTTGACTACTTGCCAACGTGGCGACACTTGGCAACACATAACCAAAAAGCAGCTGGAGCAACAACAACAACAACAACAACAACAACAGCAATAACAGCAAATAGTAATGGCAACAACGTCTCTCAAAGCGTTGGCAATGTTGACGTTGGGTTTGCAGCTGTTTGGCTTTGTTGTGACATTTCTAATGACAACACAACCTGACAGGCGAGGGTGAAAGCGCAGGCTGCGGGGCGGTTGGACTGCAAATGACACACACACACATACAGGCAAACACCTCTCTCTCCACACACACACGCACATGGACACACACATACGCGCTTTGACATACTAGACACAAATTTCGGCTCATACACTTGACAGGCGTCTGATTTGTTTATGTCACTTGCAGCTCTACGGCTGCCCACAGTTTCTCTCACTTTCTCTCTCTGCCCCTCTCTCTCTCATTCTGATTCTCTCTCTTTCTCTCTTTCAGCTCTCATGAAACCGCAGCGTTGACTTCTCTCACAAAACTCTGGCTCGTAATTAAAAAAGCTTGATGACAATTTTGCCAACGCTTCATGTTGCTGCTGGCAGCGTTTGCCTGCAACATCTCTACGTGCAACAAAGCAGCAACACATCAACAACAGCATCAACAACAGCAGCAGCAGTAACAGCAGCAACAACAACAGCAACACGATAGTGCAACAGCAGCAGCATCAGCCACAATTTTTGTGTAATTTCTGCATATTACAGTGGTCAAAAATCAAGAGCTCAGGTATGTTAAAAACTAAATTAGAAATACTATATATAATTTTCAAATATTTGTAAAGTATTATAAGCTATGCTTCTTCTTGCTTTTTGGTCTGTTCTATGCGTTAATGGTTAGACAAAGCCAGCAATATTGTTTCATTAAGAAGTTCTGTGTTTAATAACCGATTTCAATAATCTTTTAGGTACAAATAAATATAGTTAAAAAGAGTATATATTCTGAATAACAAACTTATATGTTTCATATTACGCAAGTTATACAGTTTTAATCGATTATGGCATACGAATGCTTTGCCACGCCCCTTTCTGCATGTTACATATATTTTTATAAGATTATTAACTCTGTTTTTACCGATTTCATGGTTACAGAGGTCTTTGCATAAGCGCATATACTCTCTTTCGATGGTTACAGCTTGGTATATTTTGCAAGTATTTTGGTACAATTTTTGAGCAGTTTATTGGCAAACAGTTCCACTGTGCCATGTGCATGCCAGGCATTGTTCGCTTTAGACAAACTGAAAATATGCAAATGGCGCTGTTGTTGCTTGTTGCAGTTTACACAAAATGCCGCAGGCATTGCTGGGTCCAAAAACAACAGCAACAAGCGACAACAGCATATTACGTATACGACCTGTCACCTTGGCATTACATGGCAAACGGCTGCTTAATGAACTTAAATTAGTGAGACGAGTTGGATTTATATTTGGACTGTAGCTCGTTGCCTCAGTTGCCTCAGTTGCCTCAGTTGCCTCAGTTGCCTCAATTATATTTCAATTTAGCTGACAAGCAACTTTGTCTGCACCTTACGAGCAGCCTGCAAATGCTCCAGGGTGATGTCGTAGATTCATAGAGACTGAATTCCGAGAGTTATTCGTGGCATTTGCAGAGTTTTACAGAGTCTCATTAATTTCGCATTTGGCTGCCAGCTCAAACTGTGTGCCATCATCTAATTGGCCTGGCAAACTAATTTGAATTTTCGTTTGATTTATGCCTGATCGATTGGCCCAACTCTCGGCCTTTCTCCATGCTGATGGTTTTCCTTTGGCAGTTTCCATTTGTGCCCTTTGAGCCTCGTTCGACATTTAATAACAGTTGGGAAAAGTTTTGGGCGCCCTTTGTTGTGGCATACGCACAATAAAAAACAAATTCCAAGTCGCCTAATGCATAATTAAAAGGCCCAAAAAGCCATGGGGCCTAATTAAACATGACGCCTACTTATACGTACATTTAATTACACGTAATTGTCTTTCAATTAAACATCGCGTGCTCCCAGCCACGCCCCACGGCGCTGGACAGCATGACGTATGCGCCCTCTGTCCCCACAACTGTCGGTTTATTATGCCAGGCTCTGAAACTGTTAATGTACATTGTGTAAGGTAATTTTTAATTTTATTTACTTGGAAACTAAATATGCTGTAATTATAATTTAATTATCGATTTAGTGGGGAGTACAAAGGCAACAAGAGTTTTAGTTTGCTGGTTAGGTTAGGTTTATTTTCGTTTCGATTTTCATTGTCGTTGAAATATAGTTAAAAAAATGAAGGTTAATTTATACAAATAAAAACGGATTTAATTATAATGTTATCCAATTATTTTTATTTAATTTATTTTCATAAATAATTTAATTCATTTTAAGCCCTCAAAAGTTATAGTAATTTAAAGTGTTTTGCTTTATTTTGTTTTAGATTTTCTTTGTCATTTGAAATGAAGTTACAAATTTAGTTTAGGTAATCCGATCTTAAATTGAATTATAATTCAGTTTAATTTCATTTAAGTTTCTTAATTGGAATGCTTTAATTATTTAATTATTTTCTAAAAGAGTTAAAGATAATTAAAAGATTCAGTTATTTCTGGTAATCAAGCTTATAGATGATGTTTTACTTTTATTTTAAATGAATTCTATAATATAACTTTAAGCTTAATATGCATGATTTTATGCTGCAAATTTATATTAATTTAATATATCTAATATTTTTGTTGCGACTTATGCAAGTTTTAATTATATTTAAATAAAATAATAATTAAACTAAATAGTCAAAATTAATTGAAAATTTAACAAAAAAGAAAGAGACTTGAGGAAGTACAGTTGTCTATAAAAAATATGAAGGGTTGTCTCTCTCTCTCTAGATGTGTAGCATACTTTTGAGAGCATAATCCGCATATCAGAGAAGCCACACACTAATCTTGAGTGTTCCGATAAATGAATCTAAGCTCTCTACAGATCTCTGAACAGACAGTACTGTGTAATCTCTGCTGATGCATTCTGCTCGGGCATGCCATTAATTTGCCGCAACTGACCACAATGGCATCGGCAGTAGGCATCGGCCTCGGCCTAGACATCGCCATCAGAGTCAGGCAGCCACAGCATGTGCTGTGGCCATTCTGTTAGGTGTGATAACCGCAAGAGCTGATGCAACGCTTAATGCTACACTCCGGACACTCTCAGCTGGACAAATCTGCACACAAAAGCCTACGCTTGGCCAGGAAGGGGAACAGACAACAAAGCCAACATCCGGAACATCAGGAGAGTCGGCGTTTGTCTGCCTGCGGCTGACAGGAAGCAATCAATAGTGTAATGGCGGACAAAAGCATCCGCTGTAGTTTGACAGACAAAGGCACAAGCTCAAAGGAACACCAAAGAAAAGAATTGTAAAATCAGGCAGAGCTTGCGTAATTTGTCAACTAACGGAACTCTTCACCTGGCGAGGTCTTAAAGCGCCAGCTCCATTAAATGGTGAGGAGCTTGCTCTTTAATTGGAGAGGGTCGCAAATGTAAATAATGTGTTTTAATCAAAAGCACAACAGTGGGAATAACATTAAGCGTGTACGTGTGGGCGAAAGTTTCCGAATTTCCCTTGTTTTCCTTTCTGTTGACTCTGCTCTAGGCATGGGCTTAACTTTTCGCATGCTGAGCGCGTCATTTGCAGCTTGATTTACAAATTTCTTTAATGAGGCGACGACAACATTTTTAATTAGCACCTGTTCATCTTGCACGAATCTGCAGTAATCTCCATAAAATTCCCCTGCACACAGTCCGTGCTCCATTCAAATTAATTTCCAGCGTCGCTTCCGCCTTGTTTCTGCTCCGTTTCCTCACGTAACTTTCCAACATGAGTTTACATTTAAAAGAGTCTTCCCACCTTCTCCTAACCCCTTCCTAACCTTACTCTCTTTTAACCGCAGCAGCTACTTATTCCTTTCTTCAGCTTCATCCCCAACCGTGCTGTTCTTATCCCCGATCCAATATCCTAATGCCTTTCAATGTTTGCTGCTTTTTGCTGCGTTCTTGTCCTTGCACATGGCTTTCACCCTGCCCAGAAACTAGCTCAGCGTCGGACAACCGCGGTTAGCGGTGCTCCCAACCCCCCACAACCACCAAACCCCATCCCCTTACCCTTATCGACTGTCCCGAGGCCTTTGTTGTTGCTGCAATAATATTTTGCAAGTGTTTCTAAACAAGCACCAAGTCATGTTTCAACAGCTGTAGTCTGGCTTCTGCTCTGTTCCATTCTGTTCTGTTCGCTGCTGTTTTTATTGTTATTTACCCTCCACTCCCTTCTCCTCCTCTTGCTCATCCTGTAATTGTTGTAGTCCCCGTTGCTGTTAGTTAAACTTTCGCTGCACATTAAAGCAATTTGGGCAACATTTATAGACTGATTTAAGAGAGCCCACAGGGAGAGTGGAGACGGAGAGGAAGAGGGAGAGGGGGCAGCGAGTGTGTGGAGCAAGGGCAAAATGAGATATTTCCACACAAGTGAGCAGATCAGAACTGGCAACATTTCGGTGTGTGCACTTGGATATAATTGTTTGACTAAATGAGTGCCTCTCCCTCCCTCTATCTGTTATCCCTTCCTCTCTCTCTCTCTCATTGTACTCCTTCGCTTAACGCTCACAGACACATTCATGGAATGGGGCATGCCTGAGAGTGGGGACCATAACAAGAGCACAGCCATAATTATGGCAAGCACCCTCAACCCATGAACGGGAACAGATGAAGTGAGGAAAAGGGAGACAGGGAGATAGTGGCAGAGGCATATGCAACACTCGACTCCAATTTGGTGCTTCACTTTTGTGGAAATTCATTTAATTCTCTGACATCTGCCTCAGTGCGTATGTCCTCTCCATGGAACGGATAAGAACAGAACAGCAAATGGATACGAGTATGACTTTTGGTCTTGTAAACACAGACACACAGGAGGTGGATGGGAGTACGAGTAGGAGTAAGTGCCTCCGATGGGGCATGTTTGTCGTTGCTTATGAGCCACCAAACGATTCGAAAGCATTTCAATAATGAGTATGAAATTGAAGTCTAAACAAGCAAAACAAATAGAAGAAGCCAAAGCCAAGCAGCAAATAAAAATCCCAAAGAGTCTCCATGGAAATTGAATATTTAATTAAGCGTCGATGGAAATGGCGTTACAAGATGGTGACGAAAATGGTTCCAACAATCATGACGATGGCGAGACAGCAGGAGTAGGAAACAGAGATTTAAGGATGGGGAGGGACATTTTGTTGTCTAGGAAAAATGTAAACGATGGCGCCTCTTGAGTCTGCGAACTGTTTGCGATAGAATCTGCTAAATAATTTATTCTAATTTGCAACAGATCTACAAAGGACAGAGAGTTACAGAAACAGCCAGTGAAGTTAAGTTAGGCGTTTAAGTAGAGTTGAAAGAATTCTTGAAGTTTTAGCAATTATTAATTTAATTGGGGAATTGTTAAATTTACTTTTGCCAAAAGCTGTTTATTTGCTATTTTGCTGCATTACCAATGCCGATAAGCTGCAGTCATGAATAAGAGACATGTTATTAATATAAATTACATCTGTAATGACTTGAACCCCTGGCAATGATAGGCTAATTAAACTTGAATTGCAGCAATTGTTTTGGCAACAATTGATGCAGATTTGGCTGAGGCATTAAACCATTCATTTGGCTTCGTGAATTGCATTACATTTCCGATTTGGAGCACACTCCGTATAATCATTCACAATCAACCAGAGGGAGGCCCTCTCTTTAGGCTGAAGTGGGTGGTATTTCCGAGCAGACACAAGTTACTTGCAGCATGAATTATTTATTGGATGCCCCAAGTATTCATAAGCCGAAAGAACAGAGAGGAGAACAGTAGGAGCTGAGACTACTTCCTCCTTCCATTTCCTATCTCCCAACTCTTATCTAATAGAGCTGCCATTAAGATCAGATATTTAGCCAGATACATATATATTCGCATGGGTTTAATATGTGAGTCCATGGCACTGGGGCGTGGCTTACGCCCACTCATTTGCTGTTGCCTTCTTGGCTATATACGCAATTTGTTTTCATAAGCATCAGTTGGCCAAGTGTCAACTTTCTGCAACTTGGGCTGGCGTCTCCTGGGCCTCCTCCGAGTGGATGCGTGTGAGTTATGGCCAAGAAGCTACATTCTTGGCTAATAAACACTAGACAAATCTGTACATTTTGCTGCTTAATTTACATAAATGGCCAGCGGCAAAAGCTGCCTACTCCAGCTCTCCCTCCCTCCCTCTCTCCCTCTCTCTCTGTATATAGGGTTTGTGTCTTTTTGGTAGCCACTGTGCATCCATCATGTAAAGGAAGTCGGGTTTGGTGCCCGGGTGATGTATACTCTTTGTCCCTACAGTCTATTGGCTTTTTGCTTTATGTGTATCTTGTGCTGTGTTGCTGGCGTTTATTTTGCGGCTTTCATGTCGTAAATCTTCATCAGACGGCAAATTACGTGGTCGCTAACCCAAACCCAAACCCTCACCCAAACCCATCCCAGTCGATGTCTACCGATGTCTACCTCTGCCAACTGGCTACTTTTTCAACTACCAACCGGCAACTGGCAACAGGCAAACAATAAAGTGACCGCAATGCCACTCGGTGGGTGGTAAAACAATAAAGCGGTGACAAAAACCAAACAACCACACGGCCAACAACAACGAGTGGCAACAACAACGAGTGCCAACATCGACGAGAGCCAGCAACAACGAGCGGCAACGGCAGATACCATTGACAACACAGTTTCATTTATGAAAAATAATAGCTGAAGCAGCAGAAATATGCGAAATTTATTATTATATTTGCGTTCTGCCGCAAAAATGCAAAATGTTACTGTTGCCCAACCCTGGTCTCCCTCTGCCGCTCCCTCGCTCCCTCGCTGGTATCCCTGCAACACAAGCCCCAAATGCCAATCATAGACCTCAGCCCAGAGGTCTGCATGGCAGTTGTTGTTGCTGTTGTTGTGGCATACACTGGCAGAAAAATCAATGCATAAGCTTGCAAATATTTTCAAAATGTGCTTATCAAAACTTATATTAATTATTAAAGAATGAAAAGTAAAATTTGTTGTGATATATATATACAAAAATTATCGTTTATAGATTAATTTCAATTCATAAAGCCTTATATTCATTAGCTGATTTTAATTGTAATTATATATAAATATATAATTATATTAATTATATTAAAGAATCTTAAATAAATATATATTGGGATACTTTCTCTATTGAAACTTTATATAAAATCCTTTTTTTTTCATATACATATACATTTTACAGAAATAATCTAAAATAAATGTATTGAATACAAATACTTAAAATTAAATTAAACTAACAAAAAACCTGTAATTACACTGCAGATGAGTCGGACGTAACCGTCAGCAGGAAACCATGTACTTTCTGTTTTAGTTGTGACTGTCAATATATATAAGGTGCAATCACGCGACAATTCTAATTAACTTCCATTTTAACAGTTATTCCGATCTGTACTCAACTAGTCACTCACACACACACACACACACACACACACGCACACAAGCTTGCGCTTGCTTAGAGCGAGCGAGCGAACCGGAGAGCGGCTAAGCGCTGCTTATCAGCGCATGCATAGAGCGAGCGCCGCAGCCAGCAGCGGGCGGCGTGTTCGCTCACCACAGAAGCGGATTGGTGGGTGGGTTTGCGGAGAGAACTGATCAAGAGACAGCGGCAGCGCAGCGGCAGCGCTGCCTGCAAGCACTATAAATACAGCTGCTGCAGTGCTGCTTATCACAGAACAGCGGCAGCAGTCGTGAGGTGCAGATGTGCAGTGGGTGCTGAAGTGGCAGTTTTGCTGGACATGGTCTGGAAATTTGTGGCAATAACTCTCGCTGGCTCAACTCTTGCTGGCTCAACTCTTGCTGGCCCAACTCTCGCTGACCCAACTCTCGCTGACCCAACTCTCGCTGGCCCAACTCTCCCTGGCCCAACTCTCGCTGCCTATATCTTGCTGGCCCATCTCTTGCTGGCCCATCTCTTGCTGGCCTAACTCTCACTGGCCGAACTCGTTTGCGGAACTCTCGCTGGCCATACTCTCGCTGGTCATACTTTCGCTGGCCACACTCTCTCTGGCCATACTCTCTCTGGCCATACTCTCTCTGGGCCAACTCTCGCTGGTCATACTCTCGCTGGTCATACTCTCGGAGGCCCAACTCTTGCTGGCCAAACTCTCGCTGGCACAACTCTCGCTGGCTCAACTCTCGCTGGCCCAACTCTCGCTGGCTCAACTTTCGCTGGCCCATCTCTCGCTGGCCATACTCTCGCTGGCCTAACTCTTGCTGGCCTAACTCTTGCTGGCCTAACACTCGTTGGCCTAACTCTCGATGACCCACTCGGGCTGCCCAGCTCTTGCTGGCCGAACTGTCGCTGCCTATTTCTTGCTGGTCGTACTTTCGATGTTCCAGTCGCCAAGGCCGAACTCTCGTTAGCCAAACTCTCGCTGGCCCAACTCTTGCTGGCCTATCTCTTTCTCTTTCTCAAATTTTACTAAAATACATATATCTATAAAATATATGAAATTCTTAACATGTTTTAAATGAGTAAAATAGAAATTTGTTTTTATATATTAAGCAATGCTTAAAATAATAATTCTCTTCTTTAGCTGATATAAATTTAAATTATTGGTTATACCTATTTTATTAAATTCAATTCGGCTTCTCTTTTAGGTGATATACAAGCATTTTTTGTTCTCAAGCTATTTATTTTTTTGAGTGTAGCACAACAACAGCAACAATCAAATACATGGCAAATTGTTATACGTTTTATTCATTCATTATTATTGCTACTTTGGTTGCTTGTTTGCTCTGTGTTTTGTTTTGCAATTGCAGGCAACACGTTGTTGTTGTTGTTGTTGTTGCTGTTGTTGCCATTCCGCTTTCTATTTAATGTAGTTGTTGTTATTGTTGCTGCTGCTGCTGCTACTGCTGTTGTCAAGCCAAGTTTGCAAAGAAATTTCAATTAAAATGCAACAATGCCGCACTCCATCATCAGCGTCGCCAAGCTGACAAACCGCGCAGCACATTCCACTGTTCCCACTCTCTCTGCATCTCTTTCCATCCGTTCCCACTCTCTGCATCGCTTTCAATTCGTTCCGCTCTTCCCAACACTGGCTCTTGTTGCAAATGGCGTCCAACGAACCAAACACAACACTCGAATACCCAACAGAAGCCGAAACCCTACAGCTGCAACTGCATACTGACTGCATAGAGTTCCAGCCGAGGGTTGCTTTAAAAGTTTCTAAATAAAATACTATAATAATTCTTTACGATTGGAAACAATATTTTTCGATACAAAAATTTACAAACTTGTGATTTTTCTGCGACCTTTCCATTTTATATTGTTTGAAGTTAGCTAGCTGTAGGTCCAGTTTCGGTGACAATATTAAATAAAACAAGGAAAACCTTAGTTTTAGTTTTGCCAATATATTTCGACTACACGTCGGTAGTCATCATCAGGGCGAATTATTTTACACAAACTTATTACAAAACAAAAATAAAATAAATACACAAATTAAAAAAAAATAAAATAAAATAAAATAATATAAAATATACAGAGTAAGCTGAATTCGATTGATTTGCACTTGAATTATAAACGTTATTATTTCGATCCATTATATATAGTGTATTGAGGACACCATAAAAGTTTTTTTTAACCAAAATTTTAAGTGGATACAAATTTTAAATCAGGTTGAATATTTTCTTGAATTTACAATCAACGTCTCTATCTACTGTCTCTCTCAAAATTCCATTCTTATCCAAATGCTTTATAACAGAGGTGCCCACTCCTTAACTCTGGCTGCTCTTTAGCATAAGGGGAGAGCTCTTGCTTATGGGGAGAGCCTCTCCATTTGGGCACCACTGCTTTATAACTTCTGGAGCTGCCCTCTCTCTTGTCTTGCGTTTGCTGTTCTACGGGTGATAAATCTTTGTCGTCAAGTAAATACGAACTAGGGTATTTTGCCTGCAACAATTTTATGCCAAATTTTTTTTGTTCTACACGCAACCCCCTAAATAACTAGAGAGGAGCCTAGGAGAGGCAGAGGAAGAGAAAACAGTTGGCTTAGACAAAGAGGCGTAACAGGCCATTACTCTACCTGGCCAACACAAAAAATATTCCTGCGGGCAATTCCCAATACACAGAGTTGCCTTCCACTTCCACCATTCTCAAGTCCCAATGCTCGGGTCTCCAGTCTCCCGCCTACAGTCTCCAGTCTCCAGTCAGCCGTCTCGGTGCCTGCTCGTTGGCACAACGAATGTGTAATTAAAACTTTGAGCATCAGCCACGAAACTACAGTAACAACTCGAATTGACTGACTGCCAGGCGCCTGTCTGTCTCCCGACGAGGCGAGCCTGGGCTACTGGGAATGCAAGGTGGGAGAGGGAGTGGGAGAGGGAATGGGATGGGGTTTGGGAGAGGGATTGGGTGGCCTTAGCTGTCAGTCGGTTGGCAGTTGCGGGTGTGAACAGTTTTGCTGGCTTTTTAATAAAGTTTAGCGAAGCTTTATTGGATCAAATTCAAACCGAATGCAGTTGACACTGATGGAGTCTGACCTGGGCAACATGTTGCTGCGATTTGCGTAAATGATTTTGATAGATTTGATGGGATTTAGACGCGGCAGCTCTCAAGCTGATTACAGTTCCGCCCTCTCTGTATGCCTTTTTTACGCTCTTCCGCTAAGCTTTGCTTTTCTTTCGACGGGATTTAATTTTCGCCATTTCCGGACATGTACATGAAAATGCACTACGTTTAAATTAGAGACTGGGAGCTAAAGAGCGCAGGAAATGTGGCAAACTAGAGAGCAGAGAGAGAGGGAGAGAAGGTAGTATTAGTAGTCGTGGCAAGGAAAGCGGCGCGTGTTGTAAATTGATTTTTTGTGTCAGCTCTTACAACTTGCCACTTGCCACTTGCCGCCTGTCTCAGTGCGTAATCTCTGCTCAAAGCTGCGTCAGGCTCTGCCCTTTCTCCTAACCGTTATGCTCCGTGCCACGTGTATTTACATACTAATCTCCAGCAGCTCCGACGACACCAAAATTACACGAAACTACACATTTTGGTTTGTCACCTTGCACACACAGGCCGAGTTAATCAGCGCTCTTTCGGCGTAGCAATGTGTGTGTCTTGGTGTGTGTACACAGCGAGAAAGAATCGAGAAATTCTTTCCTATAAATAGTAAAGTGTGGATCAAATTATTTGTGCTATGATTTCTTGAGAACTGAAAAATGAAATAAAATTCCGTTTTTTTAAAAGTTTAATAGCGTAAAGTTTATAAAGTTTAAAAGTTTAGAGTTCAGAACTATGTATATGAAATGTGGAAATATTATATATTCTATAGTTCCAAAGAAACTTAAAACTTAATAAAATTAAAAACCTGACCCTATACAATGTATGTAAATATTTGTAGATTTTGTTGATTATTTATTTTGTTAAAACATTCATCCTGACAAAGTTAATAACCCTGTATTTCCCATTTTTTCAATGGGTACAGGGCATAAAGAAATTTTATATATTTAATATTTTAAATATATACACTTGCAATTATAATTTTAAAAGTTTTGATTCCTAAATATTTATTTATATTTTATTACAGCTCAATCGAATTGTAATTTGGAGCACCATTTTTCGCTCTGTGTATATGTAATTCGCCATTTTTGGGAATTGCGTGCACCCTCTCTCTGCACCCTCTCTCTCTGCACCTTCACTCTCCCTCTCTCTCCCCAGTATATGCAAATGAGCACCGTAGCTCGGTCGACGCCAGCTGCTCTCAAGGCGACTTAACGCCTGCTTAATGAACATAAATTAGTCACCAGGTGTCGCTGTATGTTACACGGTGGGCGTGTCTTCCTCTAGGCATTGCGTGGGATTTAGTGGGCAGGGTGGGAAGGGGGGAGGGAAACTAGGGAGCCAAGTACGCCATGCATTTATATTTCAATTTGTAGCCTAGTGTTGTTATTGCTGCTGTGGCTGCTTAGGGATTCACTTCACTACAAGCAAAGGTTTTTATACATGCGCCAGAGTTGCCACCCTCATTAAATTCCCATTTATCTATTAGCAGGATTCGTTTCTACTTACAAAGCTTCACTTTTTACAACTTGAGGCAGTTTCTTTCTTGAGTTTCTTCATTTACTTTATAAGTCTATAGTTTTGTACATCATTTATAAAGATCAAGCTATAATTCTTTATATAATTCTCCAATAATGCTTAACCTTGCTATAATGCCTAACATAACCTCACAATTTTACTCTCCTTATTTTATAATTTTTTTTAAAGAGTTTCTCCTGTGTTCTTGAATATATTATGATTGCATCGTTCAATGATTGCAATCGCCACGGCAAGCTCTCATTTGTCGTTTAATTTATAGTTTCAACTTTGATCGATTGCATCAAATTTGATTCTCTTGGCATTTGTGCGTGCAGCAAAGACTTAATTTATGAAATTAACTTGATGCGTTTGATTGATAATACGCATTTTCCATTTTCCAGTATCTATCTGAGGAGTGCCTTCCTGCTATCGTTGGTTCGTCGTCTGATTGGGTTTCTCTGTCTGTCTGGCCGGCCGTAATACAATTTACCCCATATCCGTAGTCCACTTCAATTGCCACATGCGCTGTCTGCACCTGTGGCAAGTGGCAAATGGCAAATGGCATGTGGCATGGATTTGGGGCAGGCACTTTGATGCAATTAGTAGGAAATAACCCCCCCACACTCGATGCACGCGTAATATAAGTCAACGGCTATTCAAATTTGATTGACGGCAATGCTTGTGAATAATTCGATATGCCATAACGAATACACTCATGAATATTGAACGATTATGTGTCAGACGTAATCGCAATTCGATTGCCAGTATTTGGTGTCTTTAATCAAGCTGAAAGTTTTGAAGATATTTGTCCATGTTTGGTTTTTATGAATTATTTTCTATTACAAATCATTTAGGATCAAAGTTAGACAAATAAAAATGCATTGAATAGCTTTGAATACTTGAATGGGAAATGGAAAATGTAAATGAGAATTATTTACTGAGCTGTTCCCATTCGCATCGTTGACCCAGTTCTGCCACTGACTCGACTTGACTCTGCTCTCCAATTAAACTTTACTAATCATAGCTTCTGCCTCATTATAGTTGTCAATTTCGCTGAGTGCATCCGCTGGTCTAATGGCCGATTCGCTTTTAGCCGAGTGTACGCAACTTGACCGCAATCAAATCATGGGGAAAGCACACAGCAGCCACAGGGCAAGTGAATGGTGCAAAAACCGCGAACAAATGCCGAAGAAAGAAGAGGGAAAATAGTGGGAAAACGCTTGTTGCCGCTCCTCATGTGAAGTGCTACACTGTGGCTGACCAAAATCCCACACAAATTCCCCTCGGTTCGAGCCAACTGACCAGACCGACAGGCAAAACAAAAGCCAACTTTCCAACATCCCAACGTCCGGTGGCGACTTCCGTTTGTCTCTCTGCGGCTGACAGGAAGCAATCAATAGTGTAATGGCAGACAAAAGCATCCGCCATAGTTTGCCACTAACCTGACAGCAGCTCAAGCGAGAAAGCGAATCACAAAAAACCAAGAACCCAACGCAAAGTAAAATGCAAAAACTCTGGCAAAAGCGAACACAAAAATCAAGCGAAGGCTGCACAAATTTGTCAACCTTTGCCACGGTAGGTCCAGAGTTTATAGAAGTCTCGTAATGCCCAGGCCCAGGCAGAGGCAGAGGCATTAAATTGTCAGACTGCTGCTTGGGGTTTTTCGCACTGTCGCAAATGTAAATAATGCGTTTTAATCAAAAGAACAACAGTGGGAAATCCATTAACAGTGTACGTGTCGCCCCAAACATTAACTCTGCTACTTTCTCTTTGCTTTCCCTTTTCCCCTTTTCCGCTTTTCGGTTGGCTTTGCTCTAGGCATAGGCTTAACTTTTCGCATGCTGAGCGCGTCATTTGCAGCTTGATTTACAAATTTCTTTAATGGGGCGACAACAACATTTTTAATTAGCACCTGTTCATGTTGTGCGAGTCTCTCTAGTAATCTCCATAAAACACTTACAACAGCGCGTGCTGCATGGAAATTAATTACAAACTTTTTCCCATCTCTGCTTTTCCTTCACGTTTTCTATTTTATGTACTCCCCTCGCCACACGCGCTTCAATAAATTTCAACTTGCCACATAATATTGCCATTCAAATGCGTCTAACTTTGCCATCCTCGCTTTTTACCAATTGTTCGACAAACTCCATTTCTGCAGCAGCTACTTATAGTATTTTTCCCTTCTCCATTCCGGCTTATTCGTCATCCAATATTCTAATACTTTTGAATCCCTGACTGTTGTTCCCGTTGCACATGGCGTGTTGTCTGCTTGGCAACTAGTTTCGGTTCAAGAACTACGTCATTCGCATAGATATGTTAGATAATTCCCCCATTCTTCCGTTTCCCACCCGTACTTAAACCATGTTGTTGCTGCAATAATATTTTGCAAGTGTTTCTAAACAAGCACCAAGTCATGTTTCAACAGCTGTAGTCTGGCTTCTGCTCTGTTCCATTCTGTTCTGTTCGCTGCTGTTTTTATTGTTATTTACCCTCCACTCCCTTTCCTCTTCCCTCTCCTCCTCCTCCTCTTGCGCTGCCTGTAATTGTTGTAGTCCCCGCTGCTGTTAGTTAAACTTTCGCTGCACATTAAAGCAATTTGGGCAACATTTATAGACTGATTTAAGAGAGCCCACAGGGAGAGTGGAGAGTGGAGAGGGAGAGGGGGCATTGTGGGGGGGAGTGTGTGGAGCAAGGGCAAAATGAGATATTTCCACACAAGTGAGCAGATCAGAACTGGCAACATTTCGGTGTGTGCACTTGGATATAATTGTTTGACTAAATGAGTGCCTCTCCCTCCCTCTATCTGTTATCCCTTCCTCTCTCTCTCTCTCTCTCATTCTACTCCTTCGCTTAACGCTCACAGACACATTCATGCAATGGGGCATGCCTGAGAGTGGGGACCATAACAAGAGCACAGCCATAATTATGGCAAGCACCCTCAATCCATGAACGGGAACAGATGAAGAGAGGGAGAGGGAGACATGGAGATAGTGGCAGAGGCATATGCAACACTCGACTCCAATTTGGTGCTTCACTTTTGTGGAAATTCATTTAATTCTCTGACATCTGCCTCAGTGCGTATGTCCTCTTCATGGAACGGATAAGAACAGAACAGCAAATGGATACGAGTATGACTTTTGGTCTTGTAAACACAGATGGGAGTACGAGTAGGAGTAAGTGCCTCCGATGGGGCATGTTTGTCGTTGCTTATGAGCCACCAAACGATTCGAAAGCATTTCAATAATGAGTATGAAATTGAAGTCTAAACAAGCAAAGCAAATAGAAGAAGCCAAAGCCAAGCAGCAAATAAAAATCCCAAAGAGTCTCCATGGAAATTGAATATTTAATTAAGCGTCGATGGAAATGGCGTTACAAGATGGTGACGAAAATGGTTCCAACAATCATGACGATGGCGAGACAGCAGGAGTAGGAAACGGAGATTTAAGGATGGGGAGGGACATTTTGTTGTCTAGGAAAAATGTAAACGATGGCGCCTCTTGAGTCTGCGAACTGTTTGCGATAGAATCTGCTAAATAATTTATTCTAATTTGCAACAGATTTACAAAGGGCAGTAAGTTAAATTCCAGAAAAACTCTGAAAGCAAAAAGGAAACCAGAAATGGAAAAAAAAGTTTCACAGAGTGCTGTAAAGTTAATTTAAGAGATTTAAATTTATGTGCCACAGTTGACTTTTGAGGTTGCCTTACTGCCAAAGTTATTTTTGGCTAAGGATGTGGCTTAATTTAAATTTAGTTTGTTAATTTTCACTCTGAACATATTTCGATTGTAAGAAAAACAAATGTGTTCCCAACGCCAGTGGCAGAAACCCAGATACAGAATCAGGGATGGATGTTTTTCTGTGTCTGCGGACTGTGAAGCACTTTCTGCTTATCTAAACAGACTCACACGTTTCCCCACTTTCCCACTTCCCCATTTCACATGTGAGCACTCGTATCTACATAATTCAACTCGACTGGCAGTGGGTTTGTGGGTCGTTACTTCAGCACGAAATACGTGAGCGCCACGACAAAACTTACCCCGACTCCATGAAAGCAAACCCTATGGAACTCCATGAAACCCTCGATGCCAGGCAGGTGGCAAGGTGGGACTTTTGTGGCAAGGAGCGACGCATATTTATGAATGGCTCTTGTTTCGAGTTTAACGCACTGCGGGAGCTTTATCAGCTCGTAAATATAAATTAGAATTTAATTTTTATCGCCGTAGAAAGGTGCTGTGACTCCGGCTTGGGTGGCAGCAGTAGCCTTGGGAGCAATCTGGTGGTCTGGTGGTCTGGTGGGTCTGACTGAGTGCCACAAATTGGTATTGTAGTGGATCTAGTGGCTATGGCAATGCCTAGTCGAAGTGCAGAACTTCAACGGGATTCATTTCCATTTGTAGCCGACACACGGCACGTGTCGCTAGATATCAAAGGCTTTGATTTACCTGAGGGCAGCTCAGCCCGGTACCGCTGCCGGTACCGTTCCCAATCAACCCCCAGGGTGCCATCGTGCGGCCATAGAAAATCAGAGTTGTGGCATCAGATGAAGGCAAACTCGCACACTCACCTGCGTTAGCTGCGATGAGGCGTAGTAGGATATTCTCGAGGGACACACTGATTCCGGCTTTGAGTAAATGGTCTCGGCAGTCTGATCACCCATCGGCAGTAATGCTGTTGCATAGGGTGTTGGTGTGGGCGAGCTGCGAAACCCTGCGGAGTGTGGAATCCAATGAGTTATCATGTGCTGATAGCAAAACTACTATAACTTACGGTCGAAAATGCTGCAAGACTTTTTGCTGTCCGTTGGATATTTATTGAGGCTGGCAATGGTCGCATAGGACCCAGTTGCACTCGGTGGTCGTCCAAGCGGATCAAGGCGAATGAACACATTTTGATGACTGCCATAACCGGCGGTAGTGAAGCTGGTGCTGTGAAACAAGAAAGGGTTGGCTAGCTAATTGAATTGATAGCTCCATCAGTTGGACTTACTGCAGCGAATCCTGGCGCAATTGCTTTCGAGCCCGGACATACATCATGCTAGCCACAAGACCCACGGCCAGGACCAGTCCTAATGCGCAGGCAGCGGCGCTCATCAGAGCGGGCCCCTGCGAGGGGGCATGGGCTGGGGCAGGCGACTGGTTGGGTTCGGGGGAAATGCCTACGGTGATAATGGAAAATTATAGGTGGAAATTATAGGTTGCGAATTCAGCAAAAGAGGATGGAGTGCCTGGTGTCTGCTTACCCTTGGTACAGATCTTGTTGCGCTTGAAGTGGAGTCTGGTGTCATTGAAACGGGGAGGTCCTTGCACCACCATGTTGACATTGACGGGCAACTGAAGGCTCGCGTTGCCAGTGCAGGGCAGGTAGACCAGGAAGGACTCGATCTCCTGCGGCACCAGGCCCTTGTGTGGAATACTCAGCGTGGGCGTGCCCAATGCATCCTGGTCGTTGGCGTATTCGATGCTGATTGTATAGCGCAGCTGTCGGGATAGCCAGAGCCAGTTAATGGAGTGCAAATCAAATTTGAAGTGATATGAAGGGGATAAGCTCATGTCTGAGGGCTGAGATTGGGAGTAAAGGTGGCTTACCGGATTAGAGATGAGACTCTGCCAGGAGAACTCCAGTTCGTGCACATCTGCCGGGACAGGAACGGTGAAGTGCATGGCATATGTGTTAATGGCTCCCTCGTGCACGTAAAACAAATCCGCCTCCAGTCCTGCAATGAGAACGAGAGTGAGTAAAGTGATAGGAAAGCGGATGCATTGCAAAGGTAAAGAGAAAGTTTATTTCACAATTTGCTTTGTTACACCTTCCTCTCGCTATCTCATACCCAGTCTTTGGCAGTCTATGGCATTTTCTACTGCTGTGCAAACTTTGTGCAATTTGTGTTTACTTTCCCCGCAAGTTGACGGGACTCTGTTGCCCTCACTGCTACCCGCTGCTGGTTCCACTTTCCACTTTCTACTTTTAGCCTTCAGCGGAAATTGATTTTCTCGACATGAGAGGGTGGAAGTGATAGAGGGAAGTTCGGTAAACAAAACCCAAGACACAATAATAATCGAAATCGAATCCGTCACCAGCAGGCGACAATGCAAGGGACGTCAATTGGGTTTAGCTCTCAGGTTGCTAGAGGGTGGGAGATGTTCCGATGGGGCGAGACCAAATATTAAAAGGTGTCAAGTGTTGTCTGACTCGATTAAAGACGAGACTACATCATTATTATCATCATCATCGTCAACGCTCCCTTTATGTAACTCTAACTAGCTTCGGGAACTTCCTAATCCCTAAACCCCACCCAACATCGACTCATTCCAACGACCCTTGAAAGACGAGCTGTTCGAGTTAAAAAGACGTGAAATTAAATTTCTTCATCCGCTTTCAGTGTTGTCTCACTGTTCCTCACTCCCATATCTCTATTCCTATCCTCCTCCCTTATCTTCATCCTATTCGGCTGCTTTATGTTGCATCATTTACTCCCTGGGATCAGACTAAGCCACGTCCGCGTTCGTCTTGGTCTCGCTTTGCATTGAAAGTCGCAAATGCTGTTTTCGTCTCCGTGCTTTCTGAGTGAGCGTCTGTACCGGATGTTGAATGTTGTGTTTCCGGTGAAGGCAGATACACAGACAGAAGCAAAAGCAAAGTGCGTATGCGAATGTGTGTGCATTTAAGTTTGAGCAGAGAGCGCTCACTCGCTCGATTTTTAAAACAATTTCAAATCCAATTATAGAACAAGAAAAAGCATTTTTCGTTAGCTTTTATCTAGAGCTTGTATAGAACTCCCTTACTTATGCCTTCACCATTTACTTTACTGTTTCATTTCATTTCTGAATCCTAAATTGTTATGCACCCCGCTGAGTTCAGTGAGTTCTTCACAAGCTTCCTCAAAAGTGTGCTACTTTCGCTTCCGTTTTCCACTGACAAACTGCACAGTGTTCCCTGCAGGAATAAAATAAGAGAGAGAAACAGAAACCTTCCTGTGCTCTGTGCTCTTCGTTATTCATCCATTAAGGATACGCCGTAGTCTAAACAAAAACAAAATATAGGGACGGGGCAGATCAGTGGGACGGAGGCTACAGTCGGACGTAACCGACCGTAGGAGACCCTTTACTTTGAGTATATGTACATACAAACACAATCAGACGCACACACACTAAGCTACCCGCGTATGCAAGGCACACCACCCCCCCTCTGCCAAGTGCGGCAAGTTGTCTGTGGCATATGTTCGCTGTTTCTTATCCGATCGCGACAAAATTTACAGCGTCGATAGAGAATGTCATAAACTAGTTTAATACCAAATCAATACAAATCAATAGCTTTAAAACTGTGGCTGCAGTAGCTTTTTGCGGTTTGCTGGGGAAGGGGGGGAGGTATCCAAAATCTAAAACAAACTCGTGCTGCTTACTGATTAGGAGAATCTAAATCCCGAATATGGTGTCTCTAGCTCATATAGTTGCTGAGATCTAGGTGTTCATACAGACAGACAGACGGACGGACAGACAGACGGACAGACGGACAGACGGACATGGCTATATCGACTCATCTTGTCGTCCTGATTAAGAATATATATACTTTGTGGGGTCTGCCACGCCTCCTTCTGGGTGTTACACACATTTCCTCTTTGCACTAAACTAATAGACCCTTTTTACTTTTTTAAAGTAAAGGGTCTAAAAACACAAACATAACCTCAAAGTAACTCACATTAAATATGCACAAACACACAAAAAGGACAATCTCCTCTGTTTGTCAGTCTGTCCTGCGACAACAATCACAAAAGGACACAAAAGGTGCCACGAAACGTACAGGAAAGGTACGGAGAATACCACAAGGAAATGCAAAGGGAAAGAAACAGGAATCGGAATGCACTTGTGACAAGTTTAATTAATTCTGTTTTGATTCGAAACGGATGTCGAACACTCGCAAAGAGCCTTTCAACTTTTCAATTGGCCTCTTTAGCGAATTTGAACTACAAGTGGAAGAATCTTTAATATCGTTGCTTTTCTGTGTTTTTTAAGGTTTAGACACAGTTCTCCAAAAGATAAAGCCAAGTCCAAGTGCTGCATTGTCGAACTTTGGCCGTCTTTCATATCACGCGCCTTGCAACTTGCGGCAACTTTGCCGTCGCCTGCGAAAGTTTTCGCCTCGTTTATGAGTCTGAGTCGCTTGCTCCAGTGAGTTCCACCTGCTGATACCTGCTGCATGCACCTCATAATTATAATACCTGTGATTGTCTGAATGGCTTCGCAGCACACACGTGACGGTGCAACCGCAGACGTACGACAAAGAGGCAGGGACCGGGCAGACGCTCTTAAACTTCGTGAGAAAAAAGGATGCAATGGGTAGGAGAGAGGAAGGATGGATGAGAAGGTGGGATTTGGGTTTGGAGTCAGTTTTCTGCTTTGACAATGGAAGCACATAATTTGCATAAAAGATTAAGAGGATAATTAGTGTCATTAGCTGGTATTCGCTTTGTAGAAGTGCAATGTGTATTCATGCTGTATTTTCTCGCACTCTTTCTTTACATACAATTCTCCCAGTGCTATATTTCTCACAGGTTTTATTCCTGTTCCGTGATTGCATTTCTTTTAATTGCCTCTGGTAGTTGAACCAGAGCCAAGGCTGGAATTTAATTGGCACAGTTTAAGAATTCCTCACACTTTCATCTTTTGTTGTACATCCTACATTTTCTCGCATTACTCAGCAATAAAATAAATCGGCAGGGAAACACCCTGAAATCGAAGATGCTGTGGGAAGAAGGGAGTGAGATTGAGGGTTGCTTTATTAATGTGGCGATTTTCGGACTGTTTTCTATTCATTAAAAATAATTTTCTTTTGCATTAACTTTTAATTTAAAGGGAAATTTTCTTGGACGAGGTGGGAGGGTCGAAAGACATAGAGAAGGGTCTTATTTCATCGTGGGGTTCGTGCTCGGGTCCGAAGAAATGTGCACATCAAAGTAAAACTTGTTGAAATTGCATTTTTACGCGCCCTTGCACAGTAAGTTACTGGAGGTGTTGAGGGTGTGGACCAAACGAGGAATACGAGAAATGAGGAGAAGAAACCTCCCCTTGACTGCTGACTGGCAGCGCAGTAAAGAAAATTGCTTGTTGCTGTGCCAACACGACGAAATGGAAGGCGGAGTGTAAAATCTTGTACAATGCCGTAAAAAATATTTAATTTTAATGTTGTCGTCACTCCATCGAACTAGGCTAGCAGGGAACATGAAAGAAAATCGTTTAACTCATGTTTACAGTTCACAATTTGCAACAAACTCGAACTGCGAGTTGTCGACATGTGCCACTCTGTATAGAATTCTGAACGGCGCTATGTACACGATTTTTATTGTGGGGAATGCATCACGTCAATCACAGCCAGCCAGCCAGCAATGTAGGACCTGACGCTGACTGAAGCTATGCGAGATATGTGGCCAAGGGGTGATAAAAACTGAGACCAGGGACTGCAAACTGACATGGGAGATTGGAGTTGGGTCATGCAACCATGACGCGACTTCCACACGAACAAATATCCATGGAGACCTAAAAGAAAATCATGCAACGGCATGTTGTGATGGCAGCTGATGTGGAAGAACTGGGAGGACTGGGAGGACAGGGAGCTGGTATTGGTGTTCATGTTGGTGAGGTGAATCAGTCTATGATTTCATGCTGCTTGTTAATTTCGAAATGGAAACAGCTTCGGGGTTGGTAAACATAAGATTGGAGTGGGGCTGTTAACTGGTCGTTAAAAACATAACGAGCTCTGTGGGTGGGGCAGGGATGACTGAGGAGTTTTAGAGTAAGAAATGTGAAAAGGAATATCGGACAAGCACAGGAAATTACAAAGAGCAACAAGCAAAGTGGAAGATTCTTTGAGTTGTCGCTAATGAAATCTGATTTGCATTGAATGAAGAACGGAAAAACGATACTGGGAGCTCCAACTGTCCGCTTTGTGAAGTGTCAATTGACCCGAAGAGCCTCATGCTTCGATAGTCTTAAATGCAATTGAAATTTGTCGAATAGGGGATAAAAACAAGCCCCTGAATGAAGACAGAGCAGCTGACCCACTGACGTGAACGAGAGCTGCAGCTTAAAGCTTATAGCTCTAGGCTCCGAGCCATTCATCAATCTCGAAGTCGTGTGGCACTTGTGTGGATTATTTTTATGCTGTTAACTAATTGAAGTGCCGTGATTCGGCAACTAGGCACAGGCATAGGAAAGCCTGCATAATGAGATGGAAGCATTTTGCTCCAATTACCGTTAAGTGCCGGAAAATGCTGTGCACAGCTAACAGCCGTTGCACGAATGATGGAAGAGTACCAGAAGGTCGGGGAGGGAGAAGGACGAAGACTGAATTGGAACAGTTTTGCCTCACTTTTTGGAGCCGTGCACCATTAATCAACATGAGCCAAACGACGGGCACGACGTCATTCCGCCTTGGCACGCCGAATGAATGCCTATTACTGTAACTATTTACTAAGGAGTAGGGACAGGAGCTGGGATTGGATTCGGATTCGGATTTAGGGCAGGGAGAGGCACAAGGTCGATCTGGAGCACTTGAATGCTTGGCGCCATCAATAATGAGCGCTCGCGTGGAGCAACAAACGGAAAAACAGCAAAACAAACAACAAATTGTTCTTCTGGACTGTGAAGTCGTTAGCAGGGGGTAGCTGGAAGGAAGAGAGGGGAGATGAAGATGAGGGGAGAGGAAGAGAGCTACTTGCAGCTGTCAACAGGATAGAGAAGGTGCTGGAACCACCCTCAAGCCGGAAATCGATTTGTGTGGATTTGTTTTGTCGTGTTTTCGCGCAACTTTTGTGGTCGTCTCCATTCCCCCCATTCTCAGTGTCGTCGTCATGGTCAACAATTATTTTGGAACTATTAATGACTACGACGTGGCCTATGCCTTGGCCTCCACCTCTACTTCCCTTAATCTCCAGTCCGATAGGGGCAGTTTGTTTTGCTGTTTTCCTGTTGAGGAGCAATGAGCTTGTTCTGTCGCACTTTGCCATTTGACTATTAATCATATCTAAGGGGCGGAGATAGAGGCGTGTCAGAAACTTCCAACTGTTCTAGCGATTACTTTCAAATTGAAATGTGTTTCTCCCCCTACTTGACATTATTCATGTGTGTTTATAGGTAGAAGTGGCTATCAGCTGGACTTACCCATCAGTTTCATCACTTCCTGATGACTGATGAATATGTTTACACATTCATTCACTTAGGTTGTTTATAAATCTACTGAAAAGATGAGGAAGTGCAACAGATATCAAGTAGCACTTATTCTTTGTGGAAATAAATAAAACTCATCTAACTGGAAAACATGAGTGCAAAAACGTTGCATGAAATGTGAAATCGTAGCTCTCTTGTCTTTATTTCTCTTCTATTCATATAAGCTTGTTTGCAAAGTGAAAGATGCGTTTCCTTATATGGTGGATTTTGAAAGCAATTTAAAATCTAATTATAGAACAAGAAAAAGCATTTTTCGTTAGCTTTTATCTAGAGCTTGTCTATGGCTCCCTAACTTTTGCTTCACCATTTTACTTTACTGTTTCATTTCATTTCTGAATCCTAAATTGTTATGCACCCCGCTGAGTTCAGTGAGTTCTTCACAAGCTTCCTCGAAAGTGTGCTACTTTCGCTTCCGTTTTCCACTGACAAACTGCACAGTGTTCCCTGCAGGAATAAAATAAGAGAGAGAAACAAAAACCTTCCTGTGCTCTGTGCTCTTCGTTATTCGTCCATTAAGGATACGCCGTAGTCTAAACAAAAACAAAAAACACAAACATAACCTCAAAGTAACTCACATTAAATATGCACAAACATACAAAAAGGACAATCTCCTCTGTTTGTCAGTCTATCCTGCGACAACAATCACAAAAGGATACGAAAGGTGCCACGAAACGTACAGGAAAGGTACGGGAAAGACCACAAAGAAATGCAAAGGGAAAGAAACAGGAATCGGAATGCACTTGTGACAAGTTTAATTAATTCTGTTTTGATTCGAAACGGATGTCGAACACTCGCAAAGAGCCTTTCAACTTTTCAATTGGCCTCTTTAGCGAATTTAAAACTACAAGTGGAAGAATCTTTAATATCATCGCTTTCCTGTGTTTTCTCTTTTTTAAGGTTTAGACACAGTTCTCCAAAAGATAAAGCCAAGTCCAAGTGCTGCATTGTCGAACTTTGGCCGTCTTTCATATCACGCGCCTTGCAACTTGCGGCAACTTTGCCGTCGCCTGCGAAAGTTTTCGCCTCGTTTATGAGTCTGAGTCGCTTGCTCCAGTGAGTTCCACCTGCTGATACCTGCTGCATGCACCTCATAATTATAATACCTGTGATTGTCTGAATGGCTTCGCAGCACACACGTGACGGTGCAACCGCAGACGCCTCTCTCCCGAAGGAAGGGCGGGAGAGTGGAGAGAGCGTGTGAAAGGTGGAGTGAGGGGGAGGGGGTTAGTTGGGCATCAGTTTTCCGCTCCGACAATGCCAACACACAATTTGCATAAGAGATTAAGAGGATAATTAGTGTCATTAGGCGAGAGTCGCTTTGGGGAAGTGCAACGTGCAGTTCTGGAATTATCTATGCTGTCTTTGGCTCTATTCTGTTTTACAGTTCTCTGTGTGTCATAATTTGTCAAGGGGTTATTCCTTGCGCTCATTGCAGCGCTTTTAATTGCCTCTGGTGCTGAGATAAGAATTTAATTGGCACAGTTTAAAAATGCGTTATGTTTATGCTCCTTCTAAGCTGCCATCTCTTCAAAGCAATAAAATAAATCCACGCAAATGAATGTGAAAGCCAGCAGGGACACAGTCTGATTTATTAATGTGGCGATTTTTCGGGCTGTTTTCTATTCATTACAGATAATTTTCTTTTGCATTTACTTTTCATTTGAAGGAAAAATTAACCGTTCCTCGCAAGTGGGAAAGCGGAAGAGGTTTTCCTTGTTGGGCTTCGGTTTGAGATCTCAAGAAATGTGCACATCAAAGTGAAACTTGTTGAAATTGCATTTTTACGCGCCCTTGCACAGCGAGTTCTTGATGGGGTCGGGGATTTGTTGCTGTGTGTGGGGAAATGGAAAATCCTCCCTGTGGAATTATTTCACTGGCAATTCTGACACGAAAATTGCCTGTTACTGGGGCAACGCAACGAAATGAAATGAAAACTCAACCATCTAGCACAACAGCGTAAAAAATATTTAATTTTAATGCTGTCGTCACTCAATCATGGGGAAATTAATGGAGATGCACATACGATAAAAAGATACTCTAAATATATAGGCTGGAAATTCGCTTTTCTTTTGAAAAAGTAGACATTACTAATTTGCAACAGCTATAAAAACAAAGTAATGTGAAAGATGGATGCAGAACAGATTAACCTTCCTCTTATTTCTCTGAAATATCTTCTTGGCATTAGAAAGCTGAAGTGTAAGTATTTTTAATTTCAGCCTCAGTGCGGAATAAGTACTTTAAAGGCAAAGCTGTTAACTGTTTTCTAAAAATACAAACAACCCAGGAGCTAGGGGAATAGGAAGGAAGGCAATCGAGCGTACTGTAGAAAATTGCAAAGAGCAACAAAAAAAGTGGAAGATTTTATGATTTTTCGCTAATGAAATTCGATTTGCTGTGAAAAAAGAACGGAAAAGGATGCTAAGCAGACCAGAGGATGTCCTTTGAAGTGCTAATCGGCGTGGAGAGCTGCATGCCTCGATAAACTCAAATGCAATGGTGTTTCACGATGCAAGTAGCCAAGAAATGAGGGAGAGAAAAAAGATGAGGCTCTGCTTCAAGAAGTACTCCAAGCAGCTGACCTTTGGCTGACAGAGGCTCAGAGGTTTTCATCAATCTCAGAGTCGTGTGAATTATTTTTATGCTGTTAACTAATTGAAGAGTCGTGATTCGACAACTAGGCAAGCCTGCATAATGAGATGGAAGCATTTTGCTCCAATTACCGTTAAGTGCCGGAAAATGCTGTGCACAGCTAACAGCCGTTGCACGAATAATGGAAGAGTACCAGAAGGTCGGGGACGGAGAAGGACGAAGACTGAATTGGAACAGTTTTGCCTCACTTTTTGGAGCCGTGCACCATTAATCAACATGAGCCAAACGAGGGGCACGACGTCATTCCGCCTTGGCACGCCGAATGAATGCCTATTACTGTAACTATTTACTAAGGAGTAGGGACAGGAGCTGGGATTGGATTCGGATTCGGATTTAGGGCAGGGAGAGGCACAAGGTCGATCTGGAGCACTTGAATGCTTGGCGCCATCAATAATGAGCGCTCGCGTGGAGCAACAAACGGAAAAACAGCAAAACAAACAACAAATTGTTCTTCTGGACTGTGAAGTCGTTAGCAGGGGGTAGCTGGAAGAAAGAGAGGGGAGAGGAAGATGAGGAGGGAGAGAGCTACTTGCAGCTGTCAACAGGATAGAGAAGGTGCTGGAACCACCCTCAAGCCGGAAATCGATTTGTGTGGATTTGTTGTGTCGTGGTTTCGCGCAACTTTTGTGGTCGTCTCCATTCCCCCCCATTCTCAGTGTCGTCGTCATGGTCAACAATTATTTTGGAACTATTAATGACTACGACGTGGCCTATGCCTTGGCCTATGCCTCCACCTCAAACCTCCCTCTGTTTGCAGTTCGATATGGGCAGTTTGTTTTGCTGTTTTCCTGTTGAGAAGCAATGAATTTGTCCTGTCGCACTTTGCCATTGGACTATTAATCATATCGAAGGGGCGGAGATAGAGGCGTGTCTGAAACACCAACTGTTCTTGTGATTATTTTCCAATCTTATTCCCTCCCATATTTACGTTATTTGCGTTTGCTTAGGAGTAGGACTTACCCATCAGTTTCATTACTTCGTGGTGGCTGATGAATATGTTGAGATATCCACTAACCAGCGGCAGGAATAGGAGCAACAGATAGCGAGGGACAGTCATGTTAAGCAATGAGAGTAGTAGGGAGAGATGAAGAGGCAGCTGCTTCTTTAGGTTTATTGCGTCTCCCGATGTTCAATTGAGATCTTTTCAGCGCATGTGGCTCGTTAGATGGAATCTGCAGAGCTTACATTCTTCAGACAATTTCAATAGTTGAACTCCCACCGAACCTTGAATGCGTATCCCAAAGCAGCGTTAAAATCAAATTCGGATTTTGGGAAACAGTTACGACAACTGCTGCTAACAGATACGGCCACAAAACGACGAAGCAAAACTCCGTAAATTCAGTCTGCCGAATTTTGGAACTTTTTAGCCTGTGCTCTCAACTTTTGTAGTTTTGTTTTCGTTGCGGTTGCGTCTCTGTCTGCTGCTGATGCTGCCGGAATCGCCTGTCCGGCCTTTCACATCTGCTCCTGCGTTAGCTTTTTTATTGGCCAGACTCCTCTGCCCTAACTAGACCAACGGCTTTGGCTAGTCACGTTGGCAACGTCTCTGCCCATGGACGGGTGTTGAGCACGTGTTGTCCTGTTTGTCCTGTTTGTCCTGGTTGTCCTGCAGGAGCTGCTCCTGTTGTGCTTTTTGTGTCGTCTGGCAGCGAGTGCAGAGTTCTGTTGAATAGAAAGTGATTTAGTTGAGTTTCGGACAGCAGTTGAAGTGTATGTTGGTGACACTGTGTGGTGGAAGAGTGGACTGCGAGTGGACTGCGAGTGGGTCGAGTGTGTATGCTGTTGTGGTGCTGTGGTTGAGTGGCTTTGTTGCACTCGTTTGCTTCAAAAACAATTTGCAAATGTGCTAAAGTTTGCTGACTGCAAAAGTAATTACAAAGTTCAAAAAAAGATTAACAGCTTAGAGTCTCGCACTCCCAACAAAGAGGGGGTTATACTCATTTGGGCTAACTCGACTGATGTGTTAATAAATTCAGGCTATAAATTATGCAATCAGCAGAAATTTTTGTGTGGATTTTGGTGGTTCAACTGCTTCTCCTCTCTCTCTCTGTCTCTCTATCACTCTTTGCTACTGCTGTTTGCGTGCAGCTACGCCAAATTTGAATTCCCTGCAACGATTGCAGTTGGCCAGGTGGAAAGTCAAGTGGTTGGTATGGCAATGCTAAATGGAAACGGAAAAAGGGAAAATGGGAAAAAGAAAAAGCGAGCCAAACAGCAGTCAAGTGCCACCAAAATGAAATTGTTGCCAAGAAACAAGCCAACGGCTTGCTTTCCCCTTTGCAATCTCCATTGAAAACCGTTGCTTTAGTTGCTTTCTTTGGCCACAATAAAAATCGAAATGCGCAAACTTTGTTGCCTTTTGCATTCGCATTCACAATTGTAGTTATAATGTTAAAAGTTGCTTTTTCCTGAGATTTAATTAAACTTATCTGCACTGAAAGCGATCGGACTTGATTAAGAGGCAGCCGATGAGGCTGAGATGCTGTTGAGGTGAAGCCAGAAGCGAAGCCATTCAGCAGATTCATTAATAATTCAAAAGACAAATAACGGCAGATAAGTGCCGATGTGTGGGTGTGTATCTGTGTGTTTACTCCTGTGTATGCTTGTGTTTACACTGCCAGCAATGTAACTGTTTTAAATGGAGCAGCAGACAAACAGTTTCACAGCAACAGCACCCTCTTGCCACTTTTCAGTTGCGTCGCGTGGCAAGCACTGGGATTCCCCTCGCAGTTCGTCATCGATAACATATTAACGACGTCAACTCAATCATAATCGGGACGCCAGAGGGGCAGCGAGGCGCTGAAAAAACACTCTATTGACTGGCAGACATAGCTGGAAAATTTTCTGCTTAGTCACACGCATCATCAGTCAGCCTCAGTCGCAGTCTCAGCTGCCACGCCCCTCTGCTGGAGTGACAAATTGCGCAGAGGCAGCAGATCATTATGATGATGTGTATATGAGCTGTGAGTGCTGGCAGTAAACTTTTCAATTACACGATAGCAGAGAGGGAAGGGGCAGCGTCTAATGAATAATCAGCTGGCTACAAGCCATTAACATAATCAGCATCCTGCTGCCTGGCCTTTGTTTTCAATATTTATTGATGTTCATTATTATGCGCTTGCCTTCTATTTACTCTGCTTGCTTGTTACATTTGAAATTAAGCGAGCAGTTGCCTTGGGGGCATGGAGCATGCGGCATGGGGCATGGGGCATGGAGTCTAGCGCTCGTTTCAATTATAAAATGGCTTTCGTTTCTAATTGAATCGTGAGTTTGAGTTAAGCAAAGTTAATATTTTATTTCCGCCTCGTTGTTGTTTCAATTGCCCTCTGCCCTGCCCCCTGCCCTTTCTGCTGTTTGCTAAGCGTCCCCCCGCTCACAGCCCTCTCTCTTCACTCTCTCTCTCAGGCTTTAAATGCCAGTCAGTGCTGCTTCCATTTGCCATTTGCCATTGCCCTTCTGCTAGGCTTGCCTTCAATTGCTCAGCCATGTTGCCAAGAGCCGCGGGGCATTGCTTTTGCTTCAATTGCAGACAGAGCGAATTGAGAGAGAGAGAGAGAGGGTGGAGAAGGGAGAGGGGCAGATAGAAGTCGCCCCATTTCTTGCTGTTATTGTTGCTGCTGATAAACCGGCAACAGATTTGCTTGTAGGCACAAATAAAACAAAGAGAGAGAGGGAGAGACAGAGAGCAGTTCATCCATCTCCCTGGTTATTAAGCTGCCCCAAAAATACTCGCATCTTTCTTCCTCTTCTATGGGTAATACGAGATTTCCATATTCCACAGTTCCACTGCAATTGCCCTGGGGCGCTCTGCTCATTTCGCAAATAGTTGGCCTCCACAATTGTTAGTCTGAATATTTTGGCCTATCAAGTTGCAGTTGGATTTTATGGATGCTCTGGCGTCCCCCCCTCGGGTCAAATGTTGCGTCAGTTGGCTCATTAGGTTTAATTGTGCCAGCAATAACAAACACAACAACAACAACGCAGCTTCAACAATTCGACAGTTTCTATAAATGCAAACAGCCAAAAGTCAGACCAAAACTCTGCAGCGCACTTCATTAAATTCGCGTCAATATTTAACAAAATAAAAACAAAACAGCGAGCACAAAATTAAAATTCAACTAAAACAGCATGCAACATGGGGCAGCAGCTAAAGCTAAAGCGGTTCAGATAAATTTTACTGCCATACATTTTGAGAGCTGATTAAAAATAACGAGCGACATTTGCATCTGTTTAGCTGTTTACCTTCACCTGGCAGGGTCCGAAAGCCACCTGCATACCTCAACTCTCAACCCATTGTAGCTACTTGGGTATACGAAAATTATATAAAAATGTTTGCAATATAGCTTTGAATAAAAAAATAATAATTTTATTATATAACATAGAAATGTTTGCGATATAGCTTTGAATTTTTTATATAATTTTATTATATAATATAGAAATTTTTGCGATATAGCTTAGAACGTTTTTTCTATATATCTTTTAAATATTTATTTTATTTAGATATTTCAAATTATTATAAACATTTATATTATCATATAATATAAATTAATATTTTAAAAACTGCTTTCAAAGCACATTAAAAATATTATTCTACATAATTATTTTATTTTATTTTTTTAGATATGTTATCCTACAAGTATAAAACTTATTAATTTTTGCATTAGTCACTATAAATATAAAAAAAAAATTAAATTAGAAAGATTTGAATTTAAATTTAAATAAATATACATTAAATTACGTTTTGGGTAGTTTATTATGTGGTTTCATATTATGCTAAGCATTCAACTAATATTTAAAAAAGTTTTTTTAATTATATTATATATTCTTATTTACTTTTGTATTATTATTATTGCATTAGTTATTATTTAATTATTATTATTAAACCTTTCTTCATATTAACTTTTCGGCACAATGAATTTGTTCTTAAGTTTTCTATGCTGAAGCCAGTGAAGTAATGGAAATAAAATATATAGTTTATAAATTATTTAATTTCATAATATCTAATATTATTAAAAATTTTGTTTATATAATATTCAAATTGATGAAATATTTGGCTTTTTAAATGCTAACACGTTTTAATAGAATATTTTAATATATATAGATTTTATTTTTTAGTATTTTAATTTCTAAATAATTTTTAAATTTATTTAAATTTATTTTCTAAGCAAATTACAAATGAAACGAGTTTGTCTGCTTTTATCGTGCTACCAATAGCCATGGGAGTCATGGGTATTTGATAGTTGGGCATATGCTCATTAAGCTCCATGTATGCTGGTTTTAGTGTAATTATTTCATGTGGGGCAATTGGCATAGAAGCACTTTATAGGGCCACATTGTATGACCGTTTTTGTGCTGGGCCTAATGTCCGAAATGTTCGTCGAGTTGGCTAATTTGTACAGGCAATTAATTTACATTTGGACGAGGGCGTTGAGCTGGCCAAGGGGAGAGGGGAGCAGAGAGGGGCGAAGAGCAGAGGCCATTTGTACGATTTTGTTTCATTTCAGCGTTGAGCTTCACTGGGCAAAGAGCCTTATGCATAGAGGGGGAAAGAGAGAATCAGAGAGAAAAGGGGCTGACAGGGAGCGATTTGTCGCTTTTGTAACTCTCACATGTGCGCTAAATATCGCCGACTCCATGGACAATTATTATCGCCAGCTCTGGGGCTGAGGCAGCGTGGAATTCGTGCCATTTAATTTGTTGCATTTTAATTGACATTTTGTGCCATCAGCAATGGACAAGTGCAATATAAACTCAAGGCTGTAATTGCGGCGGAATAAATTCTAGCGCTCTAATGCCACAAAATCCAATTCAAATTGATTAAACAGATAACTTGCTTGCTCTGTTCTTAAATATATTTATTTTGTTTTGTATTTTAGGCTTTTTAAATAGAGAATAGAGAATTGAAACTCGGTAGAAACTGAAATCATTCATTTACACATTAATAATTAAATTAATAATAATAATAATAAATATTATTTCAAATATATTTATATATATTTCTTTATATATTAATTAATATTATTTCAAATATATTGCTATACATTTCCTAACACATTTGTTTCTATAAATGGTTAATAAATTATTACGCTTTTCGAAACTTATTTCATACAAAATCTACTTCTTAAAACTAGCCAATTTTCAACTGTAAAACAACAAACTCATTTATGTGTTTCGAGTGCTTTTCAATAGCTCTAAATTTATCTGTTGTCATTGCCCAGCATATAAGTATATCAAATTTATTGTTATAACCAAGCAAATGTGACAGAATCGCAGCTAAGCGACGACGCTTGCTACTCTGCTCCTTGCTCCTACTTTTACTCCCACAAAGCTCACTTCAAGTGGCAAGTGGAGAGTGGAGAGTGGCAGGCATAAAGTGGTTTGGTGGCTGGTGTTTTTATCTGGCAAGTGCCATAAAAATAACTCGACTCAACGACCCATTTTAAAGCTGTAAAATGTGTGCTTGGCAATCTGCAGGACAATGGGGCAATAATCATTGATTTATTATGACTGTCATTTTGGTTATTAAAATGATATTTCCTTGGCGAGCACAAAATCTCATCGTCTGCCAGACAATATGATATTCATGGCCTGGCTAAAAAGTCTTTTTATACACTTTCGTGGCATATATTTTAGTGGCAGCTTAAGTGGCTGCAGCAGCTCCCTACGCTTTTCGTCTGCTTTTCGTCTGGGCCTTTTTATTAGGGATAACTAATTGAAACATCGAGATGGAGTCGAAAGTCGTGCCACAAAGTAAGCGCTAAAAGCGTGCCTAATCTATGCATATTTCTCAACTTCAGGCCATAATCAGAGGCCCTTCACTTAGAGCCACAAACTAAGGCAAACAAAGCAAAGGAAAGAAAACGAAAAAAGTGTAGCATACATTTTGGGGCAACATTTAGTTTCACTTTGGCCAGCCATTGTTGTCCTTTATGCTTGCCCATTTATGAGCCGTAGCTCGAATCGGAGTCGGAGAGAGAGTCAGGGAGGGGGAGGGAGAGAGTGGGAGAGGGGAAGGGAGTCGAAGTCGGAGCGTGTCCTGTGCAAGCAGTCTGCACTTAGGCATTCCATCAACGTGCGCCATGGCGTGTCTTGGGCGTTAGCGTGCGGATATGTCAGAGGGGAGGTGAAGGCGTTGGAGGGGAAGGGAGGAAGGCGAGCTGCCCATTGAAAACTGTCCAAGCGCAGCGCAAGATTTGCATAACTTTACGGATTCTCAAGTGCTTGTTGTTGTTTTTCTTGTTTTGTTTTTGATTTCAATGGATTTGTGCGGCCATTTACTTTCGCTTGTGCTTAATGGGATGCTTGTCGGAAGAAAAAACCCCAAAGTAGTTTCACCTTTTTACTTCATTTTCCACTTCATATAACCAGAGTGCGCATTATAGTTCATTTTTTTGCACAGTGAACTTGTCATTCAGTTTTATTGCCTGTTGGTCAGAAGCTTTTAATCTGTCACACATGGCAATTAATGTCAGCACTCTGAAGTTACTTCTACACAAGCGGTGCACTGTGCACAAAATATGGGTGATTGTACTTTAACTTGAATATATTTTAGAGAAATAAATAAACACTAGGTAGAATAAATACAGGTATTTGGTATTTGCTGTTTTTTATTGTATAATCATTTTAATAGTATACATATTTATTTAAAAAAGCAAAAAAGAAATTCCAACATATCAAATTATTTATTTAATTTAATTCAATTATTCACATTTAATTACAAATTAAAGCTAAGCATTAAACAATTAAAACTACATTAAATTAATAAAATAACAGGTACAAAAGAACAATTTTTTAATTAAAATATATAATCTGTAGCAAAAATAAGAAATGGTTTATTATTATTATTTTTATTAATTTGTGTACATATCATATCATATTTAAATATTTTAATCTCGCGTGTGAGAATGCAAGAAAAAAGTACTATACCATCGGTATAATTATTTATTTATTTATTTATTTAATATCAACTATAAACATTCGACATAGAATTTAAAATACAAATTTAGGTAGCGTATATAATTAAGATTATTAATAAAATTGAAATAAAAAAAGTTTTAAAGATAAAAGGATTTATTTGTAATTAATGAACTTTAAATATTATATTTATTTGGCTTTGAATATATTCTGTTTAAAATCATTGGTATAATATTCTATATTTGTAATTAATATATTTTAAATTTTATATTTATTTTCCTTAGTCTAAAATATATTCTGTTAAAAATCATGCTTAAAACTTTTTTATGAACTGGCTTCGTATTTATTTATTCATTTTTCAAATTCTTGTGTATTATTTAAAGATTTTCTCTGACTGTAGAGCATGGCAGAGAAATTTGGGAAATAGGAAATAGAAACTGGAAAATATTTATTTAGTTTCGCTTTGAAGTGGGTCGTATGCCATCCCCCCGTGCCGGTTAGTTAGTCATGGGTTAGCAACGGGTCGCTGCCTTTGGCTGGTGTTGAAGTGTGCCTATGTGTGTGTGAGAGTGTGAGAGTGTGTGTGTGAGAGGTGTGAGTGTGTGTGGCGAGTGTTGAAAAAAGTGTTTAGCAAAACACATTAAATGCTTACTTATCAAAACGCAATCAGCTTAAGAGCTGTCAGACGTCGGTTCGTTTGCAGCGCTCTGTGAACTGTCAACTGATATGAAATGTTATGCTTTTAATCCTTTCATTGGCAATTCGACACGCCGCACGGCCTTATGGCCAGTTTACACGCACAGCTGGGCTTAAACACGCACAAGGAGGAGAGAGAGAGAGGGGCGAAGAGGGAGGAAGAAGGGACAGGCTGTGGCACAACACTTTATGTTGGGGGCGAGGTTAATCCTTTTGGCTGCTTGGTTTCTGCCGAGTGAAATCGCACTTTTCGCACAGACACTTTTATTTGCTTGGGTATAATATTTCATTTCACAGGACGCACGAAAGGACAACCGACAACGGAGAACGGAGAATGGAGAACGGAGAACTGGGAACACAACGTTGACAGCGCCACAACAATGGGGGTAATGAGAAAAGCGCCTTGAAATTTAAGCGCTTAAAGCCCCATTTAAGCCTGTCAACATGGCGCTGAGGACGCTTGCCGCTTGCCGCTCATGGGCTCTTGGGGCACGCTTCTGTTCTGCCACAGTATGTCCTTGCCACAAACCGCGTAACCCGCACAAACGATGACGTCTTGAATGCTGATGACAATGCTGATAATGCCGATGACGCGCACGTCTGCCGCTTCACGCTTAGGTTTATTAATGATATCTAGTTGCCTACAGGAACTGCTGCATTTCGACACCATTTACTGGACGGAGTTACGAGTTATCCTACGAGTTATCCTACGAGTTCTCTGACGAGTCTTGCCCGAGCTCTGCGCGCGTTCCTCGACCCGACTGTCACGTCCGACACGTTCGGCAAGCTGTGTGCGACTGAACCGCGGCAGGATCCGTCGCCTTAACAGTTACTCGTTGTCCGAAACACTCGTATCACTCGGAATATCCGAAGCACCCGGTATACTCACCACGCTCTGGTGGGCACATGCGCAACGCTTGCCACAAGACGCCGGTTGGGCTTGCTGTGCAACAGCAGAAAGTACAATTGTTTGTTGCCACATGCAACTGTTGCGCATTTTTTCCAAATGGCCAGCTGAAAGCGTAGCCTCCTTCCATACCATCGTCGGAGCGAGAGAGAGACAGAGAGAAAGAGCGAGAGAGAAAGAGAGAGAGAGAGAGAGAGCGATTAGTGTGGTTCGTGCGGATTAGAGTGCGAGAGTGTTTTCTATTGATGCAGAGATAAGCTAATAAGCATATCAAATAAATATGGTAATTATTGGAAATGCCATAAGAATAATTGTCCATTAATTAGGGGCACAAGTAACGCATGAAATATTCATATGGGAAATAACACTTCATTATGAATCAATTAGAAATCCCCTGAAAGTAGCTATGAATTAGAGCTGAATATAGAACAAATTTTGTGTTTGAAATATATAGAAATATTTTTTTATTTGTTTTTGTCGTTTTTATTAATTTATTCATTTTGAAAAGCTTCCTAGTGCATAATTGCAAGTCTAAAATTTAAATGAATCTTGAAATGCTAAGTTAATTTCATTAATTATGATGTAATCAAAAATGAAATAAGTGATTCAGTGAATTTTACTGAAATTGCTAAAAATATATTGATTTTATTTAAAATAATATTAATTATGTTATTTTTGTCAAGAAAATTTAATTTTGTTGTTGCCTAATATAGCAGATATTGCTATTAATATATTACTATATGTTTAATTTTGATTCTGTAGGGTTATTATTATAATTATATTTAAATAATGATAATTTAAGATTTCTTATCTATATAAATTAACCCTAATATATATATTTTCTAATTCATATTGCTTCTTTCTTTAATATTTAGCAACAACAATGTGACAATGTGCAGCAGGTTCGTTTCGAACTTACTTGGGACGAACATTCAAGTTTGAGCCTGAACAGCCAGGACTGATCGAACATGGTGAGCGAACTTATTTTACTTTTACTTATCACGCTCATTGTAGAATGCTCAAAATATTACCAGTGTTTCTTCCAGTAACTGTTACCAATATTTCTTCTGTGTAATCTACAATTGGCTTTAATATTCAATGCAATTAATTAAGCATTTATGTGTTTAACGTGTTCGTGTTCGTTGTCGCGGCAAGCTTGTGCAGCAAGAATTGATCGAACACTACGGGCGAACTCGAACTTGTCCATGCGAGCATGTTCTGTTTGAATCGAGCAAACAAGTTGCAACTAAATTGATTTGAGCTGAAAGTTTAGCCTGACAATTGAGCTGCCTTGAGAATCGGAGAATCGGAGAATGCAGCTAACACATACAAGTACACATGTGTGTGACCTGTGTGTGTTCATGTGTGTGTGTGTGTGTTGTGTTTGACAGTGTGACAAGTAGCCCTATTTGTTGTGCTGCAAATTCAATTTGTCACTCAAAAGCCGTTGAAATGAAGCAATTTCCTGCTGACTGCCAACAACAGCAATGGCAACAAAGGCGAAGAACAAGAAACAGCAGCGAATGGAAGAAGAAGAATGGGAGCGACATTTTCCAAACTAATTAAATGAAACGAACTCAACAAAGTTGGCCCTGAACTAAGCAAATTGGGCAACTTGTCGCAGTAATTACATCAAAATATCTACACAAAAATAAAGTAAATGGAAAAGAACAAAATAAGCAAAAAATTCTATATAGTACATGCTATATGAAAACTGTCAGTTTGATTCATTTGGCCCCGAAAAAAATAAAAGTTATTTGGCAGAATGGGCACGGTAAACTGTCCGGACTGAAAGATGGCCAAGGCTATCGGACTGCCAGGCCAAATATTGTAACGGCCAAAAGCTTAATTTGCTGGAAGAACGAATGTCAATTAAAATTTTTTAATGAAATAACTTTCTTTGATTTTGACCTATAGCAGATAGACAGAGAGAGGAGGGGTGGAGAGGAGAGGAATTCCCTCTGTCTCCTTGCCTTTGTCAGCTGCAGAAATTCAATTAAAAAAGGTTGATTAGTTCGCAATTACATTGCCAAACGCCTCATTACCAAAAATGCTCCAAAAATAAAGAAAATCAGCGTAAATTACACAAGTTGAACAAATTTCATGACAGGCTCAGCAGGCAAAAAACACTTTAGACTTTTAATTAAGGCAGCGGCAACTGCAACAAAAATATTAAATTAAAAATTATTCCAAAGGACTTTTCAAATTAATTGGAATTTTTCACGCTGTGCCAGCAACTAACCCTTTGCCCCAAATCTTGCTCTTCATTTATTTATGACATTTGCACGTGCATCTACAGTGAAATTACAAACATTTCTGATTAAAGCCAAATAGCCAAACTGCCACGTGTGCCCATTAGCTGTCAACCAGCTGAGCCCCAAGTGATAAAACCCTGCAGAACCAAACAATTGATAACTGATAAGCGAGCACAACCACCAAGCTAAACCACCAAGCCACCAGACCTGCACTTATCAGCCAAGGCCCAGAGAGCTGCCCCCTCTCCACCAATAAGTCCAACTCGATCCCAAGACACAGCAGCAAACAGAGCAGGGGGCGGAGAGAAGAAAACGAAAGGTTAAGTGCCACAGCAGCGTGCAACAAATTGTAGACCGTAAGCTCTGCAATGAGAGAGGACAACAATAAGCAACTACAACAACAAACGACAGACGCTTAAGCAGTTGCAGGCACTGAGAGAAAAAAGGCTGCAAAGTGGCAAAGTTCACACCAACCCCAATAAGAGAGAGAGAGGTAGAGAGAGGGATAGAGAGAGAGAGAGAAAGAGAAAGAGGAAGTGAAACAAACCCAAAGTGGGATAAGCAAAGGGATAATAAACCGAATGCGAATGCGAGAACAAAAACAAATATGCGAGACTCGAGACTCGATCTGTGGCAACAACTGCCCCCTTGTCTGTGTGTGCAGCTATGTGTGTGTGTGTATTTGTGTATTTATGTATATCTGTGAGTGTGGCACGCGAGGCAGACGGACACTGCACAAAGAGAGCAGGGAAAATAGAATCAAATCGCAATAAAACCAAACGGAATCCTCTTAATGCGGCATGTAAACAAAATGGGCACGTGACCCACAGGCCAAGTACTCTACAACTACCCAACCCACCTTCCCCCCAACATGCGCACCACCCAACCACCCAACCACCAAAACCCCTTTAACTATCAAACATGTATCCCACTGGCGCCGGACAAATCGCCAAGCGAACATAATGCTGCTGCAACTATATGTTGCATCTTGCGGCGCCATCATAAAGTGTAAGATGGAAAGGAGAGGGAGGGAAGTGAAGGAAACATTGAAGATTTATTCACACTTGACCACGCAGTTACAGTTGCCTGTACTTAGTCCGGAGATATCCCATCCTTGAACGCCTGTCAAGTGCAAATCGTTGCGGATTCTCAAATCAAATGTGTTGCAAGGGGCACACGAAATGTGCAATAATATAAAAGATGCATCTGATGTGTCCAAGCTCCAAGCTCAGGGCAATCCTTTGCCGCAGTCCGCAACAAAAGCTTCTTCCTCTTTCTCCTCTTCCTCCTCCATTTCTTTCACTTCTTCTTTGGCTGTTGAACGATTAGCTGCCACATTTCGGGGCATTTCCTACACTGCTTCAACGCTTTCCTCTCTCATTGTCAGCTCTTTCCGTTGACAGTGCAACAAGGGAGCGGCTGAGGGGAGGAGCTGTGTCCGTTTGTTGCTGAAATGCCTGAACATTTGATATCTCAGATATTTTACTTCATAGTTCCTGGTCTGCTGCCAAGGCTCTGTTGTCTCACGTATTCCAAATTGTTAATTACCTCGATAAATGGAAAATAAGATCGCTGACAGCATGTGGAAGGAACAGTCTCTCAATTGCCCATTTATTCAGGGGATTCCCCGACCTCTGTTGGCTCTACGGCCCAGACAATTCCCACTTCCCACTGGCCGGAACAATCAAGATTTTTATGAGTGAAGTTATGAAGTCCGAAAGATAATAATTTGCCAACACTTTGTGCTTGGCACTAATTCAAAATCCGCCAACAAGTTTGCCCCGCCTTAGTTTCAGCCTCTGGCCAAGGCCAAGTTTGCTTGTAGTTGGCTATTTGGCAGCAACAGCGCTACACTGAGAGAAACTCAGGCTCAGAATCAGTCAGAGAAAATCAAACTTAGAACAAGAGCAAACTTTCAGCTGCCGCCAAAGTCAAGCGAATAAATTGTTTGATGCTCCGAGGCATACACTTGCTTCACACTGAGAATGATTGCGGAAAGGGATGGGAAGAGGAAGTGGATGGGGAGGGGGATGGGGAAGTGCTGTCGGAAGCGACGGGAAACTTTGCTTGCCAGCAGCCGTAGCCATCAACTGGCGGACTCCACTTGGCAATGGGAAGTGGAAAGAGGGAAATGGGAACTCGGCAGTGGGCCAAGAGCATAAAGGATAAGCAGCGTCGCAATATGAAAGATCTTCCCATACATAGCAGGAGACATTTACAAGGGTAAGGAGAGTACGAGGGAAAATGAGGAGAGTAGACAGACCATTGGACAAAGAAATAAGTAGAAGTTCTTTGGACGCCTTTATTGCTCTTTGGTGTCTGCATAGAGGCTGTAAGTAGTGCCAAATTCGAATGATTGGAAAGCTGTGGAAGCAGACACCAGTCTATCCCCTATTTGAGATGGGGATAGCTTGGGGATGAGGTTGTGTTTTTCTCGGGAACTGGGGCTGTACTAAAGTAAATGAAGCATGACGCTTTGTTTTCCTTTGATTTAGTTTTATGAGTCTACATCGGATGTAATTGAATTATGCAACTTGGCGCCGACGTTTGTCCTCCAACGGCAGACGACTTTATTAGCATTCGATCGTAAAAGCCACTGTATCATCCAAGCAGCGAAGGGAGGAGAGCCCAAGGGGGTGACGACATGATGATGTTGACGATAATAGAAACGATGCGGCTGTTGCACAAAATGGCTGCCAGGCTATGGCAACGGATACGAATACCGATTGGGGTGAAGGAAGGATGGAGTATGGCAACATGGTTACGCTTTTTAGCGGTGATATTTGAATTTTAGATGCTCCGTTCGTGCAAGGAAACACGCGATGAAATGAGTTGGAAAATATGTCTGCGGTTGCCTGTCAGTCCGAGCTGGCATCCTCATCCTCACCCAGGGATATCCTGCAATATCCGAGCACAACTCAATGAATATTTCCATAACTCAATAAAGCGTCGCATTTACTGATAAGCAGACGGAGTCATGCGACTATGGGTGAGTGATTGATGCGAATGCAGGCAATGGAATCGTCAGATATGGCATTGCTAATGAAATGGCAATTTGAGCTGTTCAACGAGACAGAGAACAAAGCGCATATGAGCTAATTGAGTTGACTAGATGCCCAAGTCCAGGTGGAAAGTAACTCCAAATGAAACAGAAACTAAAGGAGCGACAAGAACAGCAGTTTGCAATCAGGTTAAATCCCAGGGGAAGGCTTCACTGATAGCGGAAAACCAGAAAAGTTTCATGCATGAGATGGAGTTCTGTTTCAAGTTGAAGCTCTGTAACCTGCCCATAATTAATATGTGTGTTTCCATGGAGCAATCTGTCGCTGAGCACAAGAATTGTAAGAGAAAGTTTCCCCCGTTCCCCCCGATTAGTCTATGTAACCATAACAAGCCATTAAACAACCCATGTGACATTTGACAGGGAGGGAAACTCTGAATCGGAATCAGATTCAAACAGCCCGCTTCAGCAGGTTCCAATTACTGTTTCACATACTCTCAGGCCATTTGCTCTTCCACTTGGTGGGTGGGTGTGAGAGTTAAAAACTGAGAACAGGGACAAATTGAAATGAAAGACAGCAGAATGCACTCAACACGCACCTCCCCACGATTGACGATTGCAACTGGACTCCCGATGTACTTGTGGAGTAAACTGCGCAGGGAAGACCAATTGAGCGCTCTGGAATTGAGCATTTGTGTCCCTGGTGTTGTTTGTGTTCTGTTGGACACGGACTAAGCTGTGTAAATGACGGGTGCAGCTGCTCTGGTCAGCTGAGGTGGCTCAGGCAGTGACATGGAGGCTTACATGGCTCGAATGATATCGTAATTCCAATCAACACTGAAGGATTGCAGAGCTCACACAACAAGTTTAGCACTGGAAACTTGATAGCGTTGACTGTGACTTGTGAATGAATCGATTGCAGGACAATGCAGTTTAGTAGAACCCATCTAAAGGTTTCTCCTTTGCAACTTCAGCTTCAACTTTGTTCAACTTCATGACGCGTCGCAAAGTTGCCCCAAAATACTCACGTCTTGCGCACGTGACCAAAATGCTTATCCATAAATAAGAATAGGGAAAATATGAAAATGAAGAGATGAAGCCCACAAACATAAGAAGAACAAATGAACACTCCATCCAAACTTTCTCAGTTAGTAAGTTCATATGTTCCTGACAACAGAGTTTGCACGAAACCTTTGAAAAATTCATCAATGAGTCGTGAGTCGCAGCTGAAAGGCGTTACCTCTGCTTCCCTCTTGGCGAGATACCCTGTACCCTTCCCATCCACTAGACATTAACCTCAATTGGCTAAATGGCTCATTAGGTCAGTGGGGGAGTCCTCAACAGTCCATCCGAGTCTCTCTCTCTCTCCCTCTCTCTCTCTTTTCTCTCAGCCTCATCCAAGTGGAAGTCACTCGACTGCCATTCAGAAGTTTTCCCCATTCAACCATTCAGAGTCGGTCGTTGGGGCATTCACTCAATAGAAATAGAAACAAAACGCAACCGAGTTGCACTGCTGCGTGGTCAGTTATAATTAGGGCCCTTTTAAGGTTTTATGGGCTAAGCGATTAGCGCAAAGAGTAGAAGCAGATGTATAAGTAGCTGTGGAAGAGAACGCTTTACTATTGACCTACTCGGAAGGATTATTTTGGCTCTCCCTCCCAATGCCTCCCAATTTCAATATTGTTAATTGACGACATGGTTCCAGCGAATTCGAAGCACCCAAGCGGCCCATAAACATATCCAATGCAGCCGTAGCATAGTGCGAAAGGGGTCTAAATTATGTTTCCAATGTTTACCCGGAGGGGAGGAGGCGGAACTAGAAATGGGTGCGGCATGGATGAGCATAACTCAATGAAAATATGTTTCAGGACTTGTGTCTGAGCCCGATTCTGGGTCTGATGTACAGTTGATTAATTGGTCATAAACCAAACGATTATCATACTAATTTTGAGAGCAAGATGTGACTCACGGAAGTTCTTAAATGAATTTGGGAAACGTGGATTGCGAAAGGAAAGTTCCCTATGTGAGACTGGACTCAAGGAGTAGCCAAATTGTGTTATGAGTTGTCGAAGTAGATGAACGTTTTACCTGGATGATTGTAGGGTGTCCACGCTCCTTCTCTTTTTCTCTTCATCCGTCGAACTGTTGATTTTCCCTTGAAGTTGCACGAAACTCTCGTAGCTGCCCCATAATCAAGGGAAAATAGAGGGAGGAGTGTGGTTCCAGTGAATACTGAGCTCTGGTTATGGCATGGGGCAGACGCAGGGCTGTAATTGCTTAATTTGATTACGTGCCGCCGTAAAAAGCAGAACAGGAAATTTGCACACACACTTTCAAACTTACATATACAAAGACACACACATACGGAAGTACATACAACACACTCACACATAGAAACTCATCGCTGTGTGTTTGGTAATGAAGTTGATTCGCTGTTTGGATGGATGAATGGATGGTTAGATGGATAGGCCGTTAACAGGCATTCGCACACGGCTGTTTCGACTTGCTCCTCCCTCTCCCCTCATTACCATTCCCCCGGGTAGGAACTCTCCTTTAAACTGTATCCCAGATGCGAAACAACTTAATTTATGTTTCGGTTGAGGCTGAAGCCCTTTGCCATAATGTCGCCATGGCGTTTGCACTAAACAACAACAACAACCACAAGAGCAGCAACAAAAGTGAATGAGGGAAGGAAGGGAGAGGAGAGCACTAAGTAACTGTAAATTCAGAAACAACAATGGCGTCAAAGGCACGAAATGGAAAACCGTTCAGCTCGCTCGTGCGATAATTAGAAGCGACCTCTGCACGCTCAATTAGAAGCTTGTAAGCTTTACGCCGACTGTTGAGGAAGGAGAGGTTGATTGCGAATAAAGGAGAGAGGAGAGAGACGGAATTGGGGCAACCACGAATATATAAGCACTCTGCAGCTCAGTTGCAGCAACAAGAAGAGGCACAATGGCCGCAGTGTTGGAGGCGAACACGCGACAAGCTGCAGCTGAGAATGAAGTGGGTGGCGAAAGGGATTAGGTAGAGCGAGCGGGGACAGAAAGAGAGAGTTGGCTTGGCTTGAATGTCTTAATTAACTGTTAGTTGCACCCTATGAAACATGAGAGAGGAAGTGGAGGGTAGCGAATAGAGGAAAGTGGGAGTTATTTGTGTTGGCTGTCGCTACTGTTGCCACTAAATAATGTCGAGGACACCGACGTTGTGCCTCTCCATATTTATGATTCGCAATTATTTTAGAGAGAGGTTCGCCACGGTTCCCATGTTTATCTGGAGAGGAGGAAGGGAGGAGGCTAGGTGCGCTTATCTGATTTCGGGATACACGAAGAGTGCATAAAAGTGAACACGTCGCCGTAATCACCACATACAACTACACGACTTTAACTGTTGTTGTTTTTTTTTGGTTTTGGTGGGTTTATTTTTGGCGCCAGACGAAAGTGTTTGCCAGACAAATGGCAAAGGAAACGCAGAGGGAGGTGGTTGGCAGGAGGGATAGAGTGAGTGAGGGGCTAGTGAAATGGGGGGACTGCAGAGACTGGGCTTACATGTCACTTGGCCATAAAAAAAGTTTATGTCTGACATGAGCCAAAAACAATTTGCATATTTTTTACTGGATAACAACTTAATTTAGGATACATTCGAGCTGACTGAGAGCATTGCGTAGGTACTAGAGGGGTGTTGAGAGGGTTTAGGGGCAGGGCTAGTTGTCTGGTTGTCAGAGTAATTAAAAGTCAGGCTATGGCATAAATTGTTCTGCTTTTTGTGCTTTATTATTGGCTTTGCTTTGGGGCAAATCCTAGCTTTGCTTTTGAGTTTATTATTATTTGCTCATGAATTTATTTATGCATTTGATGCGAACTCTTTTCTCTTTATGTGGCAAATATTTGGCAATGGAAAATTTCAAAATTGCATTCGAGAATGCGCTTGAAAGGCTCAGAAATGCTTTATTAGCTTTTCGCACTGCAAAAATGCTTTGAGACTTCTTTTTGTTTTGCTTTAAGCACTTTCACATTTCACACCTTTTCATGGAAATCCACTGCGGGTGGTCCAAGTGCATGGAAATTGCTTTTCACCTATTTTTTCTGAAGCGTTGGCATCGCTAGGTGTTTGTCAGGGAAGGAGAGGGGCAGCGTCTTTTTTTTTTTTTGCTGCACCCAAATGCAATTTATTTGCTGTCGCGCGCATTAAACGCGCTGCGCTGACTTTTGACTGACGCCATATTTTCCGCCACATTTGCGGCGCTGTGCCACTTCCGGTGCCACGCCCAGCACGCACAGCGCACAGCCCACACGCAAAGGCGGCAAGCCTTCATTTTTCAAAACTGTCAGCTGTGCACAATTGCAAGTCGCTTTTTGTTAACTGGCCCAACTCTCAGCGCGCTTTACCCGATGTTCTTCATTTCATCTTTCTTTCCTTCTTCATCTGGTTTTGGATCTGGTTATGCATTGTGTGAGTGTCGCACTTTGTGCTTGGCCATCGAAGTGTGGAGTTAATGGCCGGAGCTGTTACTACATCGCACATGGCTCTCACTTCTCACAAACCTTAATTACGTTCAGGCAAACTAACTGCTTGGTGGGTGGCAAGGGCGGGGGCTAGGATTATGCAGCATTTTTCATTAAAGTGGCAAACCGTATTGCTTGTGCGCCCTGCGGCGGAAGTCGCTGTGCGACGGAAGTGGAGCGGATGTAGCCAAAGCAAAAGACGACGACGACGACGTCGACATCGACAAGGAGCATGAGAACCAGATTCAGAGTGAGACGACAAACCTTTGTGAGGCGATGGATTTATGTGGCTGACAGGTTTACAGCTGCTCCTGCTGCTGAACATGCTCAAACATGTTCACTAGCAAAGCAATTCGTGTTCGGAGTCAACTAGAAATTAGCATAATCAACATGAAAAGCCAGCAACGACTCACTCAAGTCCTTTTGAGTGCCTTGGGCCTCTGCTGAATCTGGCCTCCCTGACGGACCCACTGACTTCCTCCCTGTCTTCCTCCCTGTCTCAGCTGTGGTCGAGCTTTCGGAGCTGCTTTAATTACACAGCGCTGCACAAATGATGAGCTGGCAAATTCTTGTGCAGTGGGCGTGTACTTGGAGGCGGAGCAAGCACTGAATGGGTGGCATGAACGGCATGACTAAGAGATTGCAAAAAAGGGCCCGCAGCACTTTGCAAGCGAAAGCAGACTAGACTAAACCCAGACCCCGACCCAGACCCAAATCCAAACCCAAGCCCAAGTCCAAACTGAACAAAAAACAAGACAGAGTAGACAAAGCGATTAGTAATCGTATTTTATGGAGTGCAAGGGACTGTGATGTTCGAGGGGTTGCCGCAAATTGAGATAAACTTGAAATAAAGTGGATGAAAATGCGTCGCATGGTAAAAAGATGCCAGCCAGATGAGATGAATTAGGATAATATATATCCCTATGATATGTACGTATTCAATTCGTTACAATTCAGCATTCGCTGAGTGCAAAGTTAAAGAGCTGCCAAGCTGAATTCAATTGTTGTTGTTTCAATTGCAAAAAGCCACAGTGTTTGCCTTTGTTTGACAGAACAATTGCCTCGAACAATAGAATCCCCAATTACGGACCACAAAGGGGGAGGGGGAAGGTGAAGGTGACAGACTCGGAAGGTTAAAAGCCTTGAACGTCAACAAAGATTGATTTCAGTTCAAATCAACACTTGGCCCTGGCATTGAAAGACTGCCAAACAAAACTTTTGATATAAACGCCACAGAGTGTATGGGATTAGAGCTCCTACATGTGCATTCCCTCCTCATGGAGGGTCTGGCGGAGCAAACGAAATTCATTTCATGCCTCGCAGAACTCAAATTGAAAATAATTGTTGAAACCAAGCCAAACAACTGCCACAAAGAAAAACGCCACAAACACCAGGATGAAAAGCGAGAAGAAGCAGAGCGAAAGCTGCCAAAGGTGTGAATCAAGCACATAATAAACTTGATTGTATGCTTCAGCAAATGGCAAGCAAAGCCGAATCAGTAGCAGAACTTTATTTATATATTCCCAACACTCTCACATATTATGTGAAGCAACAGGAAGGCAGCTGACCAGTCGTACGCAACCGCGCACTTAAGCTGAAGTCCTTGGGGCTAAGGTCGCCTAAAGTACAGTCGCTTGCAAAGTCTCCTTGCCAATATGGTTCTAAAATCTACATTATTCATCCGATAATTTTTAGTTTTCTATGAACCATTTTGAAATAGAAATCGGTTAGGAATAAATTATTACAAACATATTTATTTAAAATTTTAATTAAAATTTAGGGTTAAAAAATTACTAAACAAACTTCAAGTTGTTTTTCCCATTAACTATTAGGAGTACTTAAGTTTCGCACTCAAATAAATGAGAACAAGCCAAACCCCATAAAAATCGGTTGAGTTTTGGCAAAGTTATGCATATTTAAAGTTTAACAAAAATGGTTTTCTTACTTTAAGAAGTACAAAAATTCCCCTCTTAATTTTATAGCGTAAAATCCATATTTTTCAACCAAATACCATCGGGTTTGATTTTCTATGTATTTTTTCGCCATACAAATAGTTTAAGTTTTAATTTATAAGATTATATAACACCAACAAATATTTCAAATTTTAAATTTTTGTAAGGGGATCGGTTAGGTTAAAAAATTATTAAAAATTTTTAAATTGGTTTCTATTAACTATTGATGGTATTTTACTTTCGCACTGAAATTGAGAAAGAACCAAACCACTTGCAAATCGGTTAAGTTTTAGTGAAGTTATGCACATACATAGTTCGAATTATTGGTTATTTTATAATGATAATAAATAGCATACCGAAGTCATGGCGAAGTTATGCACATACAAAGTTGACGGTTTTCCTTAAACTTTAATATTATAGTTCAAATTATTGTTAATTTTATAATGATAATGAATATTATACCCTAGTTAAAAAGTACCTTAACATATTCGAAAATTGGCTCAAATGCGTTATAAATTCAGCTGTTACCAATTCAAATTATAAGTTTTGGCATAAATGAGACTTTTATTATAGGCTTTTATCACATGGCTCTATGTGTTAAGCCAACCGAGTCTAAATTGCCACAAATATTTGATTGGCCAATTGTCTGCTCTTTGTGCTAAACTACAATTAAATGTTGCGGTTTCGGCACTTGAGGAAACAAGCTGAAAGTCGAAGTCTTCGATTGAAGCGTTACACTCGAAAGTGCAACTTTGATACTTTTAGTAATTGTGGTGCAAGTGTGGTGCTTGGTCAGACACGATACGACACGACACGACATGACACAACTTTGGAGCTCAATAAAGATGCAAGTAATGCCAGGGGCAAAAGGCAACAGACTTCAGCCAACTGTGTGGAGGCAAAGTCAAGGCAAAGGCACTACAGCCCAGAGTGGCTGTTGGGTAAGTGGTTCGGTAAGTGCACCACCCGAAAGAGTACGTGTGGATTTTGCCCGGTGGTTGGTGGGTGGTTCTGCTGCATTGCCAATGTAAATACATGTGCGAAAGCAAGCACCTGAGATATCAGCAAGAAGTGAGGGCACTTCGCTTGCACAACAATAACCAGAGTGGGCGGAGCAGATCAGTCGGAGGCGCCCGACCGCAGAATACCCTGTAGTGCCCAATATTTTAAAAGTGTTTTACAAATTTTATGCGAAACGCAGCAGCAATGTTTTTTCTTCTTACTTTTTTGTCTGCACCATGCTGCAATATTGTTAGTCTCATATCTTTAAAGTTTATTAATCGATTTTAATGCGAATTTTAGAATAGATAATTAGAATAAAAGGGAGTACTGACTCTATATATTAACCTTCAATATGCAATATATATCTTACAGTTTTGGAGATCTCCGCGTTTATGCGAACGGACGAACAGACAGACGCTGAAAATTATCAACCCTGTTTAATGCATTTCATGGGTACAGGGTATAGAAACGGTACGCGAAGTTACGTGAAGGCCTTGGCTGTGGTATTGATCTAAAATTGAATGTAAATGTAGCGGCCGCTGCTCGAAATGAATCAAAATGAATGAGACGTGGCCTGATACACGTGGGAAACGCGCAGTTGGCGCTACTTGAAATTGGAGCTGGAGTTGGAGAGTTGGGCCATTGGCAATTGGGAAAGTTGGCAAAAGAAGCCAGACCACGAGAGAGCATGCCTCAAATTCTGCTAAATCATTCAGCGGCCATTAAACTGGCAACTTGCAACTGGCAACTGGCAAACACTGTGGGCGGCTGGCCCCGCCTCTTGGCCATGCACTTGGCCAAGTGTCATTGACTTTTGCGGCAACTTAAAGCTGCTGGAAGCTGATTGCAGCTGCCCAGACAGTCTGCTGGCTCGCTGGCTCGTAATTCCTGCAGATAAGTGTGCAGAAAAGCCATTACATCTTATCTCGGCCAATTGCTAACGGTCAGCTCGCACTCTCTCGCTCTCGCTCTCTCTCTTGGCCATGGCTGAATTTATGCACAGGCCACGGCCAAAAGCCAAACATGCGAATAATTTAAATCAGCTGTGGGCAACACCTGTGGAAATGCCTTTCGCCTATCAACACTTTGTTTAAACCAATTGAAGCTGAAACGGCAGCACTGCCAACAATGGTATTTCAAGTATTTTGGTATTTTGGTATTTGGCTTAAAGCAACAGCCATAGCCACGTTAGCCAGATAGACAGACGGACGGACGGACAGACATCCGTAGAGCTCGTTGTCCCTGCCTGGCTGCTTCTAAATGACTCCAGTCGATGTTTCTGCTTTCCGCTCCTTCATACATCATGCATATTTGCCTGGTTTATGCTCCGGCCGACTGCTGACTTCCAGCTGCCCTCCCCTCCCTTCCCCTCTTTCCCTTCCCTTCCCTCTTCACACTCCTTGCTGCCGTTTTATGACTTTATATTGTGAGCAACTCCATTGAGCTCTTGTTGGGCCCCCACACAGAGATTTTACGACCATGATGGCGCATTAAATTTTATAACTTATCAAAGAGACCCAAGCCCCCGCCGTCTGCCCCACTTGCCACCAAGCCCATTCAAATGTTGGTTAACTGTAAATTGGCTCCCAGCTCCATGTGTCATGTTCTATATGCCACATGCCACATGGCCATATATGCGAGCCGCGTTAATTGAATTTCACGTCAAACAAAAGACTCTGCGGCTTGTCACATGACAAAACTGAAAAGCGACGCGATTCGCATTTGAGTTAATGCGACTCCAGGCACTGATAAACGCCATGTGATGAAATTACTTTGATAAAACTGATTTCCCGCCTAACACCTCAATTCATTTTAGCGGCAACGGCTGACACTCGGGAGCTGCGATTTATGGGCGTAGTACGTAGAACTTTTACTCTGAAATTTAAATCAATTCTAATTTTAAACTAGATTACTAAATTTCTTGGAGTAGAATCTAAGGGAATTGCTGAACGCATTAATCATTTTATTAAATTGGAAAATGTGCTTCGAGCTTTTATTTATTTTAATTTATTTAATTTTTAATTTTATTATGCATAATTTTAGTTTGTAATTTTATCTATCTTGTTGACTGGTGTTAGTCGACATATGAATAAATAAATAAATAAATTGATAAAGAAATAAATACATAAGTAAATAAATAAATAAATAATCAAATAAATAAATAAATAGAAAAATAAGTAAATAAATAAATATAAAAATAAAAAAAATAAATAGATAAATAAAATAAATAAATAAATAATCAAATAAATAAATAAATAAGAAAACAAATAAATAAATAAAGAAATAGATTTCATTTATTTTGTTTAAATTCTTTTCTGTTGAATTTCTTTTTCTTAAATTTGCTCTAGAAATTGTAATTTATTAACAATTCAAGAGTTTCAATTTCCTAATTTGATTTTATGTATTTGTTATTCATTTATTTGAATTTATTAATTGTTATTTTATTCTTCGTACAATCTATTAGCTAAATAAATTTCAAAATTTTGATTGTTTATTTCATTTAACTTTATTTATTTTTATAATATATAATCGGTACCCATTAAAATAAATCAAGGTAAATCAAGGGTTATTTTATACCCTGTACCCGTTGTTTCAGCTAAAATCAGGGAATTAGTAGAGCTAGAAGCAGTATTTCGAAAGCAGTTCAAAGCAACTAATTAGTGCAATTCAAGTGGAAACTGCAGCAGAATACCAGGTTTGAGATAGTATGTTCAATCAGTCGAAAGAGACAACATTGGCTTCTCCTGCTTCAGTGCTTGTGGTCAGGTATGCATGGCTTATAATTGTATTGGCCATGACAGAGATGAACAGGGAGAAGAGAAGATAAAGAGAGTAGGAGGAAAGGCAGCAGAGAATTGAGACTGAGAAAGAGAGAGAGAGAGAGAGAGAGAGAGAGAGAGAAATGCGGCCAAAGATTGCAGAGATACATTCAGATTTTAGGGGTATAATTCAGGCATTTTTAATTAAGTGCAGTTGTGTGTGTGTGTGTGTGTGCGTTCGAGAGCAATGCTTAAAATTCACATTATTATTACACTGAAAGAAAATTCAAGAGTTTTCGAACCAAGAATTTTGATCAGAATTTAAGTCAAAAGTTCAGTAAGCTAGAAAATTCTTGATGCAAGTAAGAAATGCTTTTTTTCTAAAATTCTACTAATTTTTGTCTATTTGCATGAGCATTTAAGATTTGAATTGAATACGATTTGTGCTTAATTTAATCATTTTTTGCACTTAATTTTAAGTGAATGCCGTATTTTGCCTTAATTAATTAGAATTTCTCCACGATTCTTATTCGATTTGAGCATGAGTTCGAGCACAAAACAAGCTTCATTAAAAAGCTGTATTTTGCAGAACGATTAAAACGTTATTTTTCTGAGTGTATCAATTTGTGCGATTGTGTGAGTGCTTTGTGTTATTAAATGCAATTGTTATTTTGCAATCAATGCCAATTAAAAGCGCCATCAATCTGGTTATGGTAAATGCATTTGTTGCAGCTGATATGCAACTCTATGCTACACACACGCACACACACACACACACGCACACTCTATACTCACACACACACAGGTACTAAACCGCAAGTAAAACAAATGCCAGCCGCCATCATTAACAATAACAAATCGCCATTGCAATTGATTTAAATTAACATTTAAATGCGCATCGATTAATTGGCCAAACGCATGGATTTAATTGAAATTTCGTTTTGTGGCCAAGAGACGAAATTGTGTCCCGTTCGTTATATGGCCAAATTGAAACACAAATTGAAAATGAAACTGCATTAACTGCAGTTGTTGCAATTGTTGCAGTTGTTGCAATTGTTGCAGTTGCAGTTGCAGTTGCAAAAGTCAATTATGAACTTGTCGTTGTTGCTGCAGTCTTTGCACATTTTCTGTGGCTTGTGGCAGCAGCTTGTGGCAAGCAGCTAAAGAAAAAGAGCGAGACAGCTAGCGAGCGAGAGAGCGAGAGAGCGCTAGAAGTGCCACATGTGCAGCTCAAATTGGCTTTGGCTGCAAATTAACAATTTCATTTGATAAATCAAAGGTTCAGTGCGACATGGCAGACAAACAAACAAGCAAACAGCAAGCAACAAACAACAACAACAACATGCATATTCAGCTACACTCGCACACTCATTCGTACACTCATTCGCACACTCACTCGCACACTCATTCGCATTCGCAATTGCATTCGAATGCAGTCAGTTTCAGCTGCACGCAACAATGGACAATGGCTGCCGTCTCTGTGAGGTGTGTGTGTATGTGTGCAGTATGTGTGTGTGTGTGCGTGCATGTGTGTGGTATGTGTGTGTGTGTGTTTGGTTGTGCGTGTGTTTGAGCGTTTATACAACATGACATGAACACAACGAACACCCACGCATCGCAGAGCATTCATTATGCATTGTTGCTTTCACACACGCTCTTTCTCCCTCTTTTTCTTCCTCTCTCTCTCTCTCTCTCTCTCTCTCTCTCTCCCTCTCCATCTCTCTCTCTGCCACTTACACACATCGATACACATTTACATAATTCCATCTGTCAATGGCATTGGTTTTCTGGCAACAATTGCATTCAAATTCCCCCTGCTCTTTCGCTCTCTACCTTCCCCCTCTTTCTCCCTCTTTTCTCCCTCTTTTCGCCCCTCTCTTTCAGCTGTAAATTGAACCATTTTACTTTGAGTTCAATATGTTTAACAAGCACAATTTTGCATTACACAGCAAAACTGTCAAGCATGTAGGAAAACGCAATTCCGTTTAACCAGAATGTTGGTCAAAGGAAACTGCTTAACATCTGGATCAATAAAATCTCCATAAAATACATTTTGAATAGAGAATATTCAAATTACTTAAATAATTCCCTTAAGCGTAGTATTTATATTAATTAAAGCTCACTTTATTGAATCTAAAAAATTATTTATTAATTTGTAAAAAATATATTTAATCTGCAAATCGTATTTGCTTTGCTTAGTTCGATATAAGCATATAATAAATAAAATGATTTTATAGTATTTTTTTTATTTATTTTTAATTTATTTAATACTGGAGTAATACCTAATGCCACAAGTACAAAAGACTTATAATTTAGAGCATTAATCACGTAATATATGAACTTGAATTAAACTCACATTATAAAACTTGAAATACAATTTTCAAGTTTTTAAATTATATACTACTTTTGTTTATATACAAATTATTTATTTAATTTTTAATTGCATTAAATAAGATATTAAATTTAATCAATAATCGGATGAATCAAAAGAATCATATAGCATTAATATATGTATGTATATTTATTAAATAATAAAGTAGTTACACATTGGAAAATATCCTACTTTTCTAATAAAAATGTAAATGCTTGAGCATTATTTGCATGGTAAACTATTCCGATTCAAACAGCTCTTAAAAAATAAATAAAATATGTAAAAAATTTGCATAAGCTGCCTGGCAATGCCCGTTAATACCTTGCTGTATCCCATTAAAACATTAATAATTAAATTTAACAATACAAAATCCAATTTAAATGTGCAAAAAATGGTATTATTGTTAGAGTATTCTATATAATAAGAGCACAATCCGCAGATAGAGGGAAGAGAGAGAGAGAGAGAGAGTGAGAGAGAGATAGTGAGTGAAAGAGATAGAGATAGCACATCAATATACATATGCATGCTTTATTTGTTTTCGCACTCTGCGCACTTTTGACATGTGCAAATAAAATGGCAGCCAGGGGCGGGCAATGGACACAGGGATAGGCGTGTATAGGCGTGGCAGGGGCGGACGGGGCAGCGGCATTGACTAGAAAATTTTAAAATTATATCAGGCACGAGTAAATATTGGTTTGTCACAAGGTAAACTGCAGAGCAGACACACACAGCAGATGAATGCAGATTTTTAATTAAAAAGAGAGACAGAGAGAGAGAGAGAGAAGAGAGAGAGAGAGAGAGAGAGGGATGGAGACTGAAAGAGATGGAGCAGCGGAAAATGCTCAATTTTCCAATTTTCAGCAATATTTAAAGTGCAGCAAACATAATTGTTGCACAAGTTTTGAGGCAGAGAAGCGACTTGAGCTATGTGCATTAATGCCCTGGGTCATTTGTTTTATGAGCCATTTCTGTTAATACGCATCAGTTTAAACTTTTCACACATACATATATAGATATGGCCCCATTATCCATGTGTGTGTGTTTGTATTTATTGTGTGTGTGCACTTCATTTATTTTATGCGTTGTATCCCTTAAATGTGCATGTACTTGGTGCTTGGTTAGTCACTCAGCTGCCCCTGCCCCGGCTGCCCCTTGCCCCCTTCCCCATCTGCCGTTACGCTGCATAAAATTTATTTCGTTTTTATTATCATTTCATGCATGCCGTTGCCCTCTGCCCCCTGCCCCCTGCCTCCCCCTCTCTGCCCTTGTCGCCCACACATATGCAACGCCAGAACTCGAAAAAATTCCGAGAAACGCCTGCAATTGACCCGACCTCATCCTGCCCCCTGCCCCCTGCCCCCTGCCACACCCCAACGCCCTCCGCCCTTCCGCCCTGCCTGGCCAAGAGGCTATAAAATGTTTTTCAAGGGACAACGAAGCCAAACAAAATATAGAGAAAACGGCAGAGGAAAAAAAAACAAAGCAATGAGGTGGCAAAAAAACAACAAAAACATATACTACAGTTGCGCCCTCTTGTAAAAATATTGTAAACTTGCAGCAAAAAAATACAATAAAATACAAAAAATACCAGTAAGCATGTTGCTGATCAGTCGGACGTAACCGACAGCAGCAGACCATGTACTTTCTGTTGTAGTTATCACTGGCAATATAATCACGCCACATTTCTAACCCCCTTCCATTTTAACAGTTATTCCGATCTGTGCTCAATGAGTCATACGCACACACACACACACACACACAAACACAAGCTTGCGCTTGCTTGGAGAGCCAGCAAGAGCGAGCCAACAAGAGAGCGGTCAAGCGCTGCTTATCAGCGCATGCATAGAGCGAGCGCCGCAGCCAGCAGCTCACCACAGAAGCTGATTGGTGGGTGGGTTTGCGGAGACGACTGATCAAGAGAGCGTCAGCGCAGCGGCAGCGCTGCCTGCAAGCACTATAAATACAGCTGCTGCAGTGCTGCTTATCACAGAGCAGCGGCAGCAGTCGTGTGGTGCAGTTGTGCAGTGGGTGCTTAAGTTAAAGTTTTGCTGGACATGGTCTGGAAATTTGTGACAATAACTCTCGTTGGCCGAACTCTCCCTGGTCCAAGTTTTGCTGGCTCAACACTGGCTGGCTCAACTCTGGCTGGCTCAACTCTGGTTGGCTCAGCTCTCGCTGGCCATACTCTCTCTGGCCATACTCTCTCTAGCCATACTCTCTCTGGCCATACTCCCGCTGGCTCAACTCTCGCTGGCTCAACTCTGGCTGACTCAACTCTGGCTGGCTCAACTCTGGCTGGCTCAACTCTGGCTGGCTCAGCTCTCGCTGGCCATACTCTCTCTGGCCATACTCTCTCTAGCCATACTCTCTATGGCCATACTCTCGCTGGCTCAACTCTGGCTGACTCAACTCTGGCTGGCTCAGCTCTCGCTGGCCATACTCTCTCTGGCCATACTCTCTCTGGCCATACTCTCTATGGCCATACTCTCTCTGGCCATACTCTCTCTGGCCGTACTCTCGCTAGCCATACTCTCGCTGGCTCAACTCTCGCTGGCTCAACTCTGGCTGGCTCAACTCTGGCTGGCTCAACTCTGGCTGGCTCAACTCTGGCTGACTCAACTCTGGCTGGCTCAGCTCTCGCTGGCCATACTCTCTCTGGCCATACTCTCTCTGGCCATACTCTCTCTGGCCATACTTTCTCTGGCCATACTCTCTCTGGCCATACTCTCGCTGGCTCAACTCTCGCTGGCTCAACTCTGGCTGACTCAACTCTGGCTGGCTCAGCTCTCGCTGGCCATACTCTCTCTGGCCATACTCTCTCTGGCCATACTCTCTATGGCCATACTCTCTCTGGCCATACTCTCTCTGGCCGTACTCTCGCTAGCCATACTCTCGCTGGCTCAACTCTCGCTGGCTCAACTCTGGCTGGCTCAACTCTGGCTGGCTCAACTCTGGCTGGCTCAACTCTGGCTGACTCAACTCTGGCTGGCTCAGCTCTCGCTGGCCATACTCTCTCTGGCCATACTCTCTCTGGCCATACTCTCTCTGGTCATACTCTCGCTAGCCATACTCTCGCTAGCCATACTCTCGCTGACTCAACTCTCTCTGGCCCAACTCTCGCTGGCTCAACTCTCGCTAGCTCAACTTTCGCTGGCCATACTCTCGTTGGCTCAACTCTCTCTGGCCCAACTCTCGCTGGCTTAACTCTCGCTGGCTCAACTCTCACTGGCTCAACTCTCGCTGGCTTCACTCTCGCTGGCCATACTCTCTCTGCCCATACTCTCTCTGGATCAATTCTCTTTGGCCCAACTCTCTTTGGCCCAACTCTCTTTGGCCCAACTCTCTTTGGCCCAACTCTCTCTGGCCCAACTCTCTCTGGCCCTACTCTCTTTGGCCAAACTCTCTCTGGCCCAACTCTCGCTAGCCCAACTCTCGCTGGCCCAACTCTTGCTGGCCCAACTCTCGCTGGCCCAACTCTCGCTGACCCAACTCTCTCTGACCCAACTCTCTCTGGCCCAACTCTCTCTAGCCCAACTCTTTCTGGCCCAACTCTTTCTGGCCCAACTCTTTCTGGCCCAACTCTCTCTGGCCCAACTCTCTCTGGCTCTAGCTGACCTAACTCTCGCTGACCGAATTCGTTGGCGGAACTCACGCTGGCCCAACTCTCGCTGCCTATTTCTTGCTCGCCCATCTTTTGCTGACCTAACTCTCGGTGGCCGAACTAGTTTGCGGAACTCTCGCTGGCCCAACTCTCGTGTGGTCTGCCACGCCGCCTTCTTTGCACTAACTTTATAGACCCTTTTGTACTATTTTGAAGTGTAGGGTCCAAAAGGGAAAAGCGCAGTGCAACAACAGCTATAACAATGGCGCAACTATGGCGCTCGTTGGCTTGTGGATGAGGGTGGGAAGGGGAATGGGGCTGGCTCTGCCAGCAGGCAGCAATTGCTGTCTATTTTAGTTGTTGTCGTAATTTTTTGCCATTTTCTTTGCTGCTTTTCTTTATGTTTTGCGTTCAAATAATGTCATTTCGTAAATTGCTTCACTTGCGTTCCACACACACACACACACACATACATACATGCTTCACACATATTCATCCCTGTCCCTTGCACCGCTCGCTAGCATATTTTTATTGGCTGCACCGCTTGAAAATGGCTTAAAGGGTATAATCACTTTTTGCAAATGTATTTAGCAGGCAGAAGTAGGCGTGGAAGATCACTCAAAGTATATGTATATATACATTCTTGATATGGCTGCTTATCCTTCTTTATGAACTCCTCGATCTAAGTAACCTTAAGAGCTAGAGCAGTCAAATTTTAAATGTAAAGACACGCATACCATATGCTCCTCTGGTTTATATAAAATTTTGAGTGTCACGCCCATTACGCCCACAAATCAATTAAAACTCCATAGCTTGTAGAATTTTCTACATTAATTCTTGTAATTTATTACCCACACTCTTTGGCATTATAATAATCTGTTCTAAAAATCTTATTCAAATTGATTAATAAACAGCAAAGTTATTAAGGCAACAAGTAAGAGAATTAGTTAAGAAAAAACATGGAAGGATGTAGCATAATAGGCTGCATAATATGAAGAACAGTCGGTAACCTCCGACTGCAACGTTTCCGCCTTTTTTGGAGTTTCCTTTGCTGCTTTTACTCGCATTGTGTTGGCGCTGGCGGAATGCCGATGTAGCCAACACCAACGCCAACAATTGGCTTTTTTAGTGTGTGCTTCCCCTGCCCCCTCTCTGCTCCCACTTCCCTACACCCCCAATGCTTTTGGCTGCTTCATAGCCTGTCACTTTTGTTTTGCCGTCTGTTGCCTGTTGTCTGTTGTCTGGCTCTGAGTCTGGCCTGCAATCTGCTCGTGTGTCCTTTTGCTCCCTGTCCGCTGCAAACTTTGCCTTTGTTTGGCGCGAAAATCAATTAACGCGCTCAATGAGCTTCAAAAAAGTTTTGTAACACACACACACACCCCCAACACACATACACACTCACGTATACACAAAGCCAATTTACAGTTAACCAAAATGTAAATGGCGTCAAGGGAGCCGCTTGTACCTCGGCTGATGGCGCTGTCAATGCGGTTTTCCTGGCAGCTGCCAGCCCAAAAAGCCCGAAACTGAAACTGACACAGAAACTGAAACTGTAACTGTACACGGAAAACGGGCGGAAAAGAGAAGAGGCAAATGGGTGGTGGGGGTGGAGGTGGGAAGAGCCGTGGAAGTGTCAACTGTTTTGATAAGCTGTAAAATTTAATGTGCTGCAATGTCATAAAAATCTGTGGCCCAGCCCGCAAGGACAACGCTTATATGAAGACATTAACAGAAACAGCACAATACAAACGGCAGAAACAAGGAGTGGGAGTGGCAGTGGGAGTGGGAGGGGAGAGGGAGTGGGAGAGGGAGTGAAAGTTGACAAGAGGGTGTCAGAATACGCGCTTTGATGTGCGATGTGGTTAGTTAGGCACATTTATGCAGATTTCATTTTAAGCCAAAGGTAAACAGCAGCTGCAGCATTCATCAAACTGTCAGCAGTGCAAAGCCTACACAGAGAATTATTGCTTAAATAATATACAAAAAAATAATATACAAAATTAGCGTTAATTATGCAGATTAAGTTTGTTTCAAACATTGGAAGAAACGTTCCACAATCAGAAGGAAATCGATGCATCTATTTGAGAGACATAAACCTATCCAAATAAATTCAGCTGTAGTAGTTTATATCTCTATCATTGCCTACCAATTCTGTAAAGCATTTATCATTCATCATTCATCAAAATTGGTCTATAATTAAGAAAGATATGATGCACGAACACACATACAAATATGTGTGTATGCGTACTCCTGTTATTATTATTTTAATACATTATTGAATTAATTATTATTTAATCATACATTTATTGTGATCAGAAATTTATGATTTTAAATAATATTTATTTGGTATTACTTTTAATATAATTTAATTTTGCCTATTGCCAATTTAAGCTTCAAATTAATACAATTTTCTGCTTCCATTTGATTTTTCATTGATCTCCCTTGCTTCTCTCTCGTTTTTTCGCTGAGTGTAACAGCTGCGTGGCTTCCACGAGCTTGCAATTCCATATTCAATTCAATTCAAGATCAATATAATGCTGAATAAAGGATAACAAAAGCACAATAAGTGGGCGTAGCTGTTCCCAAGTTGTTTATTATTACCTTGTGGCGGCGCTAAAGCGATTTGGTAACGAGGTACATCCCCGTGACAGAAGCGGAACCCCAACCAGACGTACACCCTACTCCAACCTCGGTTAAACCTGAGGAGAGGAGACGCCTTCGTGGCGTGCTGATTTCTCAGGTGGTCGCTTTCGCACATGTATTTACATTCCCAATGTGGGATGTCTCGTTGCCCCCGTGACTTGCCACAAGTGTTTTTGGTTGGTTATGTCGTCGGGCGTTGTCAGGAGTTGTCAGGAGGAGTTTGGTCTGTTCGTGTCCACATGAACAAACATTGACTGCATCTTTGATAAGCAAAGAACTCGAGTTGCGTCGAGAGTTGTACAACAATTAAAAAGTATCAAAGTTGCAGCTAAAGCATACTTTGAGCCACTTCAAGTTGAGTTGACTTGAGTTGTTGTCAGGACAACCGCAAACTTTAATTGCAATGTCCAGCTCAAAGCAAGTACAATTGACCCAATCAAACGAGAGCTCGGCAGCAAACTGCAAAACTTTTGACAATTGTTTCTGATTCCATAGGCCAAGTGTGTCTTCAATTTACAAACTTGTGTGGCTTGCGTTCGAACTGCTTCTTATCCTCTATCTCCTCTATCCTCTAACAATTTATTGCCGCAAACCAAAAGAAAACTTGCAAAATTTCTACTGACTTCTTTTCCAATTTTCACATGTCTTTGTGTTGATTTACCCACAAATTCCGCTCGGCTTTCGTAGTGGGTTTTGGGTGGAATGTGGCCAGAATGTGAGGGATTTCAACGGCCTGTTTCTAATTGTTTACGATTTGTGTGTGCTGAGCCATGAAATTAATTTCATGCCGTTAAAGCCGCTCCCATTACAATTTACAAACTTGACCAAAATGTTCCTATCGAGTGCCAAAATGCGCCTTGACCTTTAAATGGATTTTACAACAGTTCAAACTACAGCTTTAAAGTACTTCAAATCGACTATTTTGGGTGTAGAGTAGAACAGTTTAAATCTCTCTGCAGCTTCAAGTTTGCAGCTGCCTCGTCTGTTGGAGGCATAAAAAATACATTGAAATTTCGTATTAGCCTGAACCATAAATATTACATTGTAAATAAGCGAATGGAATCAGTGTAGCGTGATTTTTCCGCCAGGTTCGTGTCAGGTCTACAAATCCCATTCCCATTTGCAATCCCATTGCTTCGCTTTGGCCGTAACCCATGCCAACTGTACGCCGGATAGACACCATCCACTTGCATAGAAGTGCGTCGAGCCATGGTCTGTTTTGCATGCCTGAATGCTTCTTGACTCCTTTCTCCTCTCTCCTCTCTCTCCCTCTCTGCGTCTATTGGATGACGCTCTCGATATGCCAATTGCAAATTGCCAAAGTGTTTTCCTGTCCAACTGGCACCGACTGTTGCTGGGGCAACATTAACAGTCAACAGCCAACAGTCAACGGCCAAATTCGAATTCGCATTCGCATTCTCAACTTTATCCTCATTCATGGCAATCAGCAGCAGACGCAGCTTGTTAACAGTCCCAACCTGTCGAACCAGCCTGAATTTTGAGTTCTATGAGCGAGAGTTATCAGAGAGCATTTAAGAGACTTTTGCGAACCGCTTAATTCAACGAGTGCAACGACTGACTTTGGATTAAAAATGCTCTCTATGTGTGCCAAATTTACAGGACTCTGTGAAATGGAAACGTAAGCACCATTCCAACTAGAGATGGACTCCGCAAATTAGCTTAAAAGGCAGCGCTAAAAATACAAAAAAAAATATACAGAAAAAGAAACTGGCAAATTAATTTCCATGCTCTGCTTTTTTTTGCGCTAGGGCAAACTTTTGCAGTTCAGAGACAGCAGCAAATTTCGTTTGACAGTGAATAAAATTGCGCGCGTTGCGTCTGTGAAATGAAATTCATTTGGCGCCCAACGTGCGCCAGCTTGGCGCCTAAAACAAAAAAAAAAAGAACAAGTGTGCAGAATATAACTACGAAACGAACAGGCAATGAAAAAGTTTTGACTCGCTTTCGGGGAGCCCTTTCGAAAGTTTCAAGTTTATTAGTGTTACGCTGGGCCATGCAGTGTTGGTAAATGTGAAATGCATGCACATGGAATTGAAAAAAATAACACAAGCCAGCACCTAAAACAACTCGCCTGCCATTTGACACAAGCCCAAGAGTTTTGTCCATAAAGCCAAGAGGTGAAAGCAACGCCAAGTGCATTTAATGTTGCCCCACACTAAGCCTTTTATGTCTTTCGCTTGCCTCTCGTAAATGCTTCCTTTATTTTTTGGGTTTTTTTCTATGCCAGCACACGCCACAAAGTGGCTTAGAAAGCGAAATCCACTTTCGTGTGCTGCACAAAGTGAATGAAACCGATTTAATTCTGCCTGCTATTCTCTCTTTTCCATTTTCCATTTTCTATTTCCTATTTTCTGCCCTGGCTCTGGGTGCAGTTACAATTGGATTTGAGGGTTGCTTTCATAACTGTAAACGCAGCTGAAATTGCCTCTTATGATATTATTTAGAGCCAGCCTTATCAAAGCACTTCAAACACACTCAATTGGCTCAGTAAGAGCGCATAGAGCTTACTCTAAGGGAAGGGGCAATAAAAATCCATTATAAACTGGGAGATGCTTCAGGATATCCTCTAAGTACGGCAATCTTTCAATTTATTTGCCCACTACCAACTCTCGCTCATTATTCGACTTTAACTAATAACTTTTGAACTTTGAGCTCAACTAATTGTCAGCCCAGAGTATGAAAGTCTGAGCATCTCAGCATCTTAGTCTCGGTTTGATTATGCTAATATATCAGACGTCAGACGTCAGAGTTCATGGTTCATCTTCATCTTCATCTTCAGCCTGAACTCAGCGGCAGCAACAGGAAGCGGAGCTGGAAGCCATGACACTTTGAGAAATGGATGCACAGCATCAATGCCCGGCCAGAGTTGTTGCCGCATGCGGCATGCATCTATGTCAGTGTGCCGCAGTTGCAGAAAGCCAACGGCATCAGCTCTAAGTGGTCTCGAGTTGCACGGAAGCGCATCAGCTTACGGCTATTGCAAATGTTGCGGAAAATATGGCGTCAGTCAAAAGTCAGACCGACGACAGCAAATAAATTGCATTTCAGGTGGAATACTAACAGTCTCAGAGCCAGATCCAGAGCCAGAGCCAGAACTTGAGCTATGGGATAAGCGGCAAAGGCCAGTTGTCAAATAATTGCTCTCAGCTGCATCAGGCAAATTAAATTTTCTATTCAAGAGCATATTCTCATGCCTCTCCTCTCCCTCTCTTGCCCTACTCGGCGTACGCAATAGTTTACCCACAGTCTCAGTCGCTGCTCGAATGTATCCTAAATTAAGTTGTTATCCAGTGGAAAATATGCAAATTGTTTTTGGCTCATGTCAGACATAAACTCTTTTTATGGCCAAGTGACATGTAAGCCCAGTCTCTACAGTCTCCCCATTTTGCTAGCTTTCTTTCTGCTTCCAACCACCTCCCTCTGCGTTTCCTTTGCCATTTGTCTGGCAAACACTTTCGTCTGGCGCCGCAACCAAAAAAATAAAACAACTACAGTTAAAGTCGTGTAGTTGTATGTGGTGATTACGGCGACGTGTTCACTTTTATGCACTCTTCGTGTATCCCGAAATCAGATAAGCGCACCTAGCCTCCTCCCTTCCTCCTCTCCAGATAAACATGGGAACCGTAGCGAACCGCTCTCTAAAATAATTGCGAATCATAAATATGGAGGGGCACAACGTCGGTGTCCTCGACATTATTTAGTGGCAACAACAGCGACAGCCAACACAAATAACTCCCACTTTCCTCTATTCGCTACCCTCCACTTCCTCTCTCATGTTTCATAGGGTGCAACTAACAGTTAATTAAGACATTCAAGCCAAGCCAACTCTCTCTTTCTGTACCCGCTCTCTCCACCTAATCCCTTCTCCTCCCACTTCATTCTCAGCTGCAGCTTGTCGCGTGTTCGCCTTCAACACTGCGGCCATTGTGCCTCTTCTTGTTGCTGCAACTGAGCTGCAGAGTGCTTATATATTCGTGCTTGCCCCAATTCCTTCTCTCTTCTCTCTCCTCTCTCCTCTATTCCCAATCCACCTCCTCTCCCTCAACAGTCGGCGTAATGCTTACAAGCTTCTAATTGAGCGTGCAGAGGTCGCTTCTAATTATCGCACGAGCGAGCTGAACGGTTTTCCATTTCGTGCCTTTGACGCCATTGTTTTTTCTGAATTTACAGTTACTTAGTGCTCTCCTCTCCCTTCCTTCCCTCATTCACTATTGTTGCTGCTCTTGTGGTTGTTGTTGTTGTTTAGTGTAAACGCCATGGCGACATTATGGCAAAGGGCTTCAGCCTCAACCGAAACATAAATTAAGTTGTTTCGCATCTGGGATAGAGTTTAAAGGAGAGTGCCTACCCGGGGGAATGGTAATGAGGGGACAGGGAGGAGCAAGTCGAAACAGCCGTGTGCGAATGCCTGTTAACGGCCTATCCATCTAACCATCCATTCATCCAGCCAAACAGCGAATCAACTTCATTACCAAACACAGCGAATGAGTTTCTATGTATGTGTGTGTACTTTCGTATGTGTGTGTCTTTGTATATGTGTGTTTGAAAGTGTGTGTGTAAATTTCCTGTTCTGCTTTTTACGGCGGCACGTAATCAAATTAAGCAATTACAGCCCTGCGTCTGCCCCATGCCGTTTCCAGAGCGCAGTATTCACTGGAACCACACTCCTCCCTCTATTTTCCCTTGATTATGGGGCAGCTACGAGAGTTTCGTGCAACTTCAAGGGAAAATCAACAGTTCAACGGATGAAGAGAAAAAGAGAAGGAGCGTGGACACCCTACAATCATCCAGGTAAACGTTCATCTACTTCGACAACTCATAACACAATTTGGCTACTCCCTGAGTCCAGTCTCACATACGGAACTTTCCTTTCGCAATTCACGTTTTCCAAATTCATTTAAGAACTTCCCTAAGTCACATCTTGCTCTCAAAATTAGTATGATAATCGTTTAGTTTATGACCAATTAATCAACTGTACATCAGACCCAGACTCGGGCTCAGCCACAAGTCCTGAAAAACATATTTTCATTGAGTTATGCTCATCCACGCCGCACCCATTTCTAGTTCCGCCTCCTCCCCTCCGGGTAAACATTGGAAACATAATTTAGACCCCTTTCGCACTATGCTACGGCTGTATTGGATATGTTTATGGGTCGCTTGGGTGCTTCGAATTCGCTGGAACCATGTCGTCAATTAACAATATTGAAATTGGGAGGCATTGGGAGGGAGAGCCAAAATAATCCTTCCGAGTAGGTCAATAGTAAAGCGTTTTCTTCCACAGCTACTTCTACATCTGCTTCTACTCTTTGCGCTAATCGCTTAGCCCATAAAACCCTAAAAGGGCCCTAATTATAACTGACCACGCAGCAGTGCAACTCGGTTGCGTTTTGTTTCTATTTCTATTGAGTGAATGCCCCAACGACCGACTCTGAATGGTTGAATGGGGAAAACTTCTGAATGGCAGTCGAGTGACTTCCACTTGGATGAGGCTGAGAGAAAACTAGGGAGAGAGAGAGAGAAAGAGAGAGGGAGACTCAGATGGACTGTTGAGGACTCCCCCACTGACCTAATGAGCCATTTAGCCAATTAAGGTTAATGTCTAATGGATGGGAAGGGTACAGGGTATCTCGCCAAGGGGGAAGCAGAGGTAACGCCTTTCAGCTGCGACTCACGACTCATTGATGAATTTTTCAAAGGTTTCGTGCAAACTCTGTTGTCGGGAACATATGAACTTACTAACTGAGAAAGTTTGGAAGGAGTGTTCATTTGTTCTTCTTATGTTTGTGGGCTTCATCTCTTCATTTTCATATTTTCCCTATTCTTATTTATGGATAAGCATTTTGGTCACGTGCGCAAGACGTGAGCATTTTGGGGCAACTTTGCGACGCGTCATGAAGTTGAACAAAGTTGAAGCTGAAGTTGCAAAGGAGAAACCTTCGCCATGGGTTCTACTAAACTGCATTGTCCTGCAATCGATTCATTCACAAGTCACAGTCAACGCTATCAAGTTTCCAGTGCTAAACTTGTTGTGTGAGCTCTGCAATCCTTCAGTGTTGATTGGAATTACGATATCATTCGAGCCATGTAAGCCTCCATGTCACTGCCTGAGCCACCTCAGCTGACCAGAGCAGCTGCACCCGTCATTTACACAGCTTAGTCCGTGTCCAACAGAACACAAACAACACCAGAGACACAAATGCTCAATTCCAGAGCGCTCAATTGGTCTTCCCTGCGCAGTTTACTCCACAAGTACAACGGGAGTCCAGTTGCAATCGTCAATCGTGGGGAGGTTCTCAGTGCGTGTTGAGTGCATTCTGCTGTCTTTCATTTCAATTTGTCCCTGTTCTCAGTTTTTAACTCTCACACCCACCCACCAAGTGGAAGAGCAAATGGCCTGAGAGTATGTGAAACAGTAATTGGAACCTGCTGAAGCAGGCTGTTTGAATCTGATTCCGATTCAGAGTTTCCCTCCCTGTCAAATGTCACATGGGTTGTTTAATGGCTTGTTATGGTTACATAGACTAATCGGGGGGAACGGGGGAAACTTTCTCTTACAATTCTAGTGCTCAGTGACAGATTGCTCCATGGAAACACGCATATTAATTATGGGCAGGTTGCAGAGCTTCAACTTGAAACAGAACTCCATCTCATGCATGAAACTTTTCTGGTTTTCTGCTGTCAGTGAAGCCTTCCCCTGGGAATTAACCTGATTGCAAACTGCTGTTCTTGTCGCTCCTTTAGTTTCAGTTTCATTTGGAGTTACTTTCGACCTGGACATGGGCATCTATTCAACTCAATTAGCTCATATGCGCTTTGTTTCCTGTCTCGTTGAACAGCTCAAATTGCCATTTTATTAGCAATGCCATTTCTACCGATTCCATTGCCTGCATTCGCATCAATCACTCACCCATAGTCGCATGAATCCGTCTGCTTATCAGTAAATGCGACGCTTTATTGAGTTATGGAAATATTCATTGAGTTGTGCTCGGATATTGCAGGATATCCCTGGGTGAGGATGAGGATGCCAGCTCGGACTGACAGGCAACCGCAGACATATTTTCCAACTCATTTCATCGCGTGTTTTCCTTGCACGAACGGAGCATCTAAAATTCAAATATCACCGCTAAAAAGCGTAACCATGTTGCCATACTCCATCCTTCCTTCACCCCAATCGGTATTCGTATCCGTTGCCATAGCCTGGCAGCCATTTTGTGCAACAGCCGCATCGTTTCTATTATCGTCAACATCATCATGTCGTCACCCCCTTGGGCTCTCCTCCCTTCGCTGCTTGGATGATACAGTGGCTTTTACGATCGAATGCTAATAAAGTCGTCTGCCGTTGGAGGACAAACGTCGGCGCCAAGTTGCATAATTCAATTACATCCGATGTAGACTCATAAAACTAAATCAAAGAAAAACAAAGCGTCATGCTTCATTTACTTTAGCACAGCCCCAGTTCCCGAGAAAAACACAACCTCATCCCCAAGCTATCCCCATCCCAAATAGGGGATAGACTGGTGTCTGCTTCCACAGCTTTCCAATCATTCGAATTTGGCACTACTTACAGCCTCTATGCAGACACCAAAGAGCAATAAAGGCGTCCAAAGAACTTCTACTTATTTCTTTGTCCAATGGTCTGTCTACTCTGCTCCTTTTCCCTCGTACTCTCCTTACCCTTGTAAATGTCTCCTGCTATGTATGGGAAGATCTTTCATATTGCGACGCTGCTTATCCTTTATGCTCTTGGCCCACTGCCGAGTTCCCATTTCCCTCTTCCCACTGCCAAGTGGAGTCCGACAGTTGATGGCTACGGCTGCTGGCAAGCAAAGTTTCCCGTCGCTTCCGACAGCACTTCCTCATCCCCCTCTTCATCCACTTCCCCTTCTCATCCCATTCCGCAATAATTCTCAGTGTGAAGCAAGTGTATGCCTCAGAGCATCAAACAATTTATACGCTTGACTTTGGCGGCAGCTGAAAGTTTGCTCTTGTTCTAAGTTTGATTTTCTCCGACTGATTCGTCTGAGTTTCTCTCAGTGTAGCGCTGTTGCTGCCAAATAGCCAACTACAAGCAAACTTGGCCTTGGCCAGAGGCTGAGACTGAGACTGAGGCAGAGGCAAACTTGCTGGCGGATTTTGAATTAGTGCCAAGCACAAAGTGTTGGCAAATTATTATCTTTCGGACTTCATAACTTCACTCATAAAAATCTTGATTGTTCCGGCCAGTGGGAAGTGGGAATTGTCTGGGCCGTAGAGCCAACAGAGGTCGGGGAATCCCCTGAATAAATGGGCAATTGAGAGACTGTTCCTGCCACATGCTGTCAGCGATCTAATTTTCCATTTATCGAGGTAATTAACAATTTGGAATACGTGAGACAACAGAGCCTTGGCAGCAGACCAGGAACTATGAAGTAAAGTATCTGAGATATCAAAAGTTCGGGCATTTCAACAGCAAATGGACACAGCTCCTCCCCTCAGCCGCTCCCTTGTTGCACTGTCAACGGAAAGAGCTGACAATGGGAGAGGAAAGCGTTGAAGCAGTGTAGGAAATGCCCCGAAATGTGGCAGCAAATCGTTCAACAGCCAAAGGAGAAGTGAAAGAAATGCAGGAGGAAGAGGAGGAAGAGGAAGAAGCCTTTGTTGCGGACTGCGGCAAAGGATTGCTCTGAGCTTAGGGCTCGGACACATCAGATGCATCTTTTATATTATTGCACATTTCGTGTGCCCCTTGCAACACATTTGATTTGAGAATCCGCAACGATTTGCACTTGACAGGCGTTCAAGGATGGGATATCTCTGGACTAAGTACAGGCAACTGTAACTGCGTGGTCAAGTGTGAATAAATCTTCAATGTTTCCTTCCCCTCCCTCTTCTCCTTTCTATCTTACACTTTATGATGGCGCCGCAAGATGCAACATATAGTTGCAGCTGCATTATGTTCGCTTGGCGATTTGTCCGGCGCCAGTGGGATACAAGTTTGATAGTTAAAGGGTTTTGGTGGTTGGGTGGTGCGCTGGTTGGGGGGAAGGTGGGTTGGGTGGTTGTAGAGCACTTGGCCTGTGGGTCACGTGCCCATTTTGTTTACATGCCGCATTAAGAGGATTCCGTTTGGTTTTATTGCGATTTGATTCTATTTTCCCTGCTCTCTTTGTGCAGTGTCCGTCTGCCTCGCGTGCCACACTCACAGACACACATAAATACATAAACACACACACACACACATAACTGCACACACAGACAAGGGGGCAGTTGTTGCCACAGATCGAGTCTCGAGTCTCGCATATTTGTTTTTGTTCTCGCATTCGCATTCGGTTTATTATCCCTGTGCTTATCCCACATTGGGTTTGTTTCACCTTCTCTCTTTCTTTCTCTCTCTCTCTCTTTCTCTGCCTTTTTCTCCTATTGGGGTTGGTGTGAACTTTGCCACTTTGCAGCCTTTTTTCTCTCAGTGGCTGCAACTGCTTAAGCGTCTGTCGTTTGTTGTATTTGTTGTAGTTGCCGCTGCTTATTGTTATCCTCTCTCATTGCAGAGCTTACAATTTACAATTTGTTGCACGCTGCTTGTGGCACTTAACGTGCCCCTTCCTCTGCCCTGCCCCCTTCTCCGTTTGGTTTCGTGTGTCTTGGGATCGAGTTGGACTCATTAGAGGAGAGTGGGCAGCTTTCTGGGCTGTGGGTGTTGTTGCTCTGCTGATAAGTGCACGTCTGGCGGCTTAGTGTTGTTGAGTTATCAGTTGTTATTTTTTTAAGGCACTCTAGGGTTAAACCCCATGTCTGGGGCACGCTTATCGCATGCAACGGGACGAAGCTCCATTAAACAATAGCTGCCACACGTGGCAGGCTGAGATTCATTCAACTGTTGCACGTGCAAACATTTTCTACTGTTGAAAGAATATCTGAAAATTTTCTATTTATTTTTAGTACATATTTTTTTATATTTATAATATAGTTTATTTGGATTTCCTATGGCGCACTGTTGGCATAAAAAACAAATCTAAATTGTATTACAAATTAAAAACAGAATTCTTCTTCTTTGCGCTGGTATTTTGCAGATTTAAACCCATTTAAATTGAACTCTTTGTCAGTCTCCGGTTGGGTTTTGATTTTAATTAGAAATCCCAAAAGTTGCCACATGGAATTTGGCATTTGGCATTTGGCATTTTTTGCTAGAACCTTTTTGCTAATGAGGCGTATTTTCACACATTTTCCGACAGAGACAGAAAGAGAGAGAGATAGAGAGAGAGAGTGGCGAAAAGCATTTTACATTTTGAATGGAATTTGCAAGTTGATGACAAAGTTTTAATCGAAATCAAATCAAAAGCAATTAATTCGCCGAGAGACGTGTGCGATTGGTAATTGAACTGACAACTTGTCCAATTTGTTGACTGACTAATCAAATTTTCTCGCTGTGTCTTTTGTTTTCGACTGCATTTCACTTTGCCAATTAGTTGGATGCGCATTCGTCAAATGGACAACGCTTCAACTCGATGTCAGCCAAATTGGATTAGAGTTCATTTGCATGCCACAGAAATAGCAACAGCTTTAATAATAAACTATACAATTCGACCGAACAAAAAAGGCGCAACAGTTGCAACATCATGGGGCAGGGGGATTCCCCGAACTGCGCATGTGACCACAGCAGCAATTGGATTTTCGGCTTTAGTCCGATTCGGGCTCCGTCTGTTTGTTATGTAAACAAAGGCGATGTCTCCTGTCTCTTGTCTCCTGTCTCTTGTCGCCCTTCTCCTATCCCCTTTTGCGGCATGTCTGCGACAACTTGTAATTTGGTTTCGCAAATGTCCAGCAGTTTGGCTTCGGCTCCGAGACTGAGACTCTCTCTCTCTCTCTCTCTCTCTCCCTCTCTCTTACTATATCTATCTCTCTCTTTCTGTGATTTCTTTCTGGCCACGCGATAATCGATAAATGGTCAACTTTAAGCGCATTAAAGTCGTTGCCTGGCCTATTATCCCTATCCCTATTTCTCTGTGGTTTAGCATGAAGTTATCCCATTTGAAACAGCAGGCGATAGTTATTTAATTTATTTTAGGAACATGATAGATATGCACGGCAAAAAGGTTTTTATTTTAGAATTTAAGGCCTTTCAAATACCAGGCGATATTTATTAGATCCTTGGCTTATTTATTGTTGGCACATAGCTCTGTCTCTTTATTATTTATTTATCGAAATGATTAACACACAATTTGTTTATTTTATGCTTCGGAATTTTTAATTTTACTTGTATATTTAGACCCTTTACTTTAAAAAAGTAAAAAGGGTCTATTATTTAAAGTAATTTAAGCCATTTTCAATACTATCCAAACTAATCGAAAATATCAATCGAAACTAATCGAAACCACTAAAAATATCTTATCGAATTAAGAGTTTTTAGACCGTTAAATAGAGCATTACAACTGTTGTAACTTTAACACTATTTTATTGTTGCTAACATTTTATAGAGTTTTACCCTAAAGTGCTAATGGAACACTTGGTGAAGTTTACTTGGATCTTATACCCTTTAGTTGCGTCCCCTGCTCAGCTGAAGCATAACAAAAACAGCATTTGAGCTGATTGTGTTTTGATAAGTATGCTTTTAATGTGTGACTGTGTGGGGCACATGGGTGTATAACTAACTCTATGTACATACATATGTGTGTGTGTATTTTGGCAAAACGTTTACAGAACACACCCAGCAAACAAGGCGGCCAACAACCCAAGGCTCTTTGGGCCAGAGACAGTTGTCGACCCACTTCACACAGCATGAAAACAAATATCGAATACCCTCTAGAAAATGATATAAAGCTTAATCAGCATTTTAGTGGATAGTTGGCAAAATGGCGAGATATAATATAGCCTTTTTTGAGCCAAAAATTCATATATATATATATTATTAAAAATAAATCTTAAATTGAATTTAATAATAAAATAAATTTACAAAACTTCACAAAAATGTATGGATATTCCTTCTATAAATTTTTAAAAAATTAAATTTAAACAATAAAAAATAATTATTGGATTAAAATTATAGTAAACTTATCGTGATATTTTTTAATAGGTATACATTTAAAAAAAAATCTAATTTAAATATTTTAAAATGAATATTAAATTAATTGGCCCGTCTGACTCAGCTGCCCTGTCCAAATTTTGTATATAAAATCACAACCATATGGTTTAGTTTTGTTCAAACCCTTTCACAATCCATAAATATACTTAGTTTATGTAGGATATCTTACATTCGATCACTTTCTTGGCAACAAAGTAAGTAAGTTTGCGAACTGTCACCCAATACCGCAAGTTTGCGTGACCAGCCTTCATATGCTCATAGTTTGTGGGTTGTGTGGACTGCGTTGGTTGTGGATTGTAAAACGCTGGCTTGTGGGTTGTAATTGCTGTGTGGGTTTTTGGCAGGGCGCGTTGTTGTTATAGTGTGTGTATTTGTGTGTTTGTGTGTGTGCACATAAAATCTAAATTCGTTGACACTAATTGAAAAATGCCGGAGATTAGCCGAGTCTTAAGTAATGCCCAATAATTGGCATGCCTCCTAATAATGCCCACGTTCCGTTCAACCCTCCATATTTGGCCTAGTTTGGCAGCACGGCTCATAAAAGAAAATTATGCAAATTCTGCCGTTGAGCTTGGACACTTTACGGAGGGGAAACCCCCCGCTTGGTCTGATTGAATGGCCACTAAGTGCTTCGGCTTCGGCTTTGGCTTCGTTGCGGTTCATAAACAGCAGCAACAACAATGGCCGCACAACAATAGCAACCATGTTTGCTACATGCCACAAAAAAAGTGCAATAGAAACGTGCAGCTCAAGTGTATACCCTGTATTTACAGGGTATTTAAAAGGGAAGTTTAGTAATTTTAAATAATTTATCAATTGCGATTATTGGTGTGAAAATTGGCTAAGCGGCATCCTGGCGGAGCGATAGCGATTAATAGAGATGGCAGCAAGCCGATAACAATGTGGTTGAGTTGCCAGAATGGCGCCCAATCGATAACAATGTCGTTCCAATTCGATGGCAATATGGCGTTTAAACGATAACAATTAGAATCTCACGCAGTCAAGTTTGCTAAATTAATTACAATTGTTTAAATAATTTATTAAAAAAAACAGCACGTGGTAACTGCTAGTCGTGCATATTATTGCAAAGAATAATCAACTGAAATTTGCTGTATTTTGCGTAGATGTGGCTGAGGCATAGATTAGGCACGAGCATGGCTTTTGGAATATTTCAATTTGGCTTTTAGTCGGTCAAGAGAACATGGGAAAAGGACAAGCGCCTTGCTGTAAGTGGCCTAAATCTGGGCCACATTATTGCCAAATGGCATTCCAGGGTAACTGTGGCACTGCCAGCTACAGACACAGATTTGCCGCCTGAAAAATAGCAGAAAAAAAGTTGAGTTTAATAACCAAAATGATAGCCATAAATCAATGATTATTGCCCATTGTGTGGGCGCAAGGAAAGAAGGCAGGAAAATGGAAATGTGAATGGAAATGGAAATGGGAATCAAGTTGTTTGCCGCTTTAAAGTGTCTGCAGAAATCCGAGATATTTTTATGGGCATTTGCCAGATAAAGACACTGCCCAGACTACACTCTGTCTGTCCGTCTGTCTGTCTGTCTGTCGCTCTGTCTATTTGGTGTCGCTTAGCTGGGATTCTGTCACTTTTGTCGCCTTGCGCACAATAATAAATTCAGCCACATAATATTGAAAATTCCCAGCTAAGGGCCTTCGCCACTCGACTCCGTGTTGAGTTATAAAACGTAATTGAGGTTGTATTTCATGCCAAATGGTTCGCCAGGCGTTAAGGGCGTGGCAGGTGGGCTTTATTTTTCACTATATGCCTGGCACACCCTGTAAATTGTAGGCTATGATAATCGCATTTACGCTTTTCAAATCCCGAAAGCCTCCATGGAATATACTATCTGAAATCATAACTTTTTACAGCATTTGTAACAAATCGAAGCTTTAAGTTTAGCCTTCACTTTAAAACAATTTGTATTAATTTTTGTTTATTTACTTAATTATTTAATTAATTTTTACTTCTATTTCTCAGCTGATTTATTTCAATTTGAATTAAACTCCTTACGATATATACGTCCTGTCGTAATTATTAATTTGCCGTAAATTGAAAGGCGTAAATTATATTTTATCGCCAGCTCGCAGCTCGTTTTCATATATCATCTTTTATTGAATTCCCCGGATATTTGCCAATTGCCCATACGACGTGTTGTACTGCAGAGCAGGCCACAATGACAGCCATATACATACATATGTCTGTATATATTCTATATCTATTTAGTTAGTGGACAATGGTAGCTGACCCTATAGCAGCTGCTAACACAATCTGCCACGCCTCGTGCCGCCCACAAAATACCTGCAGTACGCAGCACCATGCCTAATGTAAATTAATTGCCCATACAAATTAGCCAGAAAAAAAGCACAAATATTTCGATTTAAGTCACCAGAAAAATATGCAGCACATTTGCAGCATTGGTGAACGTGTAGATACCCTGTATTCGTCATTTTGACTCTAAAATACTCTTTAAATACAGCAATTAAATGGGAATATATAATGTAAAAAATTCTTAAATATATTTAATTTTTTATTTATTTCATTAAACATTCTATATACCCCTTAAATGCCCAGCATTTACAGGTATCTAGCAACAATATTGCCGTGTGGCGTTAAAGCGAAAATGTCGCTCGTTATTTTTAATCAGTTATCAAAATTTATGGACGAGAATTTTCGGGCCAGCGCTATTTGGCCATTAGTGAAAGCCCCTAGACTAGCCATAGGAGGAATACGTTTTGTTTTCCATTTTCCATTTTAATTTTGTATGCGTAATTCTTGTTGAACATTTTACGCGAGTTTAATTAAGTTGGCAGCTCATGTTGCATTTGCCGCAGACTAAATTGTCTGTGTGTGGGCGAACAACATTAAAGCTAATGGCCAAAAAAAACAGAATTGATAAACAAACAATGGACCACAACCCAGAGCCAGAGGCCACTGTGTAGCACAATAAGCGAGTTCATAAAACTAGTTGAAATGCAATTCGATATATTTTGCAAACTGCGCCAAAAACAAAAACAAAAAAATAGGAAACTATTTACCAAATGAGCAAACAGCCGAGGGGTCGGAATTTTAGTCGCATTTCAGTAGCTTTTCCTCCAGCACGCTCGCATTTTCCCATTTCCCGTAGTTTGACTGCCATTTTCTATCTCTCAGCTAAGTAGCGCTCTTATATCGTCCTCGTTTCGTCTGGGTTTGAGTTGAGCGAATTGATTTCAAGCACTTGCAGAGTTGAGCAGTTGAAAATATTGATCTGCCTCTTTAAAGCCACAAGGCCAATAAATACTTCGTTTTACAAGCTATACACGAATATAAGTTATCCTAGAGTTAATGCATATTTATATAAATAAATAAAATTATAATTAAATTATTATTGTTAAATAAATAAATCCAATAAATATTTTGTTTTAGAAGCTATAAACGAATATAAGTTATCATACACTCAATATATACATAATAATGATAATCAATTAAAATGTATATGATAATAAATAATATTATAATTAAATTATTATTATTATATACTTAAATTATAAATAATCTTTAGCTGTAGACCTTAAGTCTTTATTATTAAATTTAATTAAACAGTGAAACTAAAATAAACTCTCTCTGTTTTTCCTGGCCGCCTCTTCGTCAAGTTATTACTGACTAAGGCTCACTTTATTTAAATAACAGAATATGTTACTTTGCAGAGTCTTTGAGGCTCAATTTTTTTTATTAACATAACTATGTTACTTTACAGAATTTTAATTAGGTTCACTTTATTTTAATAACAGAGCTATGGTACTTTATAGAGTGCTTTAAGGCTCACTTTATTGTAATAACATTTCATTTCATTTCAGAATATGTTACTTTGCAGAGCTTTTTTAGGCTCAATTTATTTTACAGGGTTTTTATGAGGATCACATTATTTCAATAACAGAATATGTTACTTTGCAGAGCCTTTTGAGGCTCACTTTATTTTAATAACAGAATATGTTACTTGCAGAGCCTTTTGCTGTTGCTATTAAAACAATTTGGCTACTAAATTCTGTAACAAATTGTATGCCATTTAAAATCATTTTTATCGGCTGTAATTGCAGCTCGTATACTGGCAAATGAACGACTGGCAGTTACCCTGGCAGAAACGGCTATAAAACGCTGCCGTTTGGCACTCATGTGCTGACAGACAGAAGGACAGCGGAACATTGAAACATTGAAACATTGAAACAACAGCAATTGAAAGCCGAGTAAACTGACAATGCTGCAAGGCAGTTGAAACGTGGTCTGCCTCACAATTAAAGTCACCATGGAGCCAGGTGCTGAAATCCAGCCGGGAATTAATGGCGACAGGGGAAATCGGTTAGGCTGGGATGGGGCAGATGGAGGGGGTGGGAATGGCAGTGGAAGGCATGGCTTGGCAACAACATTAGCTTAGCTCAGCTCAGCGTCTCACGATTCAATTAGAAACAAAAAGCCATTTTATAATTGAAACGAGCCTCAGCCACGCCCACGGGCGTTACGCAAGGTAAAAATAGGCAAAATGAGCATCAATAAATTCGTTGGCGTATAGCACAAAAAGTGCAAAAGATAATGTAAAAGATGATTATGCATTAGACACGAAATCATGTAATTGAAAAGTTTCTGATGAAGCTCAACATCATTAGCATTGTCATAATTATGAGAGGCATCATCATCATCATCATCATCATCATCATCATCATCATTATCAGCAATATCTTTTGGCATCAACTTGTAGCCCGTCGCTTCATTTATCACTTGATTGTGAGAGGTGGAAAGGAGGAGGGAGGAGGGGGCGTGGCAGTTTCCCTGCTGTCTTCTAGGCACTGACTGCTGATGCGTGTGACTAAGCAGAAAATTTCCACAGAATTTTCCAGCAATGTGTCTCCAATCCAACAATTCAGTCGCACGCCAGACCAGTGTTGTCCATTTTTCGTAGCGAAAAAACGCTGTTTTTGACGGGAAGTATACATACATATACAAAATAAATTCACAAAAAATTGCCAAAAATATAATACAGAAAACAGTTATGTTAATCTTAATATTTCCCAGGCTTAAAATAATTGAGAACATAATCTCATAAAAATGTCACAAAATTTACCTTTTTATTAGATAATTTCTCGCTGTATTATATACAAAAACTTCTATACATTTTGGATTAAGCTGGTTTTTAAATCTATTAAACCCAACCGTAGCTGTCACAGAAATTTTGGAGATTTAATTTATCCGAGAAAGAAGGACGGAATAAAAACTGTTCTATTGTTCTGCTCTGCAGAATATTCTACAGCCGGATGCGTCCGACTGATCGGCTATATTCTTACTGGTTTTTGAATTATTGAATAATTTTTTTTACTCAAAATAAAAAACAATTTTCCTATAATATTTAACTGTTTAAATGACAGACTAAATATCGCACTTAATGCTTTAATTTAACGATGTTATGGGCACAAATATAGATCAATAGGACAGATCTATAATTGTTTCTTATGCATAAATTTTATAACATAAAAGAAAAAATCAAAAATAAAGTTGAATTAATTTTTAAAATATGTAGAATTTTCGCTAACTCAGATTTCTATTTTTTCTAGGAAATCCTCTGCAAAAACAGTTTAGATTTGACGGGAAAAAAGCGAATTTGGTAGAAGCGCGCTAGCCAGACAGACAGATTGGGAGACAGAAAGACAAAGAGACAGAGACAGAGAGACAGTTGTCAGTTGCCACCTTGTCTCCGTCTAAGTTACAGCTGCCGCCTCCTCCCGCCCCCCGCCTGCAGTCTGATTATGATTGAGCTGACGTCGTTAATATGTTATCGATGACGGACTGGGAGTCTGCCTGCTTGCCACGCGCTCAAGACGAGCAGGAGGAGCAGACGCCGACGAACAGAGAGGGAAGTAGGGGAGTAGGGGAGTAAGGAGGGGAGGGGCTATTGAAAGCAGTTACATTCCTCGCAGTGTAAACACAGAGAAAGCACACACAGCTGCTCACTCACACATCTGCACTTACGGGTATACTATATGCTATTATTTGTCTTTTGAATTATTAATGAATTTCTTCTTTGAAAGGCTTCGCTTTCGGCTCTGCCTTTGGTCAACCTCATCAGGATCTGAGCTGCTCTGATGATCAGCTGCCTCTTAATGAAGTCAGACCGCTTGCATGGCAGATAAGTTTAATTAAAACCCAGACGCATGCACTGGAAAAAACTATAAATATTTTAAAGTATGAATTCACAACTTGGCGTATAATAAATTCAAGCAAACCGTTCGAATATTAGGCCAACATAGAGAAAAATTTAACTCTGTTTAAACAGTTGTAAACTTGTTTTAAAAAAAATTGAGAAATAGGCATGTTTGTTGGGATATAATCATAAATATTTGTCGCATATAAAGTCGTGCTTAAATATATTTTAAAAAGCTTATTTCTATTAATTGAAATATTTATATATTATTTTTTTAAATATTTAATAAATATAGTAATATTATAAATAAATATATTTAAATATAAACATATAAATTATACCATTTTAGACTTTTTCACGCTATCTAATCTATTTTTATTTCTTTTTTTTCAGTGTAATGCAACTGAATGCTGACCGCGTTTGGGAAAACTTTAAGCACTCCGTCCATAGCTGTGGCAAAAATCTGCATGCAGCAGCAACGCAGGCAACAAAGTTTTGCTGATTTCGATTTTTATTGTGTCCAAAGAGGAAAAGTCGGCTACAATTTTCCATAGAGATTGCAGAGGGGGGCGGCAAGCGGTGGGTTTGTTTCTTGGCAACAATTTCATTTTGGTGGCACTTGACTGCTGCTTTGCTCGCTTTTCCTTTTTCCCTTTTCCTGTTTCCATTTAGCATTCGGTATTGCCATACCAACCACTTGACTTTCCACCTGGCCAACTGCAATTGTTCCAGCTCTATTTTCCGGGAATTTCGAATAGCTGCACGCAAACAGCAGCAGCAAAGAGAGAAGGGAAGAGAGAGAAGAAGAAGTTGAACCACCAAAATCCACACAAATATTTCTGCTCATTGCATAATTTATAGCCTGAATTTATTAACACATCAGTCGAGTTAGCCCATATGAGGATTTCCCCCCTCTTTGTTGGGAGTGCGAGACTCTAAGCTGTTAATCTTTTTTCAACTTTGTAATTACTTTCGCAGTCAGCAAACTTTAGCACATTTGCAAATTGTTTTTGAAGCAACAAAGCCACTTAACCACACAGCATACACACTCGACCCACACTTGCAGTCCACTCGCAGTCCACACTTGAACCACAAAGTGTCACCAACTTGGCTAGATTTCAAGTAGAGCAGTTTTACATATTATATATACATAAATAAAACCAGTAGGAACTATATTAAGCTTGTTATGCTGTTTTTAACGATTAGGGCGTAAAGGGGGTGCGGCATCTTAAATTTAAAATAAACCTAATCTGCGTATGGTGCTAACTTAACTACATACCAAAAATGGTTGCTCTAGCACTTATAGTGCTCGAGATCTTAGCGTTTATTCAACAGAAGGGCAGACAGGAAATCAAAATAAAAATAAATTTTAACTAAAACAAAGAATTATTTCTATGTGAATTTTGATTTAAAATATATTTAGCTATAAAGCAAAATTATATGTACTAAAATTGCATTCTTTTTGCAGAAGTTATTGAGAAATCAACTTTTTCCCACTGTGCAGTGTTCACTTTAACTGCTGTCCGAAACTCAACTAAATCACTTTCTATTCAGCAGAGCTATCTGGAAGCAAAAAGGCCAACGGGAGCAGCATCCAGAACATGTGCTCAACACCAGCAGCCGGCTGAGATGTTGCAGCAGCAGCTAGTTAGCCTGACCAACAGAAAAAAGCCAGCAAAAAAGAGCCGCAATGAAAACAAAACTGCAAACTGAAGCCGGATTGTGAAGAGGCTATTGGATTTGGAGTTAGGCTGGGAGTAAAAAGTTTCCCGTTTTTTCGGCAGACTTTTTGGCCCTATCCGGAACAGTTAGCAGCAGTTGCCGTAGCCGTTTTGCCAAATTTTTTATTGGATTTTAACGCTGCTGCCGCTGGCAACCAAATCAAAGTTCTCTGCGTGACGGAAGTGTCTCTCCCATGCCCATTTCCCGTTGGCCACATATTGAAATTGGCTGACAGCGAGAGAGCCACGTTTGCAAATCAGCAGCAACCGGAGCGTCACATGCACAGACAAGTTATTAATTGCACGTCTGATGCTGCCGTAATAACTCCCCCCTCCCCAGCCACCTCTCTCTCCAGCTCTTCGGGTCTTGCTCTAGCTTTCTAATACACCCACAGGTAAACGCTCCCTCTCTTTTTTTTTTGAATTAAATAAATTATATTAAATAAATATATATATAATAAATAAATATTTATAGATTAAATGAACATTTATTTAATAAATACTAAATACTAAATAAATAAATATTTATATAATAAATAAAAATGCGATACGATCTTTTTTAATCATACCTAGTTGTATTTTTGTGAAATTTAGCACTTTATGTTTTATCATGTTACCAATTATATATTTCGCTATATATCTTAGCTTTTATTAAAATAAAAAAAATTATTAAACAAGTTATATTTTGTTTTAAATTCAGTTAATTTCCATAAAAAGGACAAATTAATTCAACGCATGTTATTTAACAGAAGGCTGTTAGATGCGAAGCGCACGCTTAACAGTGGACGTCAGCTTGGATCGACACCAGAACTGAATACACGGGCTGAGTCGATTTCGTTTTGGCTGGATACCAGGCGAACAGAACTGCATAGCAAGCATATTGTAAAATAAATTAGCCTGGTTTCAAACCAAGCCTGTTGTAAAATAAATTAGCCTGGTTTCAAACCAAGTTCTTGTTTACAATCAGTATATAAAATATAGCATACTTTCAGGCTGCTGCTAATATTTGATTTTTCTACGGCAGCCTGAAAGCAGGCTATGTTTTTTGAACAGGCTGCAGCACAGACCTTGCTATCTAGTTCTGTTCGCCTGGTATCCAGCCAAAACGAAATCGACAGAACAGAACTAGATAGCAAGGTCTGGCTGCAGCCTGCAGGCTTCCGTAGAAAAATCAAATATGAGCTGGAGCCTAAAAGTATGCTATATTTTATATACTGATTGTAAGCAAGAACTGGGTTTGATTTTTCACAGGCAGCCTGAAAGCAGGCTACATTTTTTACACCGGCTGCAGCCAGACCTTGCTATCCAGTTCTGGATCGACACCAGAACTGAATACACGGGCTGAGTCGATTTCGTTTTGGCTGGATACCAGGCGAACAGAACTGGATAGCAAGGTCTGGCTGCAGCCTGTGTAAAAAATGTAGCCTGCTTTCAGGCTTCCGTAGAAAAATCAAATATGAGCAGCAGCCTAAAACTATGCTATATTTTATATACTGATTGTAAGCAAAAACTGGGTTTGAAACCAGGCTAATTTATTTTACAACAGGCTTGGTTTGAAACCAGGCTAATTTATTTTACAATATGCTTGCTATGCAGTTCTGTTCGCCTGGTATCCAGCCAAAACGAAATCGACTCAGCCCGTGTATTCAGTTCTGGTGTCGATCCAAGCTGACGTCCACTGTTAAACGTGCGCTGCGCGTCTAACAGCCTTCTGTTAAATAACATGCGTTGAATTAATTTGGCCTTTTTATGGAAATTAAATGAATTTAAAACAAAATGTAACTTGTTTAATAATTTTTTTTATTTTAATAAAAGCTAAAATTTATAGTGAAATATATAATTGGTAACATGATAAAACATAAAGTGCTAAATTACACAAAAATACAACTAAAACTAGGTATGATTAAAAAAAATCGTATCGAATTTTTATTTATTATATAAATATTTATTTATTTGGTATTTAGTATTTATTAAATAAATGTTCATTTAATCTATAAATATTTATTTATTATATATATATATTTATTTGTTATAATTTATTTAATTAAAAAAAAAAAGTTAACCGACTCCGTGACAATGCATATTGCAGCATTGCCGTGACCAGGATTCGAACCTGGGTTACCACGGCCACAACGTGGGGTCCTAACCACTAGACGATCACGGCTACGTCGGTTGTGACGTTGGCAGCGGCAAATGCTAAATATACAAACGACGACATACAACCCTCAAACCTGACTAGCCAACAAGTATGAGTTCGACGCCGCGCACTGCTTGTTCGTTTGCAACTGCTGCTAACTAGCGCCATCTATGTTTCAGACACAAGCTAACAACGCTGCTCAGCAATTGTATTTGCAAGTTTTTATTTATACAATTAAATTAAATCAAATCATAATAGAACATGTGAAAAAACTAATAATAATAATTAAAAATCAATATACAATTTTAAATAAAAAACCAACTTCAGTGACGTGCAGATAGAAATTGCAAGTTGTGCTTAGCAAGCCAGCATGCAAAATCAAACTTGTTGGCACGAGCTAGCGCCATCTATGGTTCAGTCACAACAACTATGCTGCTGGTTTTTAACGAATTTTAACTAAAACAACAAATTAAATAAATGAAAGAATATTTCAATTAAATATGGTATAACAAAATTATATAATAAAAATTTAATAAAAAAAAAAAAAAACTGACCGACTCCGTGACAATGCGTATTGCAGCATTGCCGTGACCAGGATTCGAACCTGGGTTACCACGGCCACAACGTGGGGTCCTAACCACTAGACGATCACGGCTACGTCGGTCCGTTTTGCGCTTGCGTCTAAAATGCTGTTTTCACATGGCGCATGCTCTTGAATAGGTAATTAACTGTACGCAGCAGCCATGTTGAGCGAGCGTCGAATTCGAGAGTTTTGGAAAGGGAAACCATACGATAGATGATTATTTCTCCAATACACCGCGAAGGTTGAGACTCTCCCTAAACCACATTCGAGTGCAGCAATGTGGAGCCAAGGTCTCAGTTTGTAGCAAGTGCGCAGCAAACTCAGGCAGCGGACAGGGCAGACAAAGCAGACAAAGAAAACGCCAGTCTCCACGGCACTTGACCTGCGTTGACCTGACAACCGTCGCGTAGGGACGGAGGCAGCAGCATCATCATCATCAGCCATATCTATAGACATCATCTAGAGACATCAAACCATGTGTAACGAAGTGTAACATGCGACTGGGCGAACAGATCTCACAGCAGCCGAGTTTCTCTCAGTTTCTCAGTTTCTCTCGGTTTTCAGATTTTTCAATGCATCGCTGCATTGTCTGGGAAAATTTTCGGTCTTCCGCTTTCGCCATCCACCATGTCAATATTGTATGTATTATTTTAAGATCCCACACCCGCAGAACAGGCCTACGTACATACATACATACACACATGCATACATATACATATGTATGTCAGCTGTCCGTCCGCATTGCTGCGATGCTGTTACAATTTTACGCTTTGCGTCACGACTCCGGCTCCCAAGTCGCAGGCGATAGTTGCATTTCCACTTTGTTTAGCAAACAAACATTTACTGTATAAATTTGTTGTGTGTTTAGCTAATTTATTTTCAATAGGAGCACAGTGAAGGGCAACAGCAGACGCACCATTCAAATTGACAGCTTGATGGGCTTACAGTGGTGGCCAAAGATCTTGAGACACTGTAATTATTACGATTATTATCAAATTTAATTTCAATTTTATGCACAATTCCATTTAAGCTTATCTTAAATTATTATTAAATTATTATTGAAATATTTAAAAATATATATCTATTTTTTTTTTATTTATAGACATTCTTACACCTTGTTCCCATTGAAAATTGGAAAATCAGGGTTAGAAACTTCGACAGAATCTATGTAGCAAGCAGAAGTAGGCGTAGCAGACCTCACAAAGTATATATATTCTTGATCCGGACGACGAGCTGATCCGATTTAGCCCTGTCTATATGTCTGTCCGTCTGTCCGTTTGTATAAACGCGTCTATTTTGGAAAGTACAAAAGCTAGAGATGTCATTTTTGTTGGTATAGAAAGGTAAATAATAAAACATAACATGTCGCAGATGAAGTTTATTTTAAAGCAAATCAATCACAAAGCGAGGAAAATTAAAGTTGTATGTGTGTGTGTGTGTATACATCAAACAAGTAAATTACTGCGAGTATGTGTGTATATATTGGTTACAGTATGTTAAGAAATGAAAGTGACGGGATATTGTATTGTAGATGTGAAATGTTGTTTAAGAATGAGACCGTCATCTTTGGATTTGCCAGAATTTTTGTACGGTCTGTTTGTTTTTTTTTTAAGAAGCTTTTGGGGGTGGTTTTCCTTCTTTATTGTCTGCATTCGAATTTCCGCCAACGTTCATCTTTTTCGCTGGCGGCAACTGCAAGAACCCCTTTATTGGAATCCTTTTTAGGGGTTTGGCCTTTGTGGGTTGTGTTTCTTCACCGCTTTCATGCGAATTACCGCGACGGTTCTCCTTTAGCAGTGGTAACGGTTTCAAAGACTCTCCTTTTAAAAGAGGAGTTTGCTTTGAAGGATTCTGGAATGTAGCTCCGGAGTATGTTGTATATTTTTTATTGCTTGCATTTGAGGTACCGTTAGGGTTTACCGCTTTCCCTGTCGCAGGTTGCGAAGACCCCAGAGATACTTTCCTTGGCGATTGTTTTTGATTGTTCTTTTCTGCCTTATAAACGGGACTTGAGGTTTTATTTGGTGTTTGTATGGGAGAGGAACTACCACTTGACAGAGTTGGTGAAGAACTACCCACCTTTCCAGGCGAAGATACGGGAAATGTCCTAGGAATCAGTTTTGTAACTTTCGAATCAGGACTTTTATATAGTAGATTAGTAGTAGTTCTACCAAAAAAAGTAGGAGGGCGGATCACCTTCGTAGGCAGCGCTTTCACAGGCCTCTGAGAGCCCATTGCAGTGTTCGGCACAACGGCTGCTTGGGTTGTGGGTATTATCTTGTGCACTTGCTTAGCATTTTTAGCTGGAGCACTTTTAGTTGGTGCGGTTGTTATCTTGGTAGCAAATGAATTAGCAGCTTGCATCAGCTTGACCGCAGCTAGCTGGGAGCTTTTCATTGAGGTTATGTTAAACTTTGGAACAATAACTGCCTGATTGGCGGGCAATTTATCGGTAACGGAACTTGAGGATGGTGCATTTGCTTTATAAGCTGCCGACGAAAAATCACGTTTAAGATTCTTTTGACATATCTTTATCTTTGGTACTGGTGGGGGGTGGCGTACTACTGGCGTAGCTACTGTTTTTGGTGGCATAATCTTGGGAATGGTTCCTGTCAATGGTTTATTTCCCTGATGGGCTGCAGTCGATTTGCCGCGTTGATTCACCTTTTGCACCGGCTGAAGCAAAGATTGTGTTGATCCCATTCGAATATTTGGTACCAAGGTGGGTTTCGTTGATTGCATCTTGATAGGTGATTGTACATCGAACGAATGATTACTTGTGGATGGTAAATTTGCATTGGCTTTCTCCAAATGAGCACACTTAGATGGAACATAAGATATTTTAGGCGCATCCGTTGATCTATTTAACGATAAAAAACCATTATATTATTTGGAAATGGACTCAATTTTAAATTCCGTATTTAATTTACCTCTGCAATGGTGGCTTGGTCTTAATTAATTTAATTTCTTTTAGTAGGTCTTGTAAATGGAAAGCAGTTTTGGATCTGTTCTTGACTGCTTGCCTTCGACGCTCGGCCACAGCGTGGCACAACTCAAGACCCAAAGATCCGTAGTCCTTCTCATACTCTGAAGGGACGTCGGGCCCCGAACGCATTTTCATCAATACGGGAGGACAGCAGTCGTTGAGCTTATTGCGTATACGACTGGGTGGACCATTTGTAATTTGCTCCAAATCCAGAGACTGTGGCTCAATGCATTTTGAGATCAATTTAAGTTTCGGTATAATGATCATTTGGATTGGCTTGCCGCCCAGAATAGCAAGACCAGCAATGCAGCCATATAAAGATAACAAATCTATATTTTCTGGTTTTTTGTGCAGAATGCTGGCAAGGATACTGTAAGGGATTAACTATTTAGACTTGTAATATTTTTTACGATTAAGACAGCTTGCTTACCCACTGACACGACTCTGCAAATTATTTCTGGTCGAGTTGAATCGGTCGCATATAATGGCCAAAACTGAAGCGGAAAAATCACGCAAACACCAATGATGGTCCTTTTCAGGAACTACGGAAAGCTCGCTGGACACAACACAGGTGATAACAGGGGCTATTAGGTAGTGCAGCTGGGAAGAAAGCAAAAGGTTTACATTTCAATTGAGAATTCAGTGAGGGATCGTCTTACGTATTTTTCCAGGTTCAGCGAAGCATTCAAAAGCAAGGAAAATACCATGCGCATTAGGTGCATCAATATATATAGATTGCCTTGAATGAGATTAACTTCGACTCCTTCGGATATGAAGAGGCATATGTGGGGCAGAACCATCTTCACTGCAGACTCCGTGGTGAGTGTATGCAGTGCCTTTATGCGATCATTCTCACTCAGTCCGATACATTCCCCCAAGATGCAACAGATGAAGTATTCGTGTGCCTCGCTTGGCGCGTGCAAGACCTTCGACTGTCTACGCCCTGTATACATAACATCGGATTTACCACCTTTGTTGGGCTTCTCATCTAAATTTGGTAAGCGCGGCGGATTCTCCGGCAGCTCGGGCTGTACGCCGTCCACCACAAACCAATGGGAGCGAATGATCGTGCCAGTTTTTATGGTTAGGGAAGTCTTCCCGGTCTCTTCATCTATATATTTGTCAGCTAAATTCGAACTGACAAGCGGAATGCGTGACGACACAAACTCTTTGTACTGATACGGATCCTTCGGCTGTACATTGAGATTCAGCATGGCCAAGGTTACGTCCTCCACACTGAGCTTCTTACGCTTATTTTGTTGCATCACTTTCTTTCCCTCCTTTATTATAGCATTCATCTTCGAGGCAATTCTTGCAGAAAACTCTTTGGCCACATCATCTTTCAGAGCAGGGATGCCAATGCTTTTGGCTATTATCTGAATAGATTCAGTTGACACACCACGTACTTTACTGCTGGGATTGTCTTTAGAATGCCCTTCCATTGTGGGGAATATATTTTTATTTATTCCTTAAAAAAAAAAAAGAAAATTTTTCACACGAGAACACGAAAAAAGCACTTAATTTGTGAAGCTCACTCGACAACTGCTGAACTGGAATGATTTGCAGTTTTGTATATCAGCAATAATGAAAGCATTCGTTCTATATATAATCAGGGATGTATTTCGATTGTATTTGTCATCAGCAATCAGAGTTGCCATAAAGTCAAACTGATTTGTTATCGGCTAGATTTTGCTTATTTTACATATGAAATGCTTATTAAATTTGCTAATAAGTAGCTTATAGCTAAATAGAGACGAGCTGGGACAATTTAGCGATGTCCGTCTGTCCGTTTGGATGAACCCTGAGATTTTGGAAACTACAAGAGCTAGAGCAGCCATTTAGGTTGCTATCAGCAGATGTATTCAATACACAGATCATTTCAAATCTTTGATGCCACGCCGCCTTTACGTACAATATCATAGACTGTTGTTATTCGGCTTATATACTATCTTCTATTATATTTAATTAACCTAAAAAGCGCATTTAAAATCGATTAATAAACACAGGCGTTGCATCCCTGGCCGCTTGGCAAATCTGGCAATTTGTGGCAACACTGCGTTGCGTTTAAATCGTTTAAAATGGTGGCTAAAGAAAACTTTTATTCCTATTATTGTAAAAAAATTAATGGTTGCATTCACCAGGTTACCGCTCCATGGATCGCTCACCCGATAACCGATGAAAGCAACCCTAATGCATCATAAAATTGCAAATTAGGGTTGCTTTCATCGGTTATCGGGTGAGCGATCCATGGAGCGGTAACCTGGTGAATGCAACCAATGCCACATTTTCTTATAGTATTAATTATATACTGTTTGAATATATAATATTATTATATTATTCTCGTTTTTTAATATTTGCAAGAACTAAAGTATTGGACTGCACTGTATCGCATGCTTTAACCAAGTTATTATAACTATTTAAAATTAGTTTTTTTTTAGTTATTATTTCTTATACATGATTTAAATAGAACTATTATATTAATATATTTCTCTATTTTTCCAGGAACCCAAGACTGCGACTGCACTGTATCCAATGGCCTAAACAGGGTTGTGTTTAAAGGCGTGGACACATGATATTAATTTTTCTATAATTATAATTATAATTACATAGTATTATTATATTAATATATTTTTCAATTTCTCCAGGAACTCAAGTCTGCGACTGCACTGTATCCCATGGCCAAAACAGGGTTGTGTCTAAGCCGTTTACACTTGTTATTATTATACCCTGTGCCCATTTGAAAAATGGGAAAAACAGGGTTAATAACTTTGTGCGAATGTATGTAACAGGCAGAAGGAGGCGAGGCAGACCCCACAAACTATATATATTCTTGAACAGGGAGACGACCTGAGTCGATTTAGCCCTGTCTGTCTGTCTGTCTGTCTGTCCGTCTGTCTGTCTGTCTGTCTGTATGAACGCTGAGATTTTCTAAACTATAGAAGCTAGAGAAGCCGTTTTGGTCTCTTTTGAAAGGTGTGTACCATACGCAGATCAAGTTTATTTCAAATCTTGGATGCCACGCCCCTGTAGCCTACAATGTATGAAATAAAATACATTCGCCAATTTAAGAGACACTGAGCTATTTACAATAATTCTGTTTTCAGTAGTTTGTAGGTCTATGCCATACGCAGATGAGGCTTTGTAAAAATTTTGGATGCCACGCCCCTTTTACGCCTTAATCGATAAAAACCGAATAACAAGCGTAATATTGAACATAGAATGTTGTTATTTGGAATATATACTCTCTTTCATTATATTTAACTATCCTGAAAAGCGCATTGAAATCGGTTGATAAACACTGGAGTTATTAGCGAAACAATATTGCAGGCGGCAACTCGCTCGCCCTCTAGCAGCGCGGCCGTTAAAGCTGGCGCACATAACACAGTAAGAAGAAGAATTGCTGCTACGTTTTGTTTGACAGCTTTATATAATTATATTTAAAATATTGGGTACAGGGTATTCTACAGTCGGGCCCGTCCGACTGATCTGCTCCGCCCATTCTGGTTTTTTATATATGTAATTATAATTAAAAAAAATAATAATAATGTTTACTATTATTTTCAATAAATAATTTACACAGTGTTAATATACTTGTTTTATAATACTATTCTGGCTTTCAACATTAGCAGAAACTTAAGTCTTTGCCACCACTGTATACGCTAACCAAGGCTGCCACCTGTCAATACAAAAACGCAGCAGGGCCAAGATGATAAATAACAAACAAAGATAAGTAAAATGTTATTTTTTTATTAATATTTTTATTTTATAAATATTTTCTCTGGCTTTCAGCATAATCTAATATGAACTGCAGCTGCAAAGTAGAAAAACAACAAGTGTGGCAACCCGCGGCGCTGCCACCTACTGCGCTCTCACTCTCGCTCTATTATCGCCTCGCTTTTTGTTTGTTTTTGTTGTCACACAGACACCAGGCGAACAGCAGAGTTAGCAGGCAGCTTGCTTAGATATTTTGTGCAGCATCTTGATGGCATTAGCGCTGTCTCATTCTCTGTCCCTTGCCCCGTCTCCTCGTCTGTCGCCGTCTCTTTTCCATGTGCGCCTGCTGAAATGCGACACATTTGCATGTTCACATTACGTAATTGCTTCCAGCTGAATGGAAAGTCATTAGGCACATTCACATTCACATTCTGGGAAAGTGCATGGAGAGAGTAAAAGAGAGAGCGCGTTTCTTGCCGCCTGTTGAAATGCTACACATTTAAATGAACCCGTTCTGTATGGCAATTATGATTGGGAAGATCGGAAAGATCGGGCCCTGGGAAAAATACAAATTGATCGCTAAAAGTGCAGCGAAGTGTAATCTTGCAACAGGCGCTCAGCATGGTCAAACAGGTTTATTTTCTTACATTTTCCAATGCATTTCAAAAGTGCAGCTGAGATTTATTCCCACACATGTTGCAGCTGCAGGTTTCATGTTTGTTTATTGTTCCCGAAATTCTATTATTGATTGCTTTCGGTTCGGCTTGGGATGCTGTTTTCTTTGGAATTCTACCTGCTGCGTTTCTCATTTCTTTGTCTAGATTTAGGAAAAACATAGAAGAGCACTTGCTGAAAACGCTGTTCACCTGTGATTTTCATCGATTTGTTCACGCTTCAGCGATTTTCCTTTGAAAATCTTTCATAATTCTCCTTTTTCCCCAATTCACAAACCAATAATCTAGTTAAATACTGGCTAACAACGCTGTTGGCCTATTCGTTTATTTCGTTTTCTTATGCTCTAATGAGTTTCCCCTGCTGATTTTCCTGTAAGATATGTTTACATTTTCCATTCAAAATTTGCCGTCTAAGTCCTTTTTAAATTTTCCTCAAATAACACTTGCTAAATCTGCTGTTGAGCTGTTATTTTCTTGAGTTTTCCTCACGCTTCAGTGATTTTTCTTAATTGATTTTCACTAATTTTCCTAGCATAGTTTTTCGACACACTCGACTTTGATTTTCATCAATAATTTTACCTGCTTGAGCTGCTGTTTTGTCCCTTTCTACATTTTCCTGTTTTTCCTTTGGCTTGAAAATAGTTTGAACTGTTTGCTGTTAATGCTGCTCACCTATTGCCTTCATTGCTTTGGTCACGCTTCAATGATTTTCCACAATTTTCCACCTGTATTTAATCCTGTTTTTGTTGGTATTTAATCCAGAGATTTTCATTTCTTTTCCATATATCCCTTGGGTTTTCCTATATACTGTTTCCATTTCTGTACACCTGTTGATTTTACGCATATTTACGCACAATTAAAATTTAGCTTGCCATAAAATTTAATTTTCCTCTGTTATCCTGTTATTTTGTGGCTGCAGCGTAGCTAATTTGTTGTTTATTTAGGTCGAATTTTTAGGGATTAAACTCTGCTACCTGCTCTACGATCGCACAGCATCTCAAAACTCATTTTCTGCTTTTCCAAATGCTGCCAACCTGTTCCAAATTTATGCATGGCTGCATTCGAACAATAGTGGTTAATTGAATGCTTCAAATCTTGATCTAATTCTGTAGAATGTTTATGTTACTCAGCGGGGGGCCTTGACTTCTCAGCCTTAGGTTGAAAGGGTCAACGGGTTAAACTGTCTCATTCGAACGGGCGAACAGAAATGTGATGTGGAAGAATACGAATTGAATTTCATAAAAGGGCCTGGAGAATACACTTCGAGAAAAAAGCAGCTAGAATCTTGCTCGATTTTCACGCATTAAATAAATGCGAAAAATGTCTTAAAAATTTCTAGTAAGTTTCCTACTTGCTATTTCTTGATTTAAGTTAAATCTTGCTTACATTCAAAAACAAGAAAAATAATTATTGTTTCAAGTAAAAAAACGTTTTTATGACTCGCTTCTGGATGAAAGTAATCAAGTAAGAATGGTTTTGATTTTTTCTCTGAGTGTACCCATCAACATCAACACTTATCGCACGCATCTCGTCAGGCAGGTAGACAAAAGGTAATCGGAATCTGTTTCTTTCTTTGGGATTCTGTGAGCCCGAGCAGACGTTCGGCTTGATTGCATTTGGTAACCGCAGGCTATTATCATCTTCTGTCTGGCAGGGGTTTTTGTTTGTTTTCCTAATTGATTTCGAACAGGTTAGCAGCAACTAACGGAAATGGGCGTAACAGCAGAGATCGAATAAATACAGCGTAGGATTTTGGGAACGGTTTGCTTTGGTTTGCGGCTGTTTGCCTGTTACTTTGCTACAGTTTTGAACTCTTTTTTCCGTTTATGCGATTTGCATATTAGAAAAAAAATAAATACCCAAATCCAGCTCAAAAACGCACTTCAGTTTTTGTTATTTTAATTTTAATAAAGCGTAAACTACGCACAGGCCAACAGCAAAGAGTGCAGGGGGAATTTCTTTAAAAATTATCCAGTTCTTTTTCAGTTATCTTCACTGGGCTGCACATTTCTGTTGGCCTATTAAAAAACATGAAATTATCGTGACAAACATCGGCTTCATTAAGTCAAGGCCGCCATTTCCCCCCTCCCCTCTCTCACTTCTTTCCGATATTTATGACTCAATTTGGCGCTCAGCAGGCGAGCGTCAGCTGCAACAGGCTGGCAGAGCGAGCAGGCACGTGCGCTGGAAAGTGCTTTCCCTTTCCCTCTCTGCGACGCGCGCGCTCTCTCGCTCAGTAATCGCGCTGATGATCGCAAATTGCCTGTCAACGTAACAGGCGCTCAGGAAGCGCAGAAGCGAGACAGCTGCATGCGGTTGCTTGGGGTTGGCACGTGGCGCGTGTGAGAGCGGGAGCGCCTTATGTAATCCGATGCTTGTAAACGTCTTGGGCACGAACAGGCGAGCAGCAGCAGCAGCAGCGCGTAAGATTTCTCTCTCTCTCATTGCTTATGCCCGTCTCTCGGGGTTGCTCAAGACGCACTCTCAAGCACATGTGTGTGTGTGTGTGCGTGAGTTCAAAGAAAGAGAGCGAGAGAGTGTGAGAGCGTCTGATTGGTAGGGGCAGAGGATCAGGCAACTTCAAGATTATAAATGCACGTGTGTGTGTGAGCAAGAGTGAGAGCATGTGCGTGTGTGCGAGTGTGTGCTGTGTGTGAGTCATGCGTGTGAAGCAACAAGGGAATTCTTAGGTGTGGAGGAAATAATATAATCGCTTATTAATGAAAACAGTTTAATAATATAGCGTAAAAAATTAAATATAAATTCTTAAATACAATTAAGACAAAATTGCTATAAACATTTTGTTTATTTATTTCTTACTTAAGTGTTTAATATAAAGAAATAGATTAATAATTAATTGTTATTTTCTTGAACAATATTATTTGTATTTATTAATTTTAAATAATACTTACATTGTTATTTTTTATTTATACTTTTATTTTAATTACTTGTCGACTGTATTTAGTTGACATTAAATAAATAAATAATTTTAATTCTCTCAAGTCGGCATCAAATTATTATTGTTTTATTTTGAAATAAATTATTTAAAAATTCTTTAGCCCAAACCTCTCAAAATACCCCTACATACCTTCACCTTGCTCTCTTTTGTTTTAATCCGCAATTTCGCTTTGCTCATTTGCTTCTCACTCAAAAAACCAACTTAGGGTTCGCTCAGTTCCTTCGGGCACCTACAGCAACTGCTGTTCACCTGGTCGATATTTGTCAATGGGCGTGAAAAATTCTCACGCTCGCTCGCACAAGCGTTTTCAGTTCGTTAGTGCGGCTTGTAACGGCAACCGGCCAAGAATTTCCCACACATTGTTGTCACAAGCGAACCGCGCTGACGACCCTAGAAAAACCCTTAACATGCCCATTACCATAACATTCCCATTCCCAATCCCATTCCCGTTTCACATGGCCATCCGTTAAATGTAACGGACAACTTGGTCGAGGATCTGTGTAAGCGTGGGAATCGTGAGCGAAACACGCTGCAGTTTTTGCTGTTCGCCTGTTCGAAATTCGGGCAAATCGATAAAAGTTCCCACAAAAATACGTTACGAAACCCAAAAAGAGCAAGCAAAGAGAATAGGAGAAACAGTAAGATGCTTATCGGCAGGAGCCTAGTGGGAAAATGCGTTAATTTTCCCACAGTCTCGTAATCTGATATCAATATGCTCCCACGCTGTAGTTCTCTGTGTTACTTACGTTTTTTCTCACGCTACTCGCTCTGAGAGCGATCGATCTACTGTGTTCCCTGTGCGCCTGTTATGTGATCAAAGATTATAGTTTCTCTGCGCAGGAATTTTGGAATGCTATTTATCAGCGGGTTCTCTCTCTCTCTCTCTCTCTCTCTCTTCCTGCGTTAACTTCCTTTGCCCGCTGTAAGCCGCTTACCAAACGTGACAGTTTCAACCCTTTTTTGTAGAATTGCGTGCTATGCGTAATACAGTTTTGGGCTCTCTCTTTAGCACTCGGCTGCGCAGGCTGAGCGCCGAATACAAACGAAGACACCACCAGATTGCGGCCTTTGACAGCCGAGAGAGCCTGAGAGATTTCGATGAGATTTCCGAGAGACATCCATGGGATTTCCTTGACGATGTCTTACGTTGCGCTGCGGCTGCTGTTGCCCTGGTAGCTGCTAAGACGTTTTCTCTTTATAGATGAGGGTTGAAATGTGCAAACAAAGACAAACGAGTTTCTTGTTTTTTGTTTTTGCTTTGCTTTTGGGAATCCTTAAGAATGTAGCCAAAATATTTCGGTGGTGTTTTTTTTTCTTTCTTTGAACTCAGGTAAAATAACATTCGTGTGGCCCACTTGCTCCAGAAACTGCTTACCTGTTATTATATTTAATTAATTGAAATCCTGCAGTCATAAATTATTCATACCTTGATTAAACTATTGTGAAATTGTTTCTTGAATTCAACTGCCAACTCCGCTCTGCTGTTGGCCTGTTCTGGCCAATCATTTACAGATGTTTGTTTAGGCTGCAGTTCTCACGCTCAGCTCAGAGCGTCTTCAAGAAGAAATTTATCTCCCGCTACGATCTTTGACAAAAAAAACTAAAGAAACCATTTGGTAAAGAACCCATAAAAAAGAGATGTTCAGATTTACAATAGAGTTCAAATATCACTTTGAAATGCATTTTGTAAAACAGAGTGTGGGGTTTCTTTAAGTTACACTACACGTATTGCTGTTCGCCTGGTAAAAACTCACTAATTAGGCCAGAAAATTCTCACGGCTTGACCCCGAAATTCAATGCAAGGAAAAAATGCATTCCAATCGCTTTTTTATGATTTTTCCCTATTGTTTGGTCTTCCTGTTGCCTGTGTGAAGAGCCTGGGAAAATAATAGTCTGGGTTTAGGTAAAAATTCCCACGCACACATAATACCCGACCTGAAAGGAAAGAGTTTACCTCAATTACAGCTTCTTCTTTAATTGAAAATTCTGTTACCTGACTGAGTATGCTGTTTGAATATTTATTGAAATTTGAAAGCCCTTCAAGGTCACATTATAAGTGTATCATTAATTTATAGTAATATTTAATAGTTATTTATTTAAACTTGATTTCCAAACAGCCCAGTTTGCTGTTGAGTCCGAAGAAGGGGTTTCTAATGGTTGCATTAACGAAATCCCTCTCACCCAAACTGATAGTCATCTGATTCTGGCATCCGGTCGAACATCCTGCCGAGCCACAGGCCATTTGATTAGCTATACAGTCATCGATAAGTCGGAGGTTTGCTCCCAGGGCATAGCTGGTGCTATATACCGTGGCAAAGGCGCACTCAAAGGCCTGAGTCATACGCGTGTCCCGGGAACAAATTGCAGTTTGCATGTACGTGTTGAAGTTCTTCTGCTGAGCTGTGGTTTGGGCATTCGCAGTGGTAATCTGAGGATGAAAGTTGGGAGTTTTTAAGTAGAGAATTGTATGTGGAAAGATAAATAATAAATAAGAGAAAGAAAACAGTTTCGAAAAGAAATATTACTTTGCTGAATCAAAAATGTTCTAAAGTCTACTGGATAACCGATTTAAAGCACCCTGCAGTACACGTCCGAGGGAATTTAACTGGATTACACGGTAAGGAAATAAATTTTACTTTGCTGAATAAAAAAGTTTCTTTGGTTTCTCAGGAGTACGGGCTTAAAACTACCCTGCAGTACGGCTTGAGGGAAATTATCCGTATTCCCCGACAAGTCATAAAGAGGGAAACTTAAGGGAAATCAGGGCAACTCATACAAGCTGCAATCCATTACTTTGATGAATAAGGTATGAAAAACAATAAGAAGAGTAGTTTTGTCTGCTTTTTAAACTATTTAAACTACCCTGCAGTACCCGTCTCAACAAATCTGATCGGTATTCCCCCTGGAGCACTTCCGTATCACTAGGGAAAAGTAGGAAGTCGGCAACAACGGGAAACTTTTACAAACTGCAAAGAAACTACTCGGGAAATCCACTCTCCTTCCACTTACCGCTGACGTAATGCAGGTGGTGTAGTTATACTGAGAGTCCGGATTACGTTTCTCGCAATCAGCAAGCAGAGTCTTCAGAGTGTTGGCGTAGTAGCTCTTTAAAGAGTTATAGGCGCTCTGAGTATTGGAAATGATGCTGCTGAGACTGCTTTGAGCACTCGTGGAGCAGCTGGTGAGCGTGGCAACTGTTGTGGCGATCGCTGGGATGCTGGAGCTGTAATTCTGCACGCATTGCTTGTGCCAAGCGTCGATGAGTTCGATGGGCCTCAGACGTTCGGAGGCCTCCTGCAGCTTCGTTTGCAACTGATCCGCTTGGACGGCAATCGAGCGCAGCTCACGGGTGTAGCTGTCCTTGAATGCGGCGATCTCGAACTCCATCTTCTTGAGCTTCTCATCGTATTGCCACTGATGCTGACGCACATAGTCCGCCATATACTCGGTGACATTGGGCGCGATCTGAGCCTCCGAGGCTGCAAATAATAGTACAGAGCAGAGCACGAGAAGGTTTCGCATCTTGGCAAGCGTTGGGAATAAACTGGAATACAAATTGTGGATCCCATCGGTTTATATACTTGCTATCAGTGCTGTGCTTCCCCACATTATGACTATAGTATAACGCTTCAGAGTAAGTTTATCAGCATTTATTTGCGTTTACTTTTCGGCTACAGATATTTGGTGCGTATTTGCCTAAAGCTCTAGAAACCCGGTTAATAAAAAGAATTTCCCAGAACACACAATAAACATGCATTACAGATATATAAACCTAATTTGTTTGCTTGTGCCTGGCGAAAGATTAAATAGTAATGACATTGAGCTTATTAAAAATATCGTCAACAACATAAAACCTAATAGGAATACTGTGAAATCTTTGGTTGGAATGTGCCGCTAATGCCAATCAATAATATAGCCAAAGAGATCGTTGGGCAAGCTGGCATTATACAGCTTGAAAGCCAGCGAGTGATAACGCTGTCTCAGCAGATAAGCCGACTCCTTGGGCTGTCGATTGCGTGTGAAAATCCCCTTCTTGTTGCCGCCAACGCGCGTGTAAGCTGCAACAGTTGAGAGTAATTAGATTAGCGTAATTTTAATTTGTTATATAGTTGCTAAAGCTCACTCTGTTCAGTCTTGAAATCTGCAAAATTCCACACAAATTCGCCAATGAACCAGTTCAGTTTGCGCAGCTTATCAAAGGCCTGAAAGTGCTTGGATAAAAGCGCCGCCTGATACTCCTCCGACCAAATGTAAGCGGGCAGCTAGAGGCAGAAATAATCAAGAGATTAATATAAAGAAAGTATTTAAATATACTCAGACTTTAAGTAAAAATTTTAAAGTTATTTAAAAAATACTTTAATTAATACCTTTTAAACAGATGAATACGAAATTATTTAAATACAATTTCAAAAATAAAATGCTTCATTTCTTTCATTAAAAAAGTAAGTCAAAGTAAGTTAAAAAAGTAAGACGAAAAGTAAACGTATTGCAAGATCGTTGAGTATTAAAGATTAATAAAATTTATGAATTAAATAAGTAAAGAGTTCAATTAAATCAATTCAAATAAAACAGCAAGAAAGAAATACAGAAAATGTTGTTAAAATGTTTAAAAATATTTGGAATTCGAAAAAATTAAAGAAGCTATTAACTGAATATGTAAAGATTGTTACCTAATTACTATAACTTAATTATTATTAATTTACTTAGTTATTATCAATTAAATTATTGGCTCTTACGCTGTGATAACCCTCCATGGTATCGCCTCCATATTCGAATACTATAACCGGCTTCTGGAAACGCGAGCGCCAGCTCTTGGCCTCCTCGAACATGGGCTTGACAATCATGTCCGTGCGTCCCGCATTGTGATACCAGGAGTTGTAACGATTGATGCCAATGATGTCCAGGAACTGGGACATCTGGCAGGCCTCGGCAGAAGGCGCATTGCTGGCCGCAGTCAGCGGACGTCCCTGGGCAATGCCGCGCGTGTAGTTGGCCAAGAAGCTGACGAAAACATATGGGTAAATTAATAAATAAATTACAAACAAGATATATATTTATATAGTACCCAAAGTAGGGCTCTGCTGCCTTTTTCTGCGAGCGCGGCTCGTTGGCTATGGACCAGGCTATAACGCTGGCGTGATTGCGATCCCGATGTATCAGCTGCTCCAAGGCGGACATATGCTGCTCTAGCAGTTGCGGCTCAAACAGATCTGCGTTGACGCTGGAGCACTCGGATACAATCATAATGCCATGACGATCGGCGAACTGCATGGACTCCTCGGAGTAGGGATAATGCGAGGTGCGATACGCGTTGGCGCCAATCCATTGCAACAAATTGAAATCGCGCAGCATCAAAGCGTTGTCCAGCCCCTTGCCGCGTATCTACAAAAAAGGAAAGTCAATAAATAGCTCCATTTACAAATTGAGTTTAGAGATTTTAAATCAGTTCTATCTGTATTTTGTATTATTTTAGCTTTGATCGAGCAAGTAGTAGAAGACTTTAACTGTACATTTAAATTGATTATTTTCTTCTTATCTTATATTTCTGTTTTATTTACTAAGAATATTTTAAATTCATTTCCTATTTATATCTTATTCATTTCTTATTCTTATTTCAGCTCTATTTATATCGTATTCTTGTTTCGACGGTTCCGATTAATTCAGAGGTTTTTATTTCTGTTTAATGTGTCAGCTAGTAAAAGGTTTTTACTTTTACTTTAAGCTCCGATGATTTTAGACCTCTTACCTTTTATTTCTGTTTAAACTAGCTAGTGGTAAAATGCTTTAGCTTTTATATGATAAAAGAGCCCCTATTTTTTATTTTAATTGATCTAGTAACTAGTAGAAGGCTTTAACTATTAGTTTAAGCTACGATTTTTGAGGTCTTATCTATTATTTTTGTTTGATCCAGCAAGTAGTAAAGAGCATTAACTTTTATTAATCTAGGAAGTAGTAAAAAGCTACATCCATGCGTTGTTAAAATACAATTTTCTGCTGTACGGGTTCTACACTTATTAAATTAAATAAATAAAAGCTTTCAGTGTTAATTAAAACCCTGATGTTTGTACTTTACTTTAGATATCTTATTTCTGTTTGATCTAACAACTTTAACTTTCAGTTTCAACTTAGATGATTCTAGCTGACAGTTTAAGCTACAATGATTCAACTGGTCTTATTTCTTATTTTTACATTCAGTTTCAATTGGATGACTTTCTAGCACTAATCTCCTATCTATAATTGTTCTAACCGGTAGCAAAAGCTGCAACTTTCGGTTGCAACTGGCAACTTACATCGGAATCCTCGTGCTTGCCAAAACCACGCAGATAGAGCTGCCTGCCGTTGAGGTACAATCCGTCGCTGTTCCAACTGAGGCTTCTCAATCCCACCGGCAGGCGATAGACATCCAATACGCCTCCCCCACTTGCCATCAGTTGCAGTTGCAAGGTGTACATGTAGCCTGGCTGCGGATGCATTAGATAAGGCCACCAGAGCTTGGGATTGGGCAGCAGCAGCGTGCCGTTGAGCTGCTGCCGATTGAACTGCTCTGCCACCAGCAGATTGTCCTGATCCCGCAGCTGCAGCAGCAGATAACAGTTATCAACGTTATCCGCGTTATCAATCCACACGCGGTAGTCGATGCGTCCCATTTGCTGGCTGCTCAGCTGCGTCTGCAGCTGCACGTCCCTGATGGCAACCTTTGGCGTCGTATACAAATGCACGGAACGATGCACTCCGGCGTAGTTGAAGAAGTCAAACGTATACGCCTGTATATAGGCGGTGCCCTGATCGTCGGGCAGCTGCTGCACCTGACCCTGGGGCACGGTGCGATTGCTCAGCCTGTTGTCCACCATCAGGGTCAGGCGATTCTCCTGCCCGTAGTTCAGCAGAGCGCCAACCTCCGCCTCAAAGGGCAGGTGTCCGATGCTGTGCTGCATCGACAGCTTTCCATTCAGCCAGACCTGAGCCGCATAGCTGACGCTGCCGAAGCGCAGCCACACCCGCTGCCCCTGCGCCCAGGAGCGTGGCACAAAGAACTGCCGCTCATACCAGACGGTGCCCACATGATCCCGCAACGCCTGCTCCACCGTAATATCGTTGTAGGAGGCGGGCACTGGCATCGGAATGAGCTCGTGTTTGGTTGCTTGCAACGGCTGTTTGTACCACTTTTCCCTCAGGCCCTGCAGCGGATCGCTGGCGTTGCTGCGCAGCAGACTCCACACGCCGTCCAGGCAGCGCACCTCCCGCGTCTCTGACTCCCGCGGGTACAGCAGCCCTACAGTGGGCGTGGGGGGCCTTACATTGGCGTAGCTGTAAATCCTCTGCTCAGCGGCGTTCCACAGCTGCTGCTTCTGCTCCAGTATTTCCCTCGACGCGCACAGGCAGGCGCCGAGCAAAACAAGCCAAGCAGTCAGCATTCTGTGATAAGAAATTTAATTAATATAAATTATTAAAAATAATGCACATTTCACAAGTTGCACTTACATCGCATTTATTTAGCAAACTTATTTTAAGCAGCCGCCCCAACTCGCACAGCGCCTACGCCCTAACCATTTGTGTGTTTTTGCGATAAGAAATTTTATTTATGCATATATATATACAGCTAAAAAACAAATTACTTCAGCAATTCGTTATCAATTTCTTTGTTTTGTTTATTTTCAGCGGCTGCCGTTGCAGTTGCAGTTATCGATAACAAATTCGCTGTCGAACATGTTGGCGTGCATCGAACAAGTTGCAGTTCATGAGCCGGCTTGAAAGAGAGCGAAATGCTGACTTGCCTGTGTTTGTTGCATTGGCTAAAAACCAACTATCACAGCTTATTATTGAGATAAATAAATAAAACAGGTTTTTAATCATCTAACAAATTTGATTAAATTTATTTAATTACTAAAAGTTACTTACAAAAAGTCGTATATTATGATGAAAGCAAAATATTTTACGGTTGCAATGCAGATTTGTGCTCGAGTTCGTTGGCCGGTCAAACAAGTTTGACTTTACAGGCCTGATTGTGGTAGTTGCATTGGCTAAATATTTATTTGCAAAGGACACCTTATTTTTATACCCTGTGCCCATTTGAAAAATGGGAAAAACAGGGTTAATAACTTTGTGCGAATGTATGTAACAGGCAGAAGGAGGCGTGGCAGACCCCACAAACTATATATATTCTTGATCAGGGAGACGAGTTGAGTCGATTTAGCCCTGTCTGTCTGTCTGTCTGTCCGTCTGTCTGTCTGTCTGTTTGGATGAACGCGTCGATCTCAGCAACTACAAAAGCTAGAGATGCCGTTTTGGTTGCTATAGATAGGTAGTTATCTTACGCAGATCAAGTTTATTTCGAAAATTGGACGCCACGCCCCCTTTACGCCCAAAAATCAATAAAACCCAAACAACCTCGTGTTTTTTAACATAAAAAGTTGAATAACAAGCGTTATATTAAGCATAGAATGTTGTTATTTGGAACATAAGCTCTCTTGTATTATATTTAAGTATCCCGAAAAGCGCATTGAAATCGCTTAAGAAACACAAGAGATATAAGCTTCACAATAGTTGAACTTAAAAGTTCAAAAACAAGCGTAATATTAAACATAGAATGTTGATATTTGGCACATATACTCTATTCTATTATATTTAACTATGCTGAAAAGCGCATTAAAATCGGTTAATAAACAAAGTAGATATAAGCTACGCAATTGGTAGCGCAGCCCAGCAGCGCAGCAGCAACAGCGCAGCGCAGTGCAGCTGGCGCACGTAAAAAGGGAAGAAGAAGAAATACTTTTGATACGCTTAGAGTGACAGTTTTATAAAATTGTATATAAAATAAAATGCACAGGGTATTCTACAGTCGGGCCCGTCCGACTGATCTGTCCCGTCCGACTGATCTGCCCTGTCCAAATTTTTTTTTTTGTTATTTAATTAGAAATTCATTTAATAATGTATATATTTATTTTTCTTATTATTTTATTAATTATTTAATTACCAAACCTGAATGCGATTCAAACCAATTCATTATTGATTTACTTAATTATTTAATTTCTTATTTATTTATTGCGCCTGAACCAGATTCGAACCAGTTTATATTGCAGATCTGCTTAAAATTTATTTTTAATTATTATTATGGATTACTAGTATAAACTTAACAAAAAATTTCAAGTTTTTATTTAAGAAAATTTAAAAAACTCATAGTTTAATTAAAGTAAAACATAAATTCAAAAAAATTTCAAATGAACCCAATTCGGAACCAAAACCAAATGTAGCTACAGATCTGCTTAAAATTTGGTTTTAATTAGACCCTGTACTTTAAAAAAGTAAAATGGTCTATTAATTTAGTGCAAATGACAGCTGTGTGTAACAGGCAGAAGGAAGCGTGGTAGACCCCACAAACTATATATATTCTGACTCAGGAAGACGAGCTGAGTTGATATAGCCATGTCCGTCTGTCCGTCTGTCCGTCTGTGTGTCTGTCCGTCTGTCCGTATGAACACCTAGATCTCAGCAACTAAAAGAGATAGACACACAATTTTTTCGAATGCAGGTTCTCTATCGTACGCAGTACGAGTTTGTTTCCGATTTTTGATATCTCGCCTCCTTCATCCGCGAATCATCAAAAATCTACACCTATCTCAAAAATCTCGAAAACAATAAGCGCGACAGCATCCACAATAATAGCGCTACTGACTTGTAATTTGGTATGTATGTAGTCTATGGTATTCTTTACCGATGATATATGATTATTTATGATTTGAATTAGAAATAGCGAAGATATGCAAGAGACAATCTTTTTCACAATGCGTATATGTGCCACTGTGGCCACAATAATAAAGCTACAGACTTGTAATTGTGGCATGTACGTAGCCTACAGAATTATCCGTCGATGTTGTGAATTACGTTACAAACGGACAAGAAACAGCGAAGTTATGTAACAGACAATTTTCTTATAAATGTATGTAAGTGCCACTACAGCCACAGTTTAAAAGCTATAGACTTAGAATTTGGCATGTACGCAGCCTAATGCATTATCAATCAATGCTGTAAATTACATTAGGAACGAAAAAGAAACAGCGAAGATAGATCAGACAAAGAAGCCACCTAGATCTTGCAGACTATAAGAGCTAGAAATACTATTTTTTGGTATTTAGGTTCTCTTATGCAGCAATCAGATCAAGTTTGTTTTGGTTTTTTGATAACTCCTCTCTTTCCTTCGCTAACCGAAAAACCAATTTAGCAACAGTTTGTAGTTTTAAAGCTTCAGTTTTAAACCTAAAGATTTGGGATATGGCATGTACGTAGTCTATGACAATCCCCATCGATGATGTGAATTACATTACGATCGGATAAGAAACAGCGAAGAAAACACAAAGTACAGGGTCTACTACTGTCGGTTACGTCCGACTGTAGCTCCGTCCTTACTGGTTATTTAAGAAATTTACAAAATATATATGTTTTAATTTAAGCAAAACAAAATTTAAAAAAAATTCCGAATGTGCCCGATTCGGAACCAAAATCAACTGGAACTGCTAAACCATAGATTTATTGGATATACTTATTCAGTAAAAGAAGTGCGAACTAGTACTTCGATATCGGGGAAAATTGGATAGGTTTGCAACCCTACTTCTACTTCTATCCTGCTTTTACCCCTTCACTTTTTATCATCAACTGCAACAGGCGGAAATCGGGTTAATGGGACAACGTTACAAAGTGCCGACTGTAACAAACTGGAAAGCCACCCACACACGCACACATGATATACCATATATATACATGCGTAGCTATGCGTGTGTATGTTTGTATTTGTGTAGGTCATGTTCCTGCCTATGTGTGTGTGTGTGTGTGTGTGTGGGCGGGAGTACAGTTACGACAGCCTGTAGCTGCTGGCTTTTGAGTGTCAGCTGCAAAAAATGCGATTGGCAATGATATACATATGTACATAGAGCTATAGATATAGATATATATTATATGGACTATCCGTATAGAGTGGGCAGCTGGTTGTAAGCGGTAGGAAAGCGCCCTTTGTGATTTGTGATAAAATCAGTCAAAGGACAAATATCTACGCATTCATATGCATATCAAATGAATATTATGAATACATATTTAATGTGCAAAAAAACATCCAACGCTTCATGCATATTTCACATATTGTAGTAAAGCGATATACAGTTTTAAATATGCAAAAACTACATAGAAATGCTACTTTTACTACGCTCTAAAATTGTATACTATAAATATTATATTTATGCCTCATGAATGTTTGCCACTTTTTGCTTGTTTGAATATAAATATAAATGCATAATTCTGTATTGATTGGCGGCGAGTTTTCGCAATTTTTTATGTTTTGGAATTTCTTACCAATTTTTTACATAATTTAGTATGCCAGCTCAACAAAATTTTTTAATTCTTAGCTTAATTTTAAGGCCAACAATAACCTTGGTCTGATTGGGTTTACCTAGATGTTCCCCAATTATTTTATTTCATTTTTAATTTTTTCCTTTTCCTTCCCAGATTATCTTTAACTTTTCATTTAATTTAATGCTCAAATTAAATTTTAAACCTTATCTCAATATGTATTTTCAAATTCTCTGTCGATTAGTTATGTAGTTTTCTAGCTGAGGTATAGACATTCTGCATTACTCGCTAAGCAATTGTAATCAAGCGTCGAGCTGTCGTAGTGTATGCATTACATTTCCCTACATTGTAATGCCTTACTTTTTCAGTTGTGGTAATGCAATTTTTCAGCATTAGTCACAAGCTCTAAATGGTTTGCAATTTAAAAGTATTCGCAATTTATTTATAATTAATCTATAGAAATTCTTCACATATTTTGAACAATTGCAAATATGTAACTAAATACTTAATATAAATATTCGAATAACATGTGCAATCATCTCTCAGGCATTCATCAATTTATTTATTTATTCGATTCACCTGTTAGCATGATTCATTTGCAGCAAACAGATTTTTGCATAGTTTGGCAAAAACATCTGTGGATTGCAAATTCCAATAAAATAAAAACAAATAAATAAATGAATCAAATCAAATGATTAAATGAAATCATGCTTAAAATCTAGATGATTCAATCTGCTTTCTGATTAGTTGTTTATATTCAATTGGATTTTTCTGAACTTTTCCCAATCCCTGCAGCAAATGGGTCTATTAAATTGATATCATTTGATTAGCTTTTACTTTTAGAAGGAGATATCTTTATTTTAAACTTAAATTACATTTGAAATAGCTGCTTATTAATTTGTTTTACTTAAAAAAAAATTTAAATTGTAACAGCATACGATAAAATTTGTTTTTTTTATAAATAAAAACAAACATTTTAATAGTAGAAAAATCAAATAAAATATAGAAATAAGAAATCATATAAATTTGAGGTTTGATTTTTAGCTTTTATTTTATTTTGCGAAGAATTAAAATATATGTTATGTAATTTATTTTATTTAATTTTTTTGTTTTTTTTTTTAATTCATATTTATTTATTTATTTTCCATAAAATTAAAATATATGTTTTGTAGTTTATTTGATTAAATTTTTTTTATGTTTTTGTTTTTAATTTATATTTAGTTTATAACTACTTTATTAGCATTCTCTTAGTTGGCATATTTGTATTTGTTGCATTCATTAGACGCCTTGCTGCAGCTCAAGTTGCACTGTGCAACCCGCCCACTGTGCGTAGGGGTGGCTCGCTAGGGGCTGGAGGGCTTGGTTTTACACCCCCAAGGGTCCAAAGTCCATTAGTCAGCGGCCTACGCAGTCCCAAACGGTAATGTGTTCCCCTTCCCCCTCCTCTCCCCACACTTCTGGCCCTGTTTCTCCCTTAGCTCTAGCTTTATTAGCATTTGTCGCAGCTGCAGTTGACGTCGACGCTGACGTCGCTGCATTTGGCAAATGTTTTTGTTGTTGTTGTTGTTGTTTTTGCTGGAAATACATATTTAAGCGGCGGCTGCAGCGCGAGCGCGTCTCAGTCGGTTAGCGGCAGTTTGCATTTTCATAGCTCTTGAACTTGAAACCCAAAAAAAAAACAAAAAAAAAAACAAAACCCAGTGTGTGTTCGTTGTGCGATTTCCTGGTGATTTTCCGAGCAGTTTTCTTCTGGTGCTTTGTGTTAAATCGAGGCGTATTATCACAGCTTCCAAGCAGTTCAAGGCCAACGAAGTTGTAAGTGAAAAGTATGAAAAAGGTGAATCAATTGATGCATTTGCTAGCATATAAGCTAATAGGCCAAAGGTCAAAACTGCAGCAGAATACAAAATACAAACAAAAATCAAAACAAGCGAAGCAGTTCAGTCGGAAGCGTCCGACTGTAGAATACCCTGTGCCCTACATTTTAAATATAATTACTATTATTTACCAAATATAACATGAAGTGCAGCAGCAATGCTACTTCTTACTTTTTCTTCCGCGAGTTAAAGCCTGCAATATTGTTTGCTTAATATCTTCTGTGTTTATAAACTGATTTTAATTTACTTTTCAAAGTAGATAAATGTCATAAATGTAGTATATATTCTGAACAACAACTCTCTACTTTTAAAACTATGCTTGTAATTTGGTTTTTATCGATTAGGGCGTAAAGTGGGCTTGGCATCCAACATTTAAAATAAACCTGATCTGCGTCATTTATATACCTATCTATATTCCAAATATGGTTGCTCTAGCTTTTATAGTTCTCGGGATCAAAGAGTTCAAACAGGCGAACAGAAAAGGCTAAATCGAATCAGCTCATCACTCTGAAAACATTACTCAAGAACATACATATTATACTGTGTAGGATCTGACACGCCTCCCACTGCATGCTACATACATTCCCACAAAGTTATTAACCCTATTTTTACCCATTTGATTGGTGCAGGGTATAACAACAACATATTTACCAAAAAACCCACAGCCAAAAACAAAGACAAAGCACAACATACTATACACCCCATGCCCCAATCCCCAGTTCTCAGTCCCCAGTTCTCAGTTCACAGTTCCCAGTCCCCCATCCTACTTCCTCCATCCCCCCACCTGACCCCGCTTGCCTTTAGCACATTCAAAAGGTCACATGGCGCAATGTCGTCGTTGCTTTTGGCTGCGCAGCTGCAGCACTGAAAACAGAAAGAAAGAAAGAACTAGAAGGCGAGGAAAACCCAACAAAGTGTCCACCTTACACCGACCCCGCCCCCGTCCACCGCCCCGTCACGTTTAGCCTTTCCCTATGTCCGTCCCTCCCACGCGGCTGGCATCCCACACTTTGGCCTGAAAGACGGTCAAACATTTTTACTACGACGCAATTGGAAAACATATTCATGCAATCATCAATTGCGCTTCAACAAAACGCTCGTAAATGGGTGAAAGTGCTAGAAAGTGCAGGCGTTGCACGACTGCCAGACACCCATTAAATGCGGTTTTGCTTCCTTTCATAATCAATCATATATACACAACTCTAATAATATTTATTTATTTTTTTATTATCAACTAAGTCCAGTAATTTACTGATAATATTATATGATATTTCTGGGCTTCGAAAAAAGTTTCAATTTATTAATTCAATAAAAATTAATTAGGCATATAAAACTTTTTAAATGATTTTAATTTTAAAATATATACTGAAATTCTAATATTTTTGGAAAAGAATTGACGAAAATTATCAAATTTTGTAAGCTTCGAAAACAAAACCTTCATCAATTCAAACAATTTTTTAAAATAATTTAAATCTATAAAAATCTTAAATAAATATTAAAATATGTATTCAAAAACTAAGTTATTTTCAAGCATCCTACAGTTTAAAACTACCTCATTACAATAATTTTAAAGGGGCATCTTGCAAATTTTCCTTTATTTAACATAATTTCATTAAATTCGCTTGGTAATGTTCTGGTTTTGATTCTTATAATAGGTGCATGCTTTTGTAAACAATTTCGCTTATTTTAATTAAATTTCAAATTAACAAAATAATAGTACAATATTTGTAAATAAATTTATCTAGGTATACATATATAGAAAACTCTAACTGACTGAATCAAAATTCAGCTTAAACAACAAGAGCTAAAAGTCTAAAACACATCTCATAATTTAATTTATTATTAATATTAATAATTATTATTTTAAATCTTTAAACAAATAAAACACATAATTTTGGCATTCAACATAAAAAATATAGGTTAATAAAAATACATAAAATAAGATAAATACAATTCTTTAATAAATTAAATTAGTTTTGGCTGATTAGATTATAATTAGTTCTCGATGCTATATCTTTCGTTTTCACTTTTCCTGGATTTCTATAAAAACTTACCATATTAGTTTTATCCCTACTTTCTGCCTTTTTTTCTTTCTTTCTCCTCAAATACTCCAATATTCTTCTATAAAATTTGCTCTAGTAAATTTTTAATTTGCTGGCATTGCCATTGGCGCCTCTGTCAATTATTTAGCCAGTGCGTAACGCCATATCTCGAGTGTTCCCCTCCCCGCCACGCCCCTCACCTCATCGGACACACTCCCACACACCATTTAGTACTTTTAGTGCTCCCTAGTTACGTTACGTTTAGAATTTATTAATATACCGTTGTACTTTATTATTATTTTTTTGTGTTTTTTTGTATTTTTAATTGAGCGTTGCGAATTCGCTTGGCGCCAATTTCATTTTTATTTTCACGCCGCCTGGCGCCAAAACTGCAATTGGAAAATAAAAAGTGGAGAAAAATAAAGTTGCCTCAGTTGCGTTCAGTTTATGACAATTTTCTATATAGTGCACGTCATGCTCCAATATATGGAGCAATATGTGTGATATGCCGTATGGGGGTGTTAATTTTCATGAAGTTTCGCTGGCTTAGAGACTGTTTTTTATTTAGTTGGAGCTTTGTTCTAAATATAAAACTAGTTTAGCTGCTTTAGAGTGGAGTTATTTTCAAGTGTGACAAATTTAGTGAAACAAACTAAAGCGAAAGTCGAGTTATGGATAGATGGGTTGAATAGATGATAGATAAGCAAAAACATTGGCAATTTTTATAAAAAAAAAATTTGGACAGGGCAGATCAGTCGGACGGGACAGATCAGTCGGACGGGCCCGACTGTAGAATACCCTGTGCATTTTATTTTATATACAATTTTATAAAACTGTCACTCTAAGCGTATCAAAAGTATTTCTTCTTCTTCCCTTTTTACGTGCGCCAGCTGCACTGCGCTGCGCTGTTGCTGCTGCGCTGCTGGGCTGCGCTACCAATTGCGTAGCTTATATCTACTTTGTTTATTAACCGATTTTAATGCGCTTTTCAGCATAGTTAAATATAATAGAATAGAGTATATGTGCCAAATATCAACATTCTATGTTTAATATTACGCTTGTTTTTGAACTTTTAAGTTCAACTATTGTGAAGCTTATATCTCCTGTGTTTCTTAAGCGATTTCAATGCGCTTTTCGGGATAGTTAAATATAATACAAGAGAGCTTATGTTCCAAATAACAACATTCTATGCTTAATATAACGCTTGTTATTCAACTTTTTATGTTAAAAAACACGAGGTTGTTTGGGTTTTATTGATTTTTGGGCGTAAAGGGGGCGTGGCGTCCAATTTTCGAAATAAACTTGATCTGCGTAAGATAACTACCTATCTATAGCAACCAAAACGGCATCTCTAGCTTTTGTAGTTGCTGAGATCGACGCGTTCATCCAAACAGACAGACAGACAGACGGACAGACAGACAGACAGACAGGGCTAAATCGACTCAACTCGTCTCCCTGATCAAGAATATATATAGTTTGTGGGGTCTGCCACGCCTCCTTCTGCCTGTTACATACATTCGCACAAAGTTATTAACCCTGTTTTTCCCATTTTTCAAATGGGCACAGGGTATAAAAACTTG